>KZ061623.1:245798-278397 GCA_002091835.1 Anopheles maculatus | reverse complement strand
GAGACCAGGTGGTGGAATACAGTGCAAATTGACAATTCCCGATTTGACGTAAGTCCTCCGGAGCAGCGAGAGCTCTGCTGTCACATTTTACGGTTGATCATGTTGATTGTTTGTTGAAAGCAACAGCAAGTGAAAATACGAGCCGATAAATTAAATTAAATATATTTTGCGATCCGTGAAAAGTGTTGTAGTGTAACAGGAAGTGTTGTTGTGTTATTTTGTGCGTGAAACAAACTATAGGAATAATGCCAAGTGCGTGTGCAGCATAACCATGGTGCAGCTAAAAGGCAAGGCAATATGATAACATTTCATAGCTTTCCATTGCACGGAGAGGTACGGAATCGATGGATAAGGTTTTGTAGACGAGAGCATAATTGGAATCCACCAAAGTGTAGCGTTATTTGTTCTACGATTGATTAATTCTTCATGAACGACTGATTTGAGTTTCAAATATGACGTAAGAGCTCTGAAGATGTCGAGCGTCAAAATAGCTATTCCACCACCTGGTCTCATATAATAGCCTTGATTTGGATGCCTAGACCACGAGGATGTTTGTGAAACATTTTGTGACACGTTAAATGTCAAATTGTATGGGAGAAATGTTAATCTCCTGATGAGGAAACTTCAACATGAATCAGACTGGTACTTCGTTCAGAGGTTTACTCATAAGAACTCTGTAGTTATCTACAATTTCTTAGTAAATAACAGCCAAAAAGAAGAGTTACTATTTTGGCAGTGAATAATCCACCATTTTGAAGATGCTTAATCCAGTTTGTTCTTCATCTTTTTTCTTCTTCTTCTTCCTTGGTGTACAGATTATATCCACCTATGATTCCCGGGTATGGTCATAATCAGAGACGGACTATACTTCATTTAAAAGTATGTCTATTTCTTACGAGGTTTGGGTTGTCATTTTGTGTATGTCTGTGGCTTCATTTCTATGCCTTGGTGTCTTGCCTTGACGAGGTTCATTTTGGTAGACTTTAGTGTTTTCTAAGTTTTTAATACATGATCATTTATTTCTTATCGATTTTATATTCTTCTTTCTCTTTCTTTGTGGTGTATATCGGTTTAAGGCGATTTGAAACTATAGTTTCATATGTCAGATTCATTGCCTACTAAGGAGAAACGTCAATTAAATGTCAAACTTCAATGTTGTTTATTTTCTTCTCGGTGTGATGTTTGCTGTTATCTCGTTTGATAAACAAAATGTCAGAGCTTAAAACATCCACACAAAATCCTGAAATTACTATATAAAAAAGTATATTACTATAACAATTAAATAACACGTTATCACCAGAAAAGAAATAGCTTCCAAACAAGACGTCAAAGTACCTTATCCACTTCTGTTGAGAACGCGATATTTGATTTACACGATGAACGTGATATTCAAGCGACGAAACAGGAAATGATTATAAATTTTGTATTCCATACAATAACGTTTATTTCTAAAACAATAAATTAGATTTTTAAACAGTGAACAGATAAAATAATAACGACAACAGTGCGATACGCCCTTTCGGGCTAACGGTCGGGAGAGAAGTCGCTATCTCTCATGGGAGCATCCTGTGTGTTGGTGCTCACGTCATCAAGGTGACCAGCGACTGTCACTTGAGAGTGGCACATAAAGCGGGGTTCACACAGGCTCCCAACAATAAACTACCAATAGCTAGCTATCCATACGTTACGTATGATAATAGGCAATGATTTAGTTTAAACAATTGTAACTTATTGTTGGAAAAAACCGGCGTCGCTGGCCTTAAATAAACATACGCTTTTTGGAACGTCCCGAAGCACGAAACCAACGATAAACATACATCACAAATTAATAGTCATACTTGGGAGAGCTAGCTAGATACCAGGACACAATCATCCAGATTGAAGAGAATGAAATTCCTAAACAAAGGAATGTCAGAATCAGAATCTCTCTTCGAACATGAAGATCACATGCGTACGCACCAGTTGTTGTCTTAAGCAACATGTGAGTACGCGCGTTAGTAAAACTCAAGTGTGGTTACACGTGCAATCTCGAATTGACCGCCTTACGATGGTATCGAAGAATCAACCAATGATTGTTTGGATAAGAGCAACGCTAAGGTCAGAAATGCGCCACATGAAACCCACGCGCCGAATTCACTAGCACAAGTTAATTTCGTGTATAAGATTTTAATTCTCACCATCAACACAATCAAATATTGTTAGTAAATCAGAACTTTAAAATTTTAATCCATCAGGCTTGTGCAAGAAGCGATCGTTTCCATTCTTTAGCAGATTCGAAACACAGGTATTCCCTACCCAACGGAACAAACTTCGTTCCCGTTCCGTTCACCTTTGCTCAACGATTCTCCCGTATCGATTGCCAGCAAATTTCGAACGGGGTGTAAAACATGACCTCCACCGAGTTTTACTTCGCTTCCTTGAGGCCGCACACGGCAACGACCGCCATCCGCCGGGTCCTTCCAACCGAGCAGCAGGCTCGGTCCGTATCACTCGCGCGACAAGTGTTTACGGGGCCAGTTTTTGCCAGGGTGGTTTTTTCGCCACGATCGTTCTCCCTTTTGTGCACTTGTTTCTTCATGTCCCGTTCATTCCCATCTGACCTCGGGCAGTGGTGGGACACACCCCAAACGGTGCACATACCGAGACCCATCTCGCTGGTGGCAATCGACCGTCTTCCCGGTTCTTGCACACACAAACACACACCAACTAGCAGCGAAGAAAAAAAGAGAAACCTCGTAAAACTGGCCGTTAAGAGCCGGCCCAGCGTGACATTCAAGTCCGGACACCGCGGTAAAGGAAGGCAGCAAAAACACAGCACTGGGAAGCTCTCGTACCGGAAAGGCGGAAAGCGCACCTTCACCCAAAGAACGCGCACAAACCAAGACCGATGAAGAAAGCGAGAAAGAAGCGAAGAAAAACAGCAAAACCAGAAACTTCGCAACACGCTCCGAACGCCACGAAGAAGTCTGGCAACTGGCAGGGAGCCTCATTTTCACCGTTAATCTTTCAATTCTTGTTTCGCTGCGGTGCCTGGCGGAACCGACGGATGGTGCGGCGCAAAACGAACTCGCGCAAAAACGCGCGACGACATCGACCCGATTCTTGTCCCGAGAGTGGCGAGTATGAGCAAGGCGAGAAAGGGTGGACAACGAGAGCAACGCCAGTTCGAAATGTTGTTCGAAACGCATGACATTGGACACTTCTGGGCTTGTTGGTCGTGAGGTTTTGGGAGCCAGAGATGATGATTTCCTGTCCCGCCGAGAAGAATCAACCGAGGGCGGTTGTGGCTTGCAGATCGATTGATCTGCGAGAAAACAGCAGATCGTTTTTTTTTCTTTTCGCTCATCCCAGAAAAAAGGCATTTCACTTTGCGCTTGGTGCGGGGCATTGGGTTTTTAACTTTCCGAAAACCTAAATACGATCGATTTCTGTGGCCATTTCACGGCCGTTTCCTGCAGTCTCTTCTCCCACTCTCGTCCCTCTGCCATGCCAGATTGGATTGGGATTTTTCGGGTGTTTTAATTTTATTTCTTCTTGGTCGGACGGGGTTTTTTAAAACTCCCAGCCACGGGGAGCACTAATCTGCATAAAAACCGACCGAGACACCGACGCGGCATCCGCCAGAAGGTCACTAAACAAAAGAGAGCCTCCCAAAGAAGAGGTGAAAATTGTCACACGAAGAAAGGATGGATAGCAATAAGAAACGGAAAAAGACTTCGGGGAACATACACATTCGCACCAGTCGGATCAAATTTCATGTTTGTTTCGTGTTTTTTTTTTTTGGGGGTGCTTTCTGTATTCGGCCATTGAAATTGGGAACCTGATTTGTACAACGATCAAGTCCAAAAATGGCATACAGAAATGAGAACGGCGCTTGCAGAGTCTGTTTTTAGTGGTTGAGGAGATTGGTGATGGCGCTTTGCGGTCAGGCACTGGAACCAATGGCTTAAACCTCCTGTTCGCATCGGTTTATCGGACAGGTAGGTCTATATTTAGGTCTGAGAGTATGGAGGAGATCCATAATATGGGAAGAAATTAATGGAGTTTGTGTGTTCTGAGCAGAGTATGAAGCTATCTAAATATATCCAGAGCTTCAAAAATTAAACTGTATTTGCTGCTAACAGACCTCAGCAGTTATCGGAATGTCCAGAAGTTAATGTGTTCTTATAATAGGATAGTATTTAGCTTAGCAAAAGTTTTGACAAACATCATACACTGAACAAAATCAACAGAGTGATATGAGCACCCAGAGGAGACTTTTGAGAGTCTTATTCAGAGAATAGATCATGTATGTATAGTCCCAGTACCGAGATACGGACTCTGTCTATAACAAACGATACCGCCGCGTTCCAGTAGAACATGCTCAGAAGAATGTTTGGCCTCGTATGTGTAGCGACGAATTAGACACTCAAGACTACGATGGGTTGATCACGTCATGAGAATGTTTCCGGTCAACCTAGTCCGCTTAAGTCCTTTTAGGCCTTTGTACATAGGAGGTATGGTAGGCCCAAACTGAAATAGAGCGATGGTGAGGATGCGTATGTCAGAGCAGTCAGGATATTTGATTGGTAACGAGGATTATTGGAGCAGTCTAAGACACTATACCAAAGTTCCAGAATGGATTTTTGACTGTCCACGCGAGAGATGTCTTAAAGGTTTATTTATTACAACATGGGACGAGTTTCAAGCCACTTAAATGATTCAAAACACTGTCAAGATGAGCTGCTTATAAGTTTAAATGTCATCTGAGTATCCAGAATACGTAATAGAGCGATTCTTTCTCAGAATTAATAAAATTTGTGTTTAGAGATCCTCAAGAGTTCACCAACTCTTACAGCAGATTTTAAAGTTCGAACATGTCAAGTTTGTAATAAGAAATCTTCGAAGCAAGACATTCCTAATAATAGAATAATGTTTACTCAACACTGTGCTTTCAGAGACAAGATGAACTGCAACTAACCTACCAAGAGTCATCAAACTCCACGCAGAACTCTCCCATCCGTAAGGCCACACATTTTAATGTTCTATTCTTTTCCACAACTGCTTTGTCAACTTCTTCCTTCGATTAGAATTCCAAATAGTGCGTCGCGACGATCAAGGCACGCACCGATCGCTCAATTGCAGATTGTGATTTACCTTCAGCAGTTTGGATTAGAATTTCCAATCCACGCATTTCGGTGCGTATATTGTTATGCGTGAGCCGTAGTCTGTTCGTTGGCTCGATATCACAATGTACGTAAATGTCAATGACCCTGAAAGATTTGGGTAGTTTATAAGTCAAAAAAACGGACTCGCAAGGAAGTTTTCTTTTCTTGATACATTAATCTATATTAGCTAGTGCAACATCTCGGAAGGTCACGACCGGGGCATCTTTTACCATACCATACCGTATGCCGGAAGAGGACGTGCCAAAAGCTGCATCACATCGATTCGCGGAACTAAAACACACCATCATCGTCAGAGTTTACGGTTCGCGTGTGGCTTTCGCTACGTGCTCGGGCGCAAACCGCAAGGAAAAGTATAACGCATCATTTCGTCTTTATGTTTTCTCGGGTGCGTCCGTAACCATCCATCCATTCACCATACGGGTCGGCGGTCGGCGATTGCGGCGTACGGTCAGCAAACCACCTACGTGAGCCGCGTAGTGGTTGCTTTGAGCACGTTCGCGCGTTGGAAAAATGGTTCCTTCCCGTTTTGCCAAGAACCTACGCTGGACAACGATTTAATTGAAATAAAACAAAAAAAAATTGGGAGTTTTTAGTTTTCCAACACATTTTCCTTGGACGACGTGGTTTGCACAACACAAGACGAGCAAGAAATTTCGTTTTTGTGTGTGTGTGGTTTTCATATTTTGACAGAAGGGAGAATCAAAATGGCTCCCCCTGTTGGTTGGACGCCTAAAATGGCGCTGCATCGGTAAAGCGACATCTCACGCAACGGTGCCAACGATCAACACGCACGATCGCTCTCTCCAGTACACCCGGTGCTTCAACTCGCTTTGTGCAAACAAGTTTTTCGAACTGTGCAAAGCAGTGAATGAAAAGGGGCGAGAAAAGACGCCAAAAAGGAGAGAGAAAAACAAGAAGCAACGAAGGTGGTTTGTTGCATCTCGCCACACTGCAGGCTTGACCTTTTCCAAATAACGGTGATGTGCGGTGATCTCCCCCACCAAACCAAACGAAAGACATTCTCAGCAAGCACACATACAGCACACAACAGCAAAGGAGCGTACACACACACACACACACGACGACTAGCTATACGGGCGCATCATTTTACGCAATCGTGCTGGAAAGTGGCGTGCTTATTATGTCCGTCTGGATCCCCGCATGTCCAACACTTGCTTGCTCACCTCTTGCCAGTCTCCTTGTCAAGGTCGTCAAGTGGTCTTTTTTGCCCACTACTCTAGGTAAGTTAGACCCGTTCGTTGGATGATAAAAGGAGCATCTACTGCAACACGCACAAGGACGCAAGCTAATAATAGTGTTCTCTCCCCACTCCCCAAAACGCTCAGCAAAGGGTGTCGATCTTGAATTAAAATGTGAAAACTCAGACAATGGAACTGTCGGCGATCGTTTCGCCATTAAAAAATACGTGTAGGGTGGCTCACATTACGGTAAATTGAGTCGTTGCAAAGGCCATCTTGAAGCCTCTTGCAAGAACTCGATGTCCCTGTGTCCCATACAGCCTAAGACTCGGATGAATCATCGCTACACCGACCTCCTAAGTACTGGTAAAGTTCTGAAAGATTCCATGCATTATGCATGAGATGCTCCGGCTAAAGCGGGCGAGTCTCGCAAACATTGGATGTGAACGTACCTACCCAAAACCCACAACGAACCAACCACCAAAAAAAGGGAAAGGTTACTCTGAAAGTCACGCACTCTGTGTCCGCTCCGACGGTAAAACCGCAGCAAGACAAGCCTCTTGCGCTACTATGTGTTCCGTGCGTCAGCGTCCTCGTCGCCAGTACCAATTATGATCACTCATCACTGGGTAAGAGTATGGCTCGCAGAAGAAGCGCACCATCTCCCGGGAGTGTGAATGTGGTCGGCTTCCGGAAGGGAAATCGCGATCGCGGTGACTCATTGGGAGACCTTTCCACTGACACGCTTCAGTGGCCTTCAGGGCCTTCCGAAGTACACAAAACAAAAAAACACACGATAGGTTAGACCTGATCGACTCGGTAAAAGGCCACACCGTTCAGCTTCTTGGTTTGAAGATCATGTAATTTGAAACCGTGCACGAGATGGTACCCTGTTGGCTACCAATGACTCACACACTTTCCAGTGAAGGGTTAGCGGGGTTTTTTGGGCCACCTAGACCAGTTTTGGACAGCACAATTCTTACCCGTTAAGAATATTCATCAACTGTTTCGGTTGGAAAAAAGGTCAATCTTATTAGGCCGTTTAGGAACCTCCTATTATAAGTCAGTCGATTTATGCAACTCTCTATGCATTGATTTGTCACCCAGCAGAACTGTGCTGGCTTGTTTCGATTCATATGATTAAGCTTATAAGGGGGAAACAGGCTACACATAAATTTAACTCTTGTCAGCTTCAACTTCTAACTACAGCTGTGGAGCAGCTGAGACTCGGTACAGGACCTAGAACGAACATTCATCACGTGCCAATTACCGAGGGAACAATACATTACGGACATGCTGGGACACGTTGTTGCAGTAACATGTCGTTGGTATCCCCTTCGGGGAAAATTGCATTTCATTGATCTATGCACTGCAGTTCGATTTTCGGCCGACTTGATCCTTGTTCTGGCACGATGAATCATACCCGGGGTCCCGATCTTCATGTAGGTTGGCTAGTTTTGGAGTGGAGTCTGTGGATATCTGTTTTTTTTTTGTGTCCTAACGAAAAAACAGCTGTTCTCGATCGTTGGTTGGAAGGTAGCAGTGTAAGAAAAAAATACAGCCAACAGTCCCACATTGATCCAGTTCTGGAGACAACGAGGCCCTCGCGACTGCTAGCCTCCACCACAAGCCTCGAGGCTACAACTTTCGCAAGCGAAGACAGTGAAGCAAAGCAAAAAAAAATAAGACCTCACCACACGACTTTAAACCCGATGTCCCCTACTCAAAACCACGTTCGAAACTGGCCTCCCTTGAACTGCTGGGGGTGCCGCGACCGAGTGGTCAGTGAACGGTGAACTTCCACCACCTCTTCTCCACAGCTCTAAGCAAACAGATGTCCAAAATCTCGACACGGAACGAACCGGAGACACCGGTTCGTTTAGTGCTGGTAACCGAAAGGTTTGCGGCGGGACATAAAATAGATCACCGAATGTGGCCCACTGTTGGAAAGCGAGCGAGAGAGCAAAAAATCAGCTGAGACAAGACAGGCGGCAATGGCACATTTCGCAAGTCACAGATCGTTACCTTTATAGATGCAGATATGCACACACACACACACCACCTTTGGCACTACCGAAATGGAGTTCGTGGAGATAGAGTCCATTGACGGATGGACGCACTGCTGACGTCCGAAACCAACCAAACAAAAAATGGAGTTTCCTTGGTTGTCTAAACGCGCCAACGTCGTTGGGAAATTGGTCTACCTTTCCAACTTCCAACTGGGGAATGCTAGGGGGGTTTGGGACTCAGGGAGGAAGGTTTCAAATTTGTAGCTCCAATTGGCAAATGTTGGTCGTGCACACTAAAAATCGTGTTCTCGCACGGTGCAAGAATAGTATCGGGTGGCCTTGTGGGTCTTGGTAGCGGGCTGTGGAGTTATATTTCATATCGCAAACCGCACAGGGCCTCGCCGACCCCGTGAAAGCGTACCAATCGAAGGGATTGTTAAACGATCGTGTTCTTAAAAATGGTTGGGTTTGGCCGGACATTTACGCGGGCCCTTATTTGCATTCGGAGTGTGTGTGTGTGCATTTCTGGGCGCTCGGGTTGGAGTGACCACTTATAATTAAATTAAGACTCAATTACTATGCTGTAGGTAGTAGCGGCTAAGTGATGTAGATCAGTAATGACTAGAATCGGTTTTGGTTTTTGGCCAAGAAAAAGTTAAAAGCTCTGTTACTAGTACACCAAACGTCAAAATGACGTTTATTTGATAGCTTTGAGAGCTCCGAACGTCATGCATTGAACTCTCTTTCGTGATTTATGTGCAGCATGTTCTTTTCACCTCTAGAATTCCTTCACTTCGACGCGTGTCGGCAACCTGTGAGGGCTATTGACAGCGAGCGAGCGGCAACAAGCTTTTAATCAACCTCAGTCGTACGACGCGCTCCAAGTCTGCGGGCTGACTCTCGCTCACCTTCGCACCGAAAAGGCGCACCTTTCGAATGCCTGCAGGTCGGCGAAGAAATTAATGCACACACATGCCAACCATGCACCATACCCTCCAGTGCCGTTTGACGTGTGTGTGTCAGTGTGGGGGTAACGCAACCTAAGGCCTGCCCCGTTTGCTTGGTTCTGCTTAGAAGCGGAGCTGCTTAGAAGCGGACAAGTTCTTAAAGCATCGGCACAAGAGAACGCTCCACTCCGAGGAGTGTCAATTTTCAATGCAATCCAGCTGCATTTTTTCCAACACGTTGCCCTTCCACCGGATCGGAGTCGGTTGGAGCTGGCATGCGTTTGAACGAGTGCTGGAAAAACTTACTACCAACGCAAGACAACTCCAGGGACAGACACACACACATGTCTTGTTCTGGTGTTGGCGTCTTTTTCTACCTATCAAGACGTACCATCGGACGGAGTTTAAATAGAATGGCAAACCTTTAAACCCGCCCGGTAACTGCAACGCCGCTTAAATAGACACTCTCGCAAGGGTACTCTGCGTGTAATGGTCGTTTCCATTTTGTACCACTTGTCAATCGAGTTAGAGAGGGAGCGCGATCGTACGCTTCTTTTTTTTTAACGGGGCCATAATTTCCTAACCTCTAAAACTGCAGCGTACGGGAAAAATTTAACGACCACTGGTGCTGGAGAACGCAACCGTGGAAGAAGTTTTTACTGAATTGGATTTGCATCTCGAAAGATAAAATAGTTTACGACCATCGGCAGATATCGGGGGAGTAGCGCAGAAGGATTATGCAAATTTTGTATCCGATTGTAGTACCCGGGAGGCCATTGGACTCTTATCGTTAGAGGAGTTTTTTTTAGTGTAGAGCTTAGATTTTGGTGATTGGAATGCGATGAATGCATTGTGATAACCTCATTTGGCTCTAATATACTGATCCTCGTAGCAAGCGTACTAGTTTGACCTGCTTATTGCAGGGTTCGTCTAGCTACGTTTTTAGGACACTTCAGAGTTGTTATTAGGAAAGCTTATTTATCTTCTTTTGTGATACGATCAAACAGAACATTTCGATTTAGTTTTAAAGTTACAAAATTTCCTATATAAAAACATATATCTTCATCTTTGACAGCTGTCAAAATCTATTTCGTAGAATTAAATAAAGCGCCTCAAATGCTACATCTCATCCAGATTCCGTTCAGCACTTTCTACGCTTGAACGCAACAAACGCGGCTCAGCCACACAAACCCAACCGTGGGATCGCATATCGCATCACCGGGTTTCCCTCCCGAATGCTGCGTGCCCAACGACCATCGATCGTATCCATCGATGCCACATGATCACGAACAGTGGAGGCGCTTTCTTGAAGAAAACAGCAAAAAACCTGAAAGAGAAGGCCCCCATTGGTACGTCTTTCTGTGTGTGTGTCTGTGCGTGTGTTGATGTGGTGTGCTTCGCTGCAGCTAAATTGCAGTAACGGGAACGCGATCAACCGATCGTCGACTGGCTGGCCTTCGCTCCTTTCTAACCTTCCCACATCGGTATACGTATTTTTTTGCCATTGCGCTCTCTCAGCCACACTTCACCGATGATGCCTCACGGTGTCGGCCACAAATCGAAGAAGCAAACTCTCACGTAAGCATACGGAAAAGCCCCGATCGACATCAAAAAAATTGCTAAACGTTGTATCGTGCGATCGACCGGCATGTTGGCACACCATGTAATACAGGTACCTCAAACAAACAGCTAAAAATAACCCCCAAAAAAACGCCGATTAATAATTGCCTTCAACCATTAGCCGCACAGCACTGGCGTGTGCATTATTTGCAGTGACGCATGTGTTCGAGAGTCACACCATCGCCGACGGTGCCGCTTTGGGGCGTCTTTGGCGTTCTGCTCTCCGCTTGAAGGCTTTGATTGATTTCTGCACTCAACCGTATTGCATCACACACGCACACACACACACACACACACGGTCCGAAGCACCTTGCGAAGAAATTGCAAACCACAACGGATTGCATCATGGTGAGTGTGGTAAACACAGACCAAAAAGGAAAACTGCGCCACGCGACGTGAAACAGTGGGAAACACGTTCAATTCAAAGCCGGTCTGTCGACCATTCGCCAAAACAATGCGGTGCAGCCGCCGGTCGTCCTTCTGGGACGGCGATGACTTTTGCTAAAGTCCCGTGGCGCAAAAAAGCAGAAAACTTTGGAAGTGCAAATAATAAATACACGTCTGTATACGTTTGCTAACAGTTTGTTTTGACATTTGTTTGTGGTCTTCGGTGGTCTTCGGTGCAGAAAGGAAATTAAAGAAAACGAAAAACATCAAAGCGAAACACAGTGGATCTTTATGAGATGGTATTATCTAGGTGCTTCGTTTCGTAGAACGAGAGTCACAAAAGACAAAAAACGGAAGTTGGATAATTGGGGCGTTCTGCAAAACGAAATACAAAATAAACTGGGGCGAACAGAGAAAATCATTTTCGTAGAATTTTGTGCAAATGTCCTTACAGGAATTTTAATGTTCTCGAATTTCTTAGCCGTTGCTTTTACAGGGTTAACACGGTTGGACCATGTAAGATGCTATTTTAATTTTTATGTCATTTTCTGCAATAAATCTCCACCTTTTAAGGAATAAAAATTAAGTTATTTTGAAAAAAAAATAATAAATATAACTACTCAACAATAAATCATAACAATAAGTTTAAAATCTTAAAAAAGTCATCACAAAAACGCATAAAATGGAGTCTACTGCTAATACCATTGATTGATTGCGTTAAAGTTGAAGTTATGCTAGAGCTTATTGAAACATTAAGGCATGACTAGTATTGGATCTTCGATGATCGGTAGTTATCAGTTACTGATGTCTGGTTGAAAAATACGGTGAGTATTTTTGGTTAAAAACGTAAAGAACTCTGGACAACATGTTTGGTGCATCTATTTTGTTCTGAAGAACATTTGCCATTAAGCTGAACTTGACAATTACGTCTCCTGGATTCTAAGGTTTTGAACCCGAATGATAGATAATGCGTGTTGTATTCGAGTTGATGAAAATTCTTTACCAGCCCATCAACTCAAGCGTCAAACTTTAAGCGTTAGCATACGTAAAACAATGTAGAATACGAAATACAAAACATTTTCCGACTTTGCCACATAGCACAGCTGTGTCAATTGATGTTACAAATTGCAGATTTTCTATACATTCATCACGGCTATGATCATGATACGAAGACGAGTTCTTCCAAGCTTCTTGAGAAATCGATTCTAAATAAATCGGCTTGTTCTATGTGCTGGTATACCCTGTTGAAAACCCCTGTAATTGGAAGCTAATCAACATCAACACAAAACAAACTTCTCGTTACCGGTAGCTACCGGCACAAAAAGGTATAGGTCATTGAACAGTAGCGCATTCAAAATGAACGCACAGGACATCCTAACAACTCCGGTTGGAATGGAAAACTGTTTCCGGTGAAAAACCTCTCTCGTTTGATTCGCTCAAAGGAAAAAGCAGGAAAATTGACAACACAAAAGCCAACGACCCCGCGGCCAGCCTTAACGGAATGAAAAGCGATCCTCGCGATTCTTGGCGATCGACAAACCGTGGGCCTGCTCTTCACACAACGCTTCACGCACACACGCGCAAAAGGACACTCGCGCATCGTAATCGCGTGATGGGTGTGTGTGTGTGTTTTTTTTGTGGGGGGATGTTCTGGTTTTATCGTTTCACCCTATCCACACACACACACATACACGACCCCCCATTAGAATGCGAAATTGTGTGTGTCGACATTTCGGTGACCTTGAACTTTTGCGAATCGACTGCCTACCTACTGCTACTGCTCTTGCCCTGTGTGGCTTCCGTTCCCTGCGAACCCCCGGCGGCCTGGGGCAACTTCTTTCGTCAGCAACATTCTTGACTAGGTATTTTCTTGATGTTTTTTTGGCTTGGCAACATTATATTTACCAAACAGGCAACGCATTTGGGCATTATTCGTGCGCCCAATTCGTGTGTGTTTGTTCGAGTTTGTTGCCGGCAAGCCGGTTATTTTCTTTCTCTCCAAGCTTCCCCCCTCCCAAACCCTCCATTTTCCCTCTTAGTTGCGCAACGACCTCAAGCCAGCCGAACCAAAACGAGATCGCCTTTTTGGCACGTCTCACGATCGACCATGCGAAACGTGAACCGCGTCGAAATGATTCATCCTTCGCACAAGAGAAAAAAAAAGACGGCCAAAAGAAAAGCCATCGACACCCCACCAAAACACACCACCTCATGTGTGTGCATGTGTGTGTGTGTGTGTGTGTGTGTGTGTGTGTGTGTGTGTGTGTGTGTGTGTGTGTGTGTCTTCCTTACACCTTTTAGGTTCGCTTCGTTCGTTCGTTGCTCCCTTTTTCGGGGGGTGAGCTGACGAGAAAGATGATTAGCGTTCGATAAAGTCATGATTAAGCATAAAAAAGTAATGTTGGCGTACGTGCAAAGAACGTTAATTCGTACAAGCTGGTAGGTAGGCACATACACACACACACATACTTAGGAATGATGTCTCCGAAAACTAGGAAGAAGATGTGGTTTGGGGAGCCAAAAACAACAACCGAAAACGAAAAAACGTCATCCAAAGTTGTTTGCAAAATGGCCGCACTACGCAAAAGACCATTAGAGATGATTTCAATTGTTTTCCATTTGCTTGCTAAATTGATGTTTCGCATATAAGATTTAGAAACAAATATTTCAAAGAAAAAGTTGAAAAGAAAATAATTATAGTCGTTTTCTTAATTTGGTGGGACTTGTCTGATATTCGATATTCTGAGCTGTAAATTTTCACCTGTCTCTTTTAGTGGAATTAGTCGAAAAAATATACATGGGACCATTAGAAAAAATATTTTTTTTTTTTTTTTTTTTTTTTCTTAAAATTTCGACACGTAAATAGGAAAAAAGGATACTTTGTTTATTACGTTAAATAACAAAAATAAATTGCTTCATCACTTTAGCGGAAAAAAGACGATAGAAACGGAAAGAAAGGCACAACTAATCAATAAAGCAAGAAGCATACATTCATACATTGAACCATATAGCAAAAAACAAACAAGGGAAATCAAATTCTTTTCTGCGTGTGTAACAGAGCAGGAGCAAACCACACGTCCTAGCAAATCGTTTCGTGCAAACGTCAATTTTGTATACCAACACACACACACACACACATATTCAGACACTGTCGAAACACAAACGAAAGGATGGTTCAGTATGAAAACTAACTCACCCACACTAATATACTATGATCTAAATAGTAAACGAATGAAACGAGAACGCATCTCTCGCTGCTGTTCCCTGTCACACATACAGCCATAACGTCGTTATCTGAAAAAAAATTTTTTTTTTTTTTTTTTTTAATTCCATTAAGGAAAAAATATTATAGCAATAATTATCTATGTTAGTTATTTATGATCTACCCGGTAATATACTTAGATTAAATTATGTTGGACTATCCATCCATTCATGTGCAAAATTAAGTCATGGGAGCCACTAAATGGCATGACAAAGACCTCTCAGGGTTATAGATAAAGATAAATAGTTTTTTAGATACAATACGACCAAGAAAATAATTGAATAAAATTAAGGATACTTAATTATAAGTTTTTTAAAGAATTCATTGAAACATATTATTATTCTTAAAACAGTTATTATATAATGTTAATATTAACTGGTGGGACTACCTTAAGATTCTATACTATGAACTATGGAACCCTTAGATAGAATAAGATTAATGAACAACGCTTGGTAATAAAATTTTAACTTATAATGAAATAAGAGTTAAAAACGTGTAAAATTATGATACAAATCAGTAATGACAGAGGTTCCAAATAAAGAGCGGGACTAGGTTAACATTCGCTAGTATGATCGCTGAGTCCGTTGATTTAAAACTGAAACTCCAGATGTATTTAAAAATTATTGAAGAATAGGATTGTTTCTAATTGTCAAACAAGTGTTATAAATCTGGAAAACTGTAACAAAACAACAATTATTATAAATGTTCCAAATATTTGGTGGGATATCTTGAAGGTTCTCTACTATGAGCTGTATATGTATAAAAGTTTTGGTTTTCACATATTTTGGCAACTGTTTCGAAATATTTTGAAACGTTATAACAGCAGCAGAGAACAAGCAATAACATAAAAATAGGGATTTGAATTATTTATTACATATACCAGTTATTTAAATATTCTAAACGTAATATTAAGAACCAGAAAACCTCATACTCCCAGTTTTGGTTTGGTTTCTTTACTATGACCTTTAGCGTAAAGCTTCATTTTTCTGTTTTTTACTTCTTTAATTTCAACAATAGCCAACCTGTATAATGAATCTAACAAAACAAACAAACAAACAAACAGACAAAACAAAAAACCGCTTCCAAAAGGCCTCTAATGACGATCGTACGCCGCTTCAAAGCGTTGGCAAAACGGCAAACGCAGACGGACGAACGAACGGCAGTGGCGGTATGTGGCGGTATAAGACCTTGAAGGACTTTCGGCCGTACGTTCGTCATGTCGTCAGGCAGCAACAGCAGCAGCAGCAGCAGCAGCAAGTGTTCGTTTTTTTTTGTCGTGTGCGTGCACGTGTGCGTACCAGAAGCACGAAAAACGTTCCCAAAGGTCGATGACGTAGCCCGTACACATACGGCAATCGAGAACGTTGGGGAAGCGGACGGTGTGTAGTGTTGAGGGTGGATGCTCGTTCAAGAAAAAAAGGGAAGAACACACACACACGTACAGAACACTTACAGTAGGATGAGAAGCTGGTTGGCTGCAGCAACCGCTTAAGCAGCGATTAGACGACGGCATCCGAAACAACCGAAATAGAAGCGAGATCGTGCAAGCTGTTTGCAGACAGTTTTTTTTTTCGTTCTCTTGTTGGAGGTTTTATTTCAGCAAACCGGTCCAAACAGTTGAAGATGATAATTTTGGTGTTTTTTTCTGCAGTGTGTTTGTGTGTGTTTGCCGGTACATGTCTGAACCGAATATAGCAAGGCGTGCGTAGGATGCTCAATTCATCAGGTGGTTTTTAGGCAAGAATATTGAGAGATGTTTTTACGATCTTTCGGCTTTCCGTCTACACACCCTAACACACATTGGGAGGACATCTTTATTTGGTTGACGGAAATGATCATCCGAGCCGTTACGGCAAACAGTTGTTTTACGTTCTTGTTGTTTGTGTAGAAACCCGAAGAAAAAGTGATCGTCTCTCTCTGTCTCTCTCTCTCGCTATCCTGATATTTGGTCGGTCGGTGCGTAGACGACCAGACAGGTTCGATCACGTTACAAACCCTGTATGTTTGTATGTGTATTTGTTTTTCTACACACGATCTCGCATTTGAATGCGGCAGACGAAAGAACAAAGCAACAACACACACCAACTCATCAAGGACACCGATCCCATTCGCCAAGGTCAAATGCGAGTCTTGGTGAAGCAAGCAAAATAAACATCGGCCGCTCACAAATGGTGGTGAAGCGCAGAAACAAACGGCTGGCGGAGGAGTGATGATGATTTTATTCAATGGACTCGTCTGAATCTCGAGTGCTGTGTTTTCTTCGGCCTGTTCTTCTACTTCTTCCCCCTCTTGGCTCAATGTGAAACAGGTCGATTTAACCCCTGACTGATCCTCGATGGTTTAATAAAAAGAGAGATGGAGAAACACTTAACGCACGATACAAAAACAGACCTATTATATAGGATTTTGTATCGGTACGGGACAAGACAGGAAACTGGCCAGGTCTTGGTCGAGCGTTAGCGTGTGGGAAGACGGTGGCCGGTGGACAAACATGCACAATATGCAATTTTTATGCAGATTCACATTTCGGTGTTCGAAGTTCAGCCGGTAGTTCGATCGGGGTTGGTTAGCGCGGGTGGTTGTGTTGTTGTTGGGGGGAGAATTTTTATAAAAAGCCGGGTGGAATTTGCATTCGTCAACCGGAGCTTCAACCACGTATGGGATGCCCTTGAGAGTGACCTTGAAATTTGTTAAATAAATACAGATAACTCGTATAACGCGCTCAGCACGGGGTGGCGCGAATGCCGGTATTTGGGGAGATGACTAAGCTTGGATACGGTAATTTGATATGGTTTTAACGAGGTGAACACGCTGATGAAATGCGAATTAAAGTGGAGTATGCGGTTCTTAATTTGAGATATAATTTGGTGACACTTCATATGTCGATTTAAAGTAAATTAATTACAACTAAGGCTTACGATCGTTCCGAGAGCGTTCGTATGAGTAATGTGGATGGATTCGTTTAGTAAGTTACAGTTATTACTTTATCTATCAGGATTCTTCGTAACTGAATATCCAGAGATCTGTCGAGGTTGTATTGCCAGAGAAGAAGAAGGTGTGCTCTATTTTAGGACTGAACATCCAGTTACGAGAAGATCATGGCTACTAGAACGTGTACAAAGTCAGAATTGGCAGCGCAACTTCTTTTAGGGTTATAATGTGAAGTAAAAGTAGAAGAAGCCGTTGCTTTATTAAGTCACATTGCTTCAGGTAAAAAAACTTTACTTTATTTCTTAATCTTATATTTTATTTAACTTGTCATATTGATATGAAGTATACGATAAACCATTGGGGTTTTTGAATCTTCAAAACATACTCACTAAAACTAAACTTTAGGAATACTTGCTAACATACGAAAAGCTTGCAATTCTAGTTCAAATCCTAAGATATCGTGAACTACTATTTTTAAATTGAATAATGAATCGAGCAGCATCAAACGAGTTTAACCTTAGCTCTGAATGTTAAATTTCGAACATTCTTTATCATTTGATCTTCTACGTACCACTTGACGCTTATAGCTTGAACTGATGTTAAGCTAATTTATAAATATTATAGAACATATAAGACCTTATTCTAAGGGTCCAAATAAAGTTAGCAAAGAGTGAAAATTTCACAAAAAATTTAAGCTCTAAGAATATGCCCACATATCAGTGTAATTGACCCTGTCGGGCATGTCATTATAATTAAACCGGACAACCCAGAAAATTATTAAATGACAGTATCCTGTACTTCAAAACAGACTAGAACGTCTTGATGACAGATCTCGACTAGATCTTGCGATCAATAAGCAGTTCATCTCTTACTATAGGAAATGTTTGTGGTCATAAAACTAGGCCAGAATTCAAAACATTATTAAACTTATATTTGTCAATTCACTTAAGGGATTGAATATCGTGACCATTTTTCCTCCTCAAAACCTAGACCTCGATTTCGTCTCGATTTAAAATATTGCATAAATATTCATTGGAACTCACCTTTCATAAACAAACACGCGACCGGCGGCAACGACATCGCTCTTGTTGCCACGAACGATTTAATCCTTTGCCACCAACACCAGCAACACCACTAATCCTTGCATGCACTGTGTCGTCGTCGTCGTCTAGTCGCGAATCTAATCTAGTATGCATGTGTGTGCGTCTGGTGTCTCGGGAAAACGTGTTTGTGTTCTGTAATTATACGCGCCCTAAACTGCGATTACACCTACGGCGAGCTGGGAGGAAAAATTTAAACGTGAGCAAAATGTTTAAGAAAATAAAGGGAAAACATGACAAACAATCATCACAATTCCAGCACTTGGGGACGCCGCCGTCCGGTGCACATTTTCATCCACATACACACACACGCAACAAGGCAATGCAAGGCACACTTTATCCAAATTTGAGAAAAGAAAAAGGGGAGACACACACACGTGCGCGCTTGCATACATTCACAATCTTTTTCCACGTTTGGCTTTTCCGTTTTGGGGCGCTTCTTCGTCTCTTGAGCAGCATTCAACAGCAGCATTCAGTAGGCGCAGAGTTTATTGACATTAAAAACAGCACACTACCACAAACGCGGCGTGTGTATGTGCCATCCGAACGAAACACACACATCCGTAAACGCACTTTGCACGGTGTGTCATCTTCATGGGGTGTTGTTGTTTGTGTTGGTGCTCTTTCTCGACAGGTAACACAAACTCAACCCCTGGCTGCCACCCCATTCTGCTTCTTCTTTCTACTTCGGTTTCTCGTTCATCACATCAGAGCACAGGTAGATGATGATGATGATGTTCTTCCTTTTCTACTCTTTTGCTATCCTTCTTCTACTTCTGGCTGCTGGCTTGTGTGCGCTTCTTTTACACTCTTTTTTTCGTGGAAAGCGTCGTGGTACGTCTCCATCGTTTTGGTCGCGCACAAGAACCCGTTGGACACAAAAACGGCGGCCCACACCAACCACCCTCATGCTCCTTCGGTTGTACCCGTTTCCGTTATAGTGGTGCACGCATACCACCTTGCGGAAACGTGTCCGAACATCACTCACTCACTGCCGCACACACTGCTACCCACACACACACCCCACAACACACTATAGCGAGTTGAGGAGGTTCTTTTGCGCGAAATGGAGCTTTTCCTGGGGTGGCTTCTTTATGTTACTTTGTTTCTTGCCTTTTGTTTCTAGTTGGAATCCACTTTCTTTCCGTTTCGGGGAGCTTTTGCTCCAGGATCGGTTAGCAAATTTTAAATGCTGCCTATACCTATGCCTACTACGACACTTTTTGGGATTTGCAGGGTTCCTAAACACACGCGAAAGAAACTGGAAAAAACAAAGAAAGTCCCCGAAACGGAAATCCACTCTGATGCAATTTGTGTTGCAATTTTTCCCTGCTCTAACTGCACGTTGTTTTGTTGTGTAAACACACACGCACACACGCGTACATACACTCACTGCACAATATTATTATCCTGTGTGTATGTCACATCATTTGCGTACCTCGGCGTCGGCTGCTTTCTTTTCAAGTGCAAAACTGCGACAAGCTTTCTTTTTTCTATGTCGTCTCGTGTCTGCGCAAATACACGCAAAACGGAACACAAGCCATACTCACACACACATACACACACACACACACACACACACACACACGGACAGCGAGTTGGAGCAATGGGGAGCTGAACTTGAACTTTCGCAAAGCGCACGGAAACGTTTATGCTTCCATTTCTTCCTCGTTTTTTTATGTTTAATCGTATGTTAATGGGGTTTTGTTAAAATTGTTGCCTTTTTTCTTGAGATATTTTTTGCAACTTTTATTATGCATAAAAATTAACGTGCGTATGTTTTTTTCCACCATGTTTTCACACCGGAGACACTTGTTAACTTATGTTTTTCTAAAACTTCCTTTCACTACTCTAGTTTACCACACATGGGAAGTTTTTTGTTGGGTTGTTTTAACACACCGAAGCCTGCTCGAGGGTGATAGTTTGGAAAGATTCAAACCTTCCGTCCGTGGTGGAGCACTATTTGGGAGGAGGGGGATTTTAATGTTGGAAACCCTTCCCTCCGATGGTGAACTCATTCACCCGGTTATGGCACAACTAAAACCGGTTATGGGTTTTTAGGATGTTTTTGTATAGGGGTACACTTTTACACTTTTTAGAGAATTTTCATATTTCTTCACATAAACTACGCCTTTCAACTTCACTGAACCAAGTACAAATCACCGAACAAATAAGTGTTTCACAAGGTTAGAGATTATTTTATAATCACAATTATACTTGCTTAACCAATGAATATAATTTTACAAGTTTTTAACACAAAAATACGTTACTCGAAAAGTGTTTTTGTGGCGCGTTCCCATCAGCAACGCGGAACAGTACGCACCAAACCGTCTCGTTCGACGCGTAAAATAAAATTAAACTACGTTTGTGTGTGGTGCTGCTGCCGCGTTCGCTTCGCGCATTCCGACGGGTTCGGTTCGGCACCCGAAGACGGCAGTTGCCTATCCACCTAGCGGTTGGTGTAGGCATGATTTCTTTATTTTACAACTTTTTTTATATAAATTTTAAACGTATTTGTTTAATTAAAGAAGTTTGTGGTTGAATAACTCCGGCAATAAGAGAATAGTTGTAAATATGAAAGAAAATAAATGTTACGGAATAATCTTATAGTTATCGTATAACGTACCTCATCATTATAAAAATTCTAAGTTGAGTAAAACAATAATAACACGAATAGAATTTTGTAAATAATAGCCTTGCAAGACCAACTACATTTGTATGATTTAATTGCAGAAGGCTGCAGTTTTACTTATCATCTGCAGCAGCATTTTTGCTGTGAAGACACTAAAGCACAAAGATAATTTAAATTGTTTTCATGAATGTAGGGGCTTCTTTCTTCTGTATTTCATTTTAGAATTCCCCATACAAAGCTTATCTATGCATTGTTCACAAATATCAGCTACATCTAACTTTATAAAGTCTTCAATGTTACAAAACACGGACATTTGAGTCACTCCGTTTACCAGCTTTTCGTACGTTTCGATTGATATCCTGACATTTCCTCCATTTCGTGGTATGCAAAATAGCAAAGCGTAGAACCAATTCGAATGCCTTTTTGTTGGACAACCCAAAATTGAAAGACCCGAAGTCTTTCTGTGGATATCTGAGTATGTGAATTCTTTTTCTTCTTTGACACTACAACAGCTAGAGGCCTTAACATGATTTATTTGACTTGCTTTACTTCATCATACAAGCCTGTAGCGAGATGGTCAGACCTGCGTAAAGGAGTCGATAGGGATGAAATTTGATAACTGGTTCTACCATGCAAAAGACCTATGTCTCCATCGTTTTGGCCACCCGAGCATCTCAAAACATCATTACTGGTATCAAGATGCTGGACAAACTTAAGCATAGTTATTTTTAACAAATATTATCTTCGTAACAGTGTCAATTTATCGTCAGAATTAATTACTTTTCTAATTCTAAAGTCGTTAAAAACTGTTAATTTTTCATTCAAAAAATCACATTCTTTTCCTCGCCATCTAGTACTACATCTGACTCAGAGATGGCGCTGATGTACATGAACCACGCTTCCTCATTGGGCGCTGAACCCGTTTTTGCGTCATTGAACGAAGCTTTTTGACACATGCTTCGTTGAATCGTCCGTTTGACGGTTTGCTTTCGTTCGGTTTCGGTTTGGTATATACATTTTGACAGATTCCACTTTGACGTATTGTGTTTCCAAACGTTGTCGCGGTCGGATGTGTATGTGTCGCGTTCGTCTTCTCCCCGGGAACAAAATTAACAGAAGAAAAACAGAAAACCAAGAAAGAAACTTACAACATAATGGACGCGCAGTGAATGGTGCGTGCGAGCGTGCGTGAGTTCGAAGTGTCGGGTGGTGAAGCGGTTTTCCTAAGAAGTGTAAGTGCGTGAAGATAAAACGTAAAGATTACTCACATTCTGATTGTTAAAGCGTGTGAAGTGAGTAGCAGCGTAGTGTTGAAGTTCTAGAAAAGCATCTGTGTCGTGTGGTTGAGTGATTGGTGTGTAAAAGAGAAGTTAATACACAGCAAAAAAAAGCATAATTTTGGTGGCCTTCTGCAGGCAACTTGTGGCGGGTTTGGTTAATTAATCTGATTGCGCGTGCTAGTGTGTGCGTGTGGTAGAGCGCGCGTGTGTGTGCGTGCAAAGAAAAGGAAGAAGAAGAGGCAGAACGGAGAAGCAACAAAAAAAAGTCAGAAACAGGATTTCGATCAAGACGCCGGAAGCTGTGACGCGAGAGAGAAGCAACAACAACAGCCAATTCGCGCATCACAACAGCAGCTGCAATTGAATGTAAATATGCATTTCCCATATGTGCATCGAATATAGAAAAGGTGTTTCTGTTTTATTTCATGATGGAGGGAATGATTCTTACTGCATGATGAGGATGACGCCGGGGATAAGCGAGCGAAAGAGCGAGAGAGAGAGAGAGAGAGCGAGGGACCATAACCTTGCGGTTGATTCTTGTCCGCGGTTTATGAATGTGTGCGTGAGGTCCGCATGAAGCGGATAAAAAGGCGACCAAAAGCGGCATGGCTGGCTGGCTAGATCGTTTGTGAAACAGGGAAGAAGCAAACAGCACAAGAACGTTTTGTAAGCCAACGCATCAAAGGTGGCTCTGCTCGCATCCGTGCGTACGGTGTTCGTAGTGTGTGAGAGGGCTAGGAAAAGATGGCCCTTTCGAGATTGACCGGTTGTGTTTGTGTGTGTCGTCTTCTTCCGATGCACCTGACCTGATGCCTGATGCTCCCCAACCAAAAACCACATCCGGTCTCTTACCGAAAGATGGAACACACGGAGAGACAGACGTCCAGTGATGTGATTGCACTTTTTTGCTTTGCGGCTTCACGTTTTGCAGCAGTTTGTGTCGTGTCGCAGACTTTGGCCACGCACAGGCCAGCCATCGCACATACTTCTCCACCCTTCTTTTGGCCAGACAAATTGCATAATGCTCTTCTGATGTTTGTTATTGGCACTCTTTTCTACACGACTGCTCTACTGTGTGAATGTATGTGTGCGTGTCTCGAATGGCGCTATTTTCCACCGTCTGCTTTGATCCGTGCTTCTTGCCCATGGGGTTCATGC
This sequence comes from Anopheles maculatus, assembly GCA_002091835.1. Classification (NCBI taxonomy): domain Eukaryota; kingdom Metazoa; phylum Arthropoda; class Insecta; order Diptera; family Culicidae; genus Anopheles; species Anopheles maculatus. The sequence goes on along the minus strand of KZ061623.1, from coordinate 254,704 downwards.
TTGGTGCGTGTATGCTGTAGCAGTGTGGCAGCAAAGTCGCGATATTTAGCAATCCAAGTGTGCGAGAGACGCCAGGGTACAGAGCATTTTCTAGGTCCCTCTCTCTACACCAACACATGGAAATGGCACGACCCTCTTGTACATAATGCACCTTTGGCTACTTTGATTATTTAGTAACCGAACAACGAATGATTTGATAGTTAAGCTGTAAGTAGAAACTGTCAAGAAACCCCACAGACGCACACCCAAACGACCTAAAACACGGGTAAGCTATTAAGAACCTGCTTGACCACCGTATAAAGATAAAACCAGAATGGAGAACCACCTCATCCGGTCGGTCGGTGTGTGAGTGCGCGTGTTTATGTGCGCTATGCGGAAAATGGTTAGACTTGCACAATACTGCAAGTCTCCGTAAAAGGCGTCTCGAAGGTTGGCGTACTTGTTCTAGGGTAGTAGTGGTCTTAAAAAAAAAACAGCAACACTCCCCCCATTAAGGCGAGAGACAAATGCAGAGACAAGAGGAAAATGCATAAACACACACACACACCGAGGGGATGGTTGACATTTCTCCAGCGGGCGTGCAATCCGATGGTGAATGACGTAATTTTCCTTTGCCCCACGGTTGGTTGCAGTGCTGCATTGAATAATCCTGAGCATAACAACAAAATGAAACCATTTAAACATCTTCTATCTTTAAGTTGTTTTCTCCACGGGTATCAAATAGATTGGTAAATTGATTCATGCAAATGTTGTCAATTTTCTGCAAGATTTGCCATTGCTGGAAAAAACGACAGCGACTTTCCTACGGTTTTTGGCAATTTGCATCTTTACAGTCGGATGAGGTCGTCCATCACGATGATCGGTGGTACCGGCAATATGGCGCGCCTCTGCTGCAGCACACAAATTAAACGTTATTTTCTCATCGGAACAAATTAAAGACGTCGCCGTGTCTTTTTATTCCCATCACAAATTGATTTTCCCCCTTTTTTTTGAGTGAGAGGTACTTCTGAATGCTCTCTGATGAATGACTTTCGTTTAAGACTTTCGTTTGGGATAGACTTTTATTTTTGGCACACGGAAGTAAAGCATTTGGCGAAATTATCGTTTACAGATTCATGGAATTATTGAAATTGCGCGAAAAGTTAAGCACACTTACCACAGCCGTTCAATAAATCGTTGGAATCGTTTATGAAACTACGCGTTTTTTTGATGTTGATAAAATGTGTGCGGTTTGTGGCTGCGTTTGGGGGTTGTTTTTGTTTATCTTTGTACTGTTTGTTTAATTTCCCCCTTATCTGGCGATGTTTTCGGTTTGATAAGTTACGTTGACGTATGGCCATGGCAATCATCGTACAAGCTGAGTGAGCTGGTTTTATTTGATTATTAGTTGTGTGGAATTGAACGCATTTAATGGTACACACAGAAGGTAAATAAATAAGTTCTAGTACAAAATTTTAACTAATAAAATACCCAAATTATATTGATGGTTGAATAAGAAGTACAATTAACTTAGTAAATTAAAAATTTCGCACTTAATTTGAAAGTCAATAGCTGATAGTTTTTGCTTACAAAATTTATTCTATTAGATGAAAAATAAAATAATTATAACTTTACGTACTATGAGTTACTTCGAACTATATACTTACATATAAAATATACTTTTGGAACAAAAGCAATAGAACCTTGTAAATGGAGCCTTGGTAGTGGGTGGGATAGATTCGCCATGATGTGCTATGAGACTTCCCGTATGCAGGATTGAATATCCGGTTCCGTCGTCTGCCAATCCAACATCCCGGCCGTTCTGGCGGACGCATCTACGCCATCGCTCTATCTCAGTTCGGGCCTATCACTCCTCCTCTGTCCATGTGGACGGCTTAAAAGGACTTTACAAGCTGGGTCGTCCGGTGTCATTTTAATGACATGGCCAGCCCACAGGAGACTGTCGAGTATAATTCGCTGCACGATGGTGAGATCATCGTACAGCTCGAAAAGCTATATCCTTCTGAACATCTTCTTCTCGATCGCGACTAAGAGGGTTTCGTCAGTTTTGGACAAAGTCCATGTCTCAAAGGCGTATGTGAGTACTGGGACTATGAAGGTTCTATACAGCTTCGTCCGTCGCGACAGGAGGTTTGGGTGAAGAAGTTCAGGATGTATAATAGTATACCTGTTTGTCGGCCTACACCCTTGCACGTATATCAACACCTCTGTTGTTATCGGTGTTAAGTGTTAAATCCAAATAGGTGAAGTTTTGGATGACTTCAAAGATGCGATAACCTGTCTGTCGATCACCCCTGCGTCGATCATTGTTTGTTGAATCGCATTCCCTTTAGTTCAAGATCAGCGAAATGTATTAGAAGCTTTTGTTCAAATCAAGGTTTAAAATGGTACATATTCTGTAATAGTAATACTGTTAATTATTAAATTCTCCTATCTTACTCAACTACTAAGAATGCGAATCAATTATTGAAGCTCCAAGAACACGTTAAAAAAGTAGCTTCACGCCTGCTCAAGCTCATCTCAAATCGTTCAATAAAAAACCACAAAATGGTTCCTCCCATCCCAAAAAAAGGCGCGAGATTTAGCATAAGAAGTATTCGCCGCAAGAAAAACGAATCCTCCTCATCTGGATGCAAATCACTATCAGTTTAGCCGTTAAAAACCAGTTTTTTGAAAAGGTTGAGAGCCAACATCACTTCGTTAGGAATGCGGCAATCCGTAGTCCTTCTGACGTTTGCGAGAGACCGTGCAGAAGGCGAAGGGCAGCAACATCTTAAGAACGTGCTGAACGCGGAATATTAAAACGTGTAAGCCTCGAGCATGAATTCTTGAATGTCCGCACATGCTTTTTTTTCTCTCTCCCTCTGCACCATCCATCTCCCGCTTTTTTTTCTACTTGCGCAAGTGTTTCTTTGCGCCTTATCGGTTCTGGTGAATGGCTGCTGGCAGCAGCTTCATGTCTAGAAGCGAATATTATTGACCTTATCGACACACACACACTCGCACGTTTTTAAAGAAGGAAAAACACTAACGGAAACGAATCGCAACTTATCGCAAACACAAGTGAAGTTGTGTTTTCTTGAGACGGCGTCTTCGACACAAGATCAACTAGAGAGAGGAACGTTGTTGGTAGCGTTTTTTTTTACTTGCTCTGCAGTAGATGGTCTGCAAAACGGACCGAGAGGCACGTCCGATATCGGAATCGTGTGTGGAATGTTTTTGCTACGCATAATGTACTGAGGGTCTTCCATACAAGCGTCGAGTTCCTTAACGATGCTCCGTGTTGCTTCGGTTTCTATGTTTCTTATATGTTGGACGTCATCGCCTAGTCTAGGCCCGTGGTTGGATTGCCTTCAACCGTGACCGATACATCGAACACGTGGAACGCACCTCAGCGAACTAACCTTAAATTAGTGTCGAATGGCGGCGCTTCCTCAAAAGATAGACTTGTCTATTCAACCCTAACCTTCAATGTTCGGATGTTCCGCAGACATAATACGGTTTCGTCTACGCCTTATCATTTGCCAAAACCAGCAAGTCTGTTCGGGGGTTGAGTTTCGCCGTCGTCATTACACTCACCGACCGACATGCCATCTCGCGCCGATCTACAACATTACCGGCGGCTTTCTTTTCTCGTTGTGGGGCCCATTGATAGCCACTGGCTAGCTACCCAAACCCAAATTTGGCAAAACCCTCCATTTCATTAACAACCAAAAAACGCCAGCCTGCTACCCTTTTTCGCGATGGGCCGAAGACCTCCAGATATTTGTACTTTTGTGTCCATGACCCAAAGATTTGTGCGTTTTCTACGACTGCGGCGGATGGGTTTGGTCGGTTTAGGCTCCTTTTCTTCTCCGTTTTCCGTTTGGAATGTATTGAAATTTCCCTTCCACACCCACTCACACACACGCACATACTCTGCTACATGCATTTCTCTTTATTAAGTTAAGATTAAGAAACCGACTTCACCGAGAAACCGATTCGCGCAGAGCATGAAACTTTCCGTTGCGGAGCCAATTATGAGACGCGCGCGCGAGGCTTTCGGCAGGTTTTCGGCATCGGAAATTGGCCAACTAAAGCTGCAAATTGAATTATGATAGCTTGGTAATATTGGTGCGAAGCAGCGATAGAAGGGTTTTGGGTTTTTCTTCTTCAACCACCGCCATTGATCGCCATCGCTGTTGATGAAGGACGATCCGGACTTGAAGCACTTTCTCCGCCCGGTCCGATTGATGCGTACCAGAAGTACGCACTAACAGAAATTAAATACTCTCTGCACGTTGCTTTCTTGGCTTGGCGGCGGCGAGATGACGGTCTAGTGACCTTTAAAAATATGTTTACCCACTGTGGGTTGGTGTGGTGGTGCGGAACTTGCATGAATTTCCCTGCGCGTTCGCACAAAATAATAGCAATTAATGGGCAAGTAAAATCAACAAAAGATTCACATTTAGCAAAACGGGAAGCCACAACATTTGCACACGCACAACAGGGTTTTTGCTGTTAGATGGTGTTTTTGGCCAAAACAAAATGGAACAAGAGTGCAATAAATGTGTTGCCGTAATTGGCGATATTGGAGGTTTATTTTTGAAGGCACGACGTAACGCCCGCTTGCTTTATTGCGGTGTGTTGTATTTATGCTTTATGAAGTTAGTAGTACGGCTTCGGTGAACCAATGGCCTGGTTTAATGGACACTTGACGTCGTGGTAGAGGGAAAGTGCTGGCAGAAAGAGTAGCATTTTCTCGTAGTTTCTCACGTCCATTAGCTGGAATCAGCTGTCTGGCGATTACTTTCTCACGAGGAAGTAGACGAATTGTGTTGCTGATGTAGTATTGGTGGTGGGATGCTTCGGAAAGGACGTAAGGATTTAATTGTATGCGTGTCCTTAGTACCGGCCGGCTAGCCGGTAGAGTTCCCTTACTACAGAGCATGCGCCTTGGTGTTCTTGGCGTTGTGGAGCACAGAAAAACATCTGCAAAGGTCCTACGAAATCAGCTGGTTAGGGAGCTGTCTCTCGCTCTCTTTCACTGGTAAATAGCAACCTGTTGTAAACATCACAACATCCGTTCCACCCACCTCGAGAAACGATATCTCAACACACGCACACAAGATTTGTTTATTTATTTCGTCATAAAAGAATGTTTCGCTTCGAGTTTTGCTACTCTTTCCGCCTATAAATTATAAGAGTGTGTATAAGAAGTGTTGAAGCTGAAACCAAATTTCCCAACGAGCGCGACGGTTGCGTACGGTGTCAATGCAATGTTTACGCGAGACATCACCGTCATTAGCACCCAGAAGTGGAGAAAAAAATGGCCGTCTGCGTTTTGGGTCAGTTTTGAAATTAATGAATTATTTATTTATACTATGTATCGGTGGGTTTTTATTTTGCTTAAAAAAAGGGGCCACACTTATCGCTAATAGAAGCCCGGTTGGTCTTGCATCGTTCGATTCCTATACCTACCACTAATCTGCAGCTTATTATGAGCTGTTGGTTGTGCACAGTTGTTTGCGCTCTAGATTGAAATGGTTCGTTAGTGGCTGACCGGTGTGTGTATGTTTACATATCGGATAATGAGCGGAAATCGATTTTCCGAGCCCGATTGTAACGGCTGACGGGTTGAAGATGTGTGGAAATTGAAAAGCGTTAAAATGCTTCTTAGGGGAAATTAATTTTACCGCCGTGTATGTGGTCATTTTTTTAAAATTTATCAATAACCCAGGGTGACGTAAACCGACGTGCACGTGTTATGAGCTTCTTTTCTTGCGAACTGAACGGTTGTAGAAGAAAAATTACGTACATCACTTGTTGCAGCTGTAAAGTACGTTGCTTATAAATATCTCTTGTATTCAAAGAAATGAATCACCATTTTTTTTAAACAAGAGACATGATGCAGGACAAAGTTAATTTGCATATTCAAGTGGGTGGTGTGCATTTTGATAGAAGAATTAAGATGGTTGTTACGTGCCGACAGTTTGCACTTTTTGCCTATTTTGGGTGGTCACGTCGTAACATGGTGTTAAAAGCAATGGTTCAGTTAAAGAGACTTTTGTTGTGAAATTTACACAGTTGTTTAAAAAAAATGTAACTTTAAATTCACAAGAAAAACGGTTAGATAACCATTGCAATTGATCGCTAAAAGTGCGTGTGTTAATGTAGTTTCCTGTAGTTTAATTTTCATTAGAAACTAGTTGCAGTTTGTTGAGTTTTAACAGCTTCCGTTTAAGTATGATTGAGATAATATGATTTTCTAATTTGGACTGTCTTTGAATTTATTTAAAAAATAATAACAAAAGTACTTATTATTGAAATAAACAAAAATAAATGAAACCAAAGAAGATCGCCAAGGAAAAGAAATATTTTTCAAAATAATTATTTACATCTTGCCTTTTAACTTTCATTAAATGAGAAGGGAAAAATTATGTGAAATATGCTATAATTATTGAAGCAGCAATAAAAAGAACAGCTACAATCGGTTGTAACTTAATTTAAGTAGCCCAACAGCTTATCGTATCGTGTTAGGTCCAATGGCATCCAGCTAAGCATTTGCTCTAATACACAACACTCCTGGGGATCGACTCTCATCTGTATCAGCTCGTAAAAACTTTTACGATAATAGGAAAGCTAAGCCTATATTACGAAAGTATTCCATTTAGGGGATATGGAGTATATGCAAGACATTCTTCTCAAGATTTTGCAACAATTTTAAAAATTCCCCTTTTCTGCATTTTTATAGGCTTCTAAGTCCTATTTCCGCGTGTCAGCCGGGGCGCGCAAAAATAGTGCCATAATTATTTACTTCACCTGGCAGAGTTTATTGTTGTGCCGCGTGCAGATGCTGCCGCTGCTGCTAATCAAATCAGCAATAACACTCCATCCCGGTGAACGGTTTCAATCGATTGATCATCAATTTTTCCTCTTTTTTTAATCCCAAACCTGCAAGAAGAGCGTCCAGTTAAGCGGCCGGCCAACACGGATATTGGTAGATTGCACGCCATCTACCTTGTCCACTCCTGCACTGCTGTGCTGTGCAAATTATAGCTCTTTTCCTGGGCTTCAATTAGCGCCCGCATTGTATCTGTTTGGTGGGAATCTTCGAAAAGGAGCTTCTTCGCTGTTTGTCTGTAGTAAGTTTAGCGCCTCAGTAGAAAAGGAAACTATAATTTAGTCAATTTTTTTGCATGTGCAGGCCTTTGTGAAGTCGTCAATCGTCGTTAGTCTGTGAGGTGTTGGACGATCGGATGGTTTGGTGTACACCTTCAAATTTTTGGCACGGAATTCCAGTGTGTAATTAGTGTTTGCGCGAAGATATTATTTTGAGAGATTTTTTGTTTGGTTGCTGCCTACTTTCATAATCGATGGCGCGACCTTTGCTCATCCTTTTTCTCGAAACTTTCGATTCGGGCAGACGGTGGATTGGTGGCGAATAATTGTACACCTTTGGGAAGAGGTCCGGAGACCCCGGGTTACAGCTGGAGATGAGCCGAAGGTTTTGTGTATGCGAACGTGAAGTAACTGTGAACCCTTCCCTGCTTATAAAGCACGCGATTCAGTCTCGCCTAGACCCGCGTGTTTGGTGGAAATCAATTTCACTACAAATTTCCGTTCGCGCTTTTATGCCGGCATTCACCACAATCGCCGGAATTAGAGGCCGAAGGTTTGATTGAAAGCTCAGTGGGCCGCTTCTGACCGAACTGGAGCGAGAAAAAACTAATTTCCCGTTAATATAACACAGATCGAGCTGCGAGAGTGGGCAGCAGGGTAGCGTTTAGGGCGGAATATTGGAGGAAGTCGATGTCGTCATCGGCCAGAGACAGTCAGGCGGAAGCAGTTGGACCAAAACAGTAAAAAATAAATACAAAAAATAACAACACAAGTGAATCGGTCGGCGCGCTGCTCTGTGGTGTGAGAGAGGGCTCTCGACCGACTTGAACCGAATCCGGATGATGTAGTCTAACGAAAATTTCGACCCATCTGCGACCGATTACTTAATCCTAGAGGGTGGCATTTTAATGTCTTGTTTTTTCTTACTTTGGGCATTTTAAATTTGAAACACACTACTCTCCGCCCGTTAAATCACAGTATTTGGGGCTGCCATTTTTTTCACGCCTTTGCTTGATAACGCGGCAATGTCGCAGGGTCGGACGATGTTTGGTTTACGCTGACATCATCCCATTTCAAGTCCACCGTTTGACCGTTCGCGTCGAAGTGATTGATGAGCTCATGGGTGAAGTTTCGGGTAGCTGAAGATCCCCATCCCAAAAGCGAAAGAAACCCGAATTATAGACGCGCGGCGATTTGGCAATCGGTAACGTGCACCGCAAACGCAGTCGCAGGATTGAAAATAGATCAGGGTCGTAACTAGAAAACAAGGTGTGTAAGCGTTATCCGAGAAGACCGAGCGAGTGTGCAATGCACGCGACTTTGATCTGTTTATTTAGGTGTTAAGCTCTAATGGGTCGTCGTGCTGTTAAATATATCCACCCCGTTTAAATGTGTCACAAAGGATTTGGGGAACGGAATTTTAATTGGTCGTTTAAGCTTCCTCAACAAAAGTCTTACAGCCAATTACACGAAGAACATGACATAAAGGAAAATTCATACAGTATTTTTTTTAGTCGTGTGTAACTGTGGCGCACGTTTTTCGGGTTTCTGTTATCAAACGTATTTGTTTAGTACAAAATCTTATCATGGCAAAAATGGGAACGTACAAAGTACCTCTCGAAGTAGTCTACCATATGGTCACCATTCCTTGACACACACTGTACTGATAACCTTATGTACATGAACAAGCGGTAGAAAATGGAAAAAATCACACACTCACAAAATGGTCGAAAAATAAACAGACACGCGAATAGGGGCGACTTTGGTGGCTTCCGTTTCGTGATGCGTGTACAATGTGATGGTGT
>KZ061623.1:209760-245459 GCA_002091835.1 Anopheles maculatus | reverse complement strand
GGTGTTGGACGATCGGATGGTTTGGTGTACACCTTCAAATTTTTGGCACGGAATTCCAGTGTGTAATTAGTGTTTGCGCGAAGATATTATTTTGAGAGATTTTTTGTTTGGTTGCTGCCTACTCTCATAATCGATGGCGCGACCTTTGCTCATCCTTTTTCTCGAAACTTTCGATTCGGGCAGACGGTCGATTGGTGGCGAATAATTGTAGACCTTAGGGAAGAGGTCCGGAGACCCCGGCTTACAGCTGGAGATGAGCCGAAGGTTTTGTGTATGCGAACGTGAAGTAACTGTGAACCCTTCCCTGCTTATAAAGCACGCGATTCAGTCTCGCCTAGACCCGCGTGTTTGGTGGAAATCAATTTCACTACAAATTTCCGTTCGCGCTTTTATGCCGGCATTCACCACAATCGCCGGAATTGGAGGCCGAAGGTTTGATTGAAAGCTCAGTGGGCCGCTTCTGACCGAACTGGAGCGAGAAAAAACTAATTTCCCGTTAATATAACACAGATCGAGCTGCGAGAGTGGGCAGCAGGGTAGCGTTTAGGGCGGAATATTGGAGGAAGTCGATGTCGTCATCGGCCAGAGACAGTCAGGCGGAAGCAGTTGGACCAAAACAGTAAAAAATAAATACAAAAAATAACAACACAAGTGAATCGGTCGGCGCGCTGCTCTGTGGTGTGAGAGAGGGCTCTCGACCGACTTGAACCGAATCCGGATGATGTAGTCTAACGAAAATTTCGACCCATCTGCGACCGATTACTTAATCCTAGAGGGTGGCATTTTAATGTCTTGTTTTTTCTTACTTTGGGCATTTTAAATTTGAAACACACTACTCTCCGCCCGTTAAATCACAGTATTTGGGGCTGCCATTTTTTTCACGCCTTTGCTTGATAACGCGGCAATGTCGCAGGGTCGGACGATGTTTGGTTTACGCTGACATCATCCCATTTCAAGTCCACCGTTTGACCGTTCGCGTCGAAGTGATTGATGAGCTCATGGGTGAAGTTTCGGGTAGCTGAAGATCCCCATCCCAAAAGCGAAAGAAACCCGAATTATAGACGCGCGGCGATTTGGCAATCGGTAACGTGCACCGCAAACGCAGTCGCAGGATTGAAAATAGATCAGGGTCGTAACTAGAAAACAAGGTGTGTAAGCGTTATCCGAGAAGACCGAGCGAGTGTGCAATGCACGCGACTTTGATCTGTTTATTTAGGTGTTAAGCTCTAATGGGTCGTCGTGCTGTTAAATATATCCACCCCGTTTAAATGTGTCACAAAGGATTTGGGGAACGGAATTTTAATTGGTCGTTTAAGCTTCCTCAACAAAAGTCTTACAGCCAATTACACGAAGAACATGACATAAAGGAAAATTCATACAGTATTTTTTTTAGTCGTGTGTAACTGTGGCGCACGTTTTTCGGGTTTCTGTTATCAAACGTATTTGTTTAGTACAAAATCTTATCATGGCAAAAATGGGAACGTACAAAGTACCTCTCGAAGTAGTCTACCATATGGTCACCATTCCTTGACACACACTGTACTGATAACCTTATGTACATGAACAAGCGGTAGAAAATGGAAAAAATCACACACTCACAAAATGGTCGAAAAATAAACAGACACGCGAATAGACGACTCTGGTGGTTTCCGTTTCGTGATGCGTGTACAATGTGATGGTGTTTGTTCAGTGCGTAAACGGTGAATCAATTTAAAGCTACCGTTAGCATTTTATTCGAAAAGCATGCTATAAATATTGTATAATAAATATGACCGACTTACATTTATACATTTGTTATTAATGATAAATGAGTTTGTTTTCGGAAGCAGTACACAGTATGATCTATGAATTAAATACATAAATTAAGTGCTAAGTAGAGTTCCCTTACTGTGGATGTAAGTCGGCAGATTATGAGACGTTTTTTGAATATGCATTTCATTTATAAAAGATTTATATCTGCTCTAAAATATGCATTTGATTTTATACTCCAAGTTCTAAATTGCACAAATCAAGCATTTTTAGGTGGTATCTGTCAAATTGTCGAGTAATCGTACTACATGATCTATACAAAAAGCTCATGTTGAAGCAATTGACAATAGTCATACGATTTTAACATGAGTATTGATCCTTGAATGCGTCTCACAAATTTGTAAGACACATCGACGCCATCACTCAATTTAGCCTCCATTAAAGACTCCTCTGTCCATTTACACTGCCTAAAGAAATTTGCGAATTGAGTCGTCGGGTTTCATTTTCACGACAAGACGAGATCGTCATACAGCTTATAGAGCTCGTTATTGTAGCAGTTTATTCATTGTCCTTCCACATATACGGGGCCAAATCTTACACATCACCTATCTCTCGAACTACGAAGCTACGAAAGCTACGAGGAATTCGTCAGTTTTAAACACAGTCCATGTCTCAGTGGCGTTTATGAGTACCGGGACTACACATGTTCTATACAGTCCTAGCTTAGTTAATCGCAAAAGATATTTGAAGTCTCGATGTTCCCTCAAGCTGTATGTTGAATCGTCAAGATGATATTCAACCAGATATTCTTCTGTTATATAAGTTTCTCACAAGCTGAAGATCTTGCCAGTGAATGATTTTCTACCTAAGAATTCTCTCACTCTGAATCCTTCTACAGTGATTGAGTTTTTGGACAAATGAGACATATTATCAAATCTCATCCTCTGCTTATCATACCTTAAATCATAGTCTCCTCAACCTGTAGACTTGCAGGTGTTGCATTTTGAGCGAAGATTGGAGAAGTTAAGGACGGCTTTAAAGTATCACCTTACATCGCAATGGGTCGCCAAGATAATCTTCAACCTCATTAGCTCATTAGCTCATTGCAAAGTTTTTAGTCGCTGTTCTTCAGGATTTCTCGCATGGTGAAGATTTGGTCGATGTTAGATGTTTCGTTTAAGAATCCTGGTAATTGCGAACTGAGACTGAGATTTCGACGAATACACTCAAATCTGGTACTCGGTATATCATCAAAAATCGCGAAAACTAGGGAATAGATTAGAAGAAAGAACATGAGAAAGAAATAATCTATACTAATAAATTTTATCATTTAAATAAACCTCTTTTGAATATCTTATCAAAGCTCGCTTAAAATAGTTGCACCCATTACAAGAGGTTTGTTGAGTTTGATTGATAATCCATTCGATTGATAGCAGTACAACGCTCTCACTCTCTGTAACCCACCATAAAGCCTAGCTCTTCGTATACGACACATTTGGTTGCTCCCCTTTTTGTTCCTTCGCTCTAAACCATGCATCCAGAAAGTGAACAACGATGTCCAGGATTAGCCCTTAAAAAGGATTAAGGAATTAGTGCGTGCATTGTGTCAGCTAGTCGCCGTATCGGGAGGGAATCCAAAACTTTCCGTTTCGACAACATCGGACTTTCACTCACACTGCACGGTTTAGATCAATATTGATTGAGTTGCAGCGCGCGTGTGTCGCGTTGTTCGAAGGGTAAAATTACACACATTGGCCATCCCTTTCTCATCATCAAACAAATTATTTATGCCGTATCTATAGCTGTATCACCAGGCCCTGGGGTTTTAGTGAGACATAGCTGAAATACTACGAATAAAACCTACAGGAAAAAAAATGGAGATGAAAATCCTCATGTTGATGATTTTATGGCCCTTTGACGCTTGATTTAAGCTTCTCCGAGCTACAGCAGCAGGCCTCCAACTACGCGGTGCGCTGTATTATCGGTTCAGGAAGTGTGCGATTGTAAATATTTATTTTTATACGATCACTCTCCCTTTCACGCAGCCGTGTGTGTGTGTGTGTGTTTTTATGGACAAACGAGCCAAAGGGGGATGAAATTACAGCGAACCGAACAGATCGGTTTGTGATCTAGGGTGACGATCAGCAATAAAAATCGATTACAATCGATTTGAATTCGCTTTTCTAACGAGCAACATACATATGCCAGACCTTTGCTTGAAGTAAGCTTTACTTAGTTTATTACACATTGGAATCTTTCTCAGCGTGTGTTATCAGCTTTAGAAGAGGGTAAACGGAGCAAAGAATAAACATTACACCACCCATTCAAGAGATCGATCGATCAAACGGATTTGCGGTCGTTACGCGGGAAACGCTGATCGATCGTGTTACAGCCTGGAAGTGTACGAGCCTTGTGCTTGTACGCGTATGCGAGAAAAAACATGGGCGCGAAGTTTATAATTGTTCATCATCATCATCATCATCGTCGCCGCCACCGTCATCATGCAGTGACCGTAACGAGGTCGTTACTGACAACAAGCCCGCTGACCAAGTGAGCCGTTGTGGAGGTGTTGGAGTTGCACACGTTACGTCGAGGCTGTGTTTGTGCGTACAGGTTGATATCAAAGTGACGTGACGTGACGTGACCCGACCCGAGGAACGCAAATGTAATGCGATAGGTGGATTTATTTATTTTATTTGTTCCGTTGGCCTTGTTTTCGTATAATAATGGACGAATTTTCTCCGCAAAAAAAATGAAGTTTTTGTTTGTGTCTGGAAAAGATGTCCAGTTTGACAGACGTCAAAAAGAAAGTAAGTGACAGTTAATATGAGAAGTGGTACTGATGGAAAGCGACTCCTTTAAATCGCCTGTAATAGACTTTTTCTCATGCATCTTTGGCTATCAACTAAGCTAAGCTTAGCCACAGATATCTACATAAAAAAGCACGTACTCTCCTCGTCTAAAACTTCCAACAGGCTTTCGCTCGTATGAGCGCAATTTAATTATTTTCCTGTTTTTTTTCGTTTTGTTTTGCTGTGATCGATAATCGTGTGTCGATAATCAGATTAAACGATAATGCCTGTCGCACCGTGTGGTCCGGACCGATACAGGTTGGTACGTTGAGAAGTTGCCCCGCAGCCCTGACTGCATATGTTAGTTGGACTTGTTTTGGGAGGAAAAAAAGCAGCGCTCGCGCGCGTCCTATGTCTATTGCTGGCCATCTCTGGACTCTTTGCCATCTGCGGCGTGTTTTACGACTGTGGGAGTGGATATGCTGCGTAGCCCCCGACCTCAGGGAAAGAAATGATTAGGAATAAATTTCGCTTTATTGGTCGATTGTTTTGTGATTTTTCATTCCTTTTACGTCGATCATCTCAGCCAGTCACTGCCAGTCAGCGCCAAGGTTGCAATCGCCAAGGAGTGCGTGTGCACTTTCGCAAAACAACCGGACAACTTGGATATCCGGCGGGAGAGAACTGATGGTTGAGGCTTTTGGGGTGATGATGTACGAGTTTTTTCGGACTCGTACGGGTTCGGGGCCCAAGAACCGAACGTGGTGTGGTATGGTGCGTGTTGGATGCGAACAATCGATATGGTTGTTGTTGGAGGGGAAAACCCGGGAACTGTTTTATTGCGGCGACCGAAGCTCTGGCGATCGTTTTTCACCGTGCGCGCACCGATCAAAGGGAGATCTTCGGGGCATGATGAGGGTTTTGTGAAGATGGTTATCCTTAAAAAAATGAGAGTTTATGTGGAATGCGTGAGTTTAAACAAGGCAAGTGGGGGAGGAGTGGGGAGGCTTTAAGGACCGAAGAAAGTCGTCTGATCGTTGGTTTTCGATTAGACAAATGATTGTTTTATTGCTTGAGTGGAACGTGATGGTTCGAGCTTTCATTCTCGTTTTGATTTGTGCGAAATGTTTGGCAGGAGATGATGCGTGAAAGTTGGAGTTGAGTAAAAGTGATGGTTATGTGTACAAAGAATGTGTACTTTTAAGATGCTGTTTAATTTTGGAGTACCTTGAACCTTAGATCTATTTATCAACTTAAATCTGGACACGCGTTGAAGATCTGAAGTTTGAAGTTCCCCTTCATACCAGAACTGTACCGAAAAGACAGCATAGAACACAAGATCTTAAGAGCTGAAGTTTGAGGATCTTCTTTATCTGCAAAGTAGAAAGTTTGCACTTTGGTATACAAAATTATTTCTTCAGGAGGAGCATTTCAAGGATTTAAGTACACTGTTGATGGAGGCACATGTATCTCTTTTGAAATTTCCTAAATGCGTGTATGACTCATAATATCCGTAAGAGTGATAGCTATCGAATGCACCTCTAGATCTCAGTCTTTACAGAATTCTGATCAAGAATTTTTTTAGGTAATCTTGAGGGATTTTTTTTTTCGGCCGCTTTCTCAATTGTCGATTAACTTATACGAATTATGTAGGTTTCGCTAGGCTACGATATCCTGGTCATGTCACCAGTTTGGAATTGATTGATCCATACCTAATTTTGAGACATCTCAGGATCAAAGTAGGACTCTTGGTGGATCGAAGTAGACTCGTCGGTAGAGTCGGCGCAACTTTCTCAAAAATTACATATGCAAAAGAATTAGTTCCTTTTAGTCTTTTGACAGATGTCAGTAATATAATTTCGACAGTTGGTGACACACTGACATATGTTCGAAACTTTCGCCATAAAAAAGAAGTATCATTGTTTCCGTCGTGTTCACATGATATCTACAAACTCCAACTGCAATTGGGAAGGCATAAAAGATCCGACCGAAGAACAATATGGCAGTTAAAAAACCAATGCACATCACCAACGCTACCGTCTTGACCTTATCGGGGTTTTGAGCGTACCAGGAAGCTACCAGGCTGGTGACGAATATGGACCGATGATTGTAACGACCCGGTGAAAGTAAAACCTCCACTTGGTGTACCGTACTTGCCCACTCTGCTTGGACTGGACACACCGAGATCGTCTTGATCCGGCGGTGTCCATTCGCAATTACGACATCGGAAGCGAACTCCTCTGGGGGAAGCGAAGCCTGTTCATTTTCTGTGGTAAGCAAAACCCAAAACACAAAAAACGACCGACCCCAAACGGTCTCAATATCGGCTCCGTTCGTGCCATTCGTTTTGTAGATCCATTTTCGAACGGACGTGCTGTGCGGTGGTGGCAGTGGACGGAGACGGTTCGGTCATCTTCTATCTGCAACTGCTGCTGCTGCGGGAGGAGTCTCCTGGGAAATCGGAAATCGAAGAAAGCGCAAAAAACAACAAAAGACAACGGCACGGAGCGCGATCGTTGGTGGAAATATGGATTGCGGAAGTGTAGCTCTGTAGTCGGGTGCCGCCGCCCCATAAAGGCCTTGATGATGATGCAAGTTATGCTGACCCTCTCCCCGATTCTGCGGGAAAGAATGAGGATTATGTTGGTTGGCGTGTGCGGCGTGCAGCTTGGAAATCAAATCGTTTTTGCTTCTCATTGGCGGTTGTTTTGTGGCGTTTATGTGCCGAAGCAATGGTATAACAATGAATGGTTGTGATCTTGTTTCTTGCGGAGCAGCTTTATCTTCCCTGTTTCGCGGTTTCTACCACTCCTGACACCGTCTCGTGCCGTTTGATTTGCACAACTTTTTTTTTTTGTTTAAATGCGTTATTGTCGGTGCGGGTTTGCGTTCTTGTTGCGATTGCGGATTGCGTGACCATTTGCCGCTAACGAGCGTTGATCACCGCTCTCGTTGGTGGAAGATCGCGCGGAAATGCTTTTTCTCTGAAAGCATCTCTCCAACCAGCCAAAAAAGGGAGGATAAAGGGAGTGCGATCATTTCACTTTCGGTTTTTTTTAGGTGGCTTTTCTGTGCGGCAAGAAAATTCACACGTCGCGTTCGCGCTCCGGTGGAAATGGAAGGAAATGGGTGGCTATTTTCCTCACACCACTTGCTATCGACGACGATCGGTGGCGATTGGGATGCAATTGTCGTCCGAAAAAAGTGACAGTGTCGTATCCAGCAGCACCGTTGAAGGCGAGCTGACCGAATCACCGTCAAACAGACAAAATGTGGCCATTTCCTTCAACGGAAGCGGTTTGTTGGGGTTTTTTTTTGTGTGGAACGGCCGTGTGAAATTTAAAACACCTTTCGGCTTGATTGGTGTGCGAATTTGATTGAACAGCTGTGCTCTGGAGTGGTAGTTTCCTGGACCCTGAAGTACACGGGCGATAAATAATATAAGCAACGCATTCGAAATGTCCGGGAAAATTGCATGCACGGCTGTGTGCTTTGATTTCCTTTCCGTTGGAAGAAAGAATGATTGAAATGAACGTATTAGGGGTTAGGTGTTTTGCAATTTGGCGGTCGGCTGTTACTTAATCGTGGTACTTATATGGTGGGACCTTATGCAAATAGTGTATGGTGAGCCATTTGTTTGTTTTAGAAGGATTTTTTGTTGTTGTTAGTGTGTTTTTTTAAATAAATTTTTACATTTACAGTCATGGAAAGCTGAAATGGTTGGTCAAGACTTCTCGAAGTTGTTGTGTCGAAGAAGAAGAAGAAAAAGAAGAAATATATCACGCTTGGATGGTCAACTAGTACATAGAATTTAAAATAAATTATTATTAGATTTTTACTGGAGAAAACGCTTTTACATCTCAATGAAGTTTAAATAGCGAAAACTGAAAGTAATATTAATGATGTCTCGATAGTTACAAAAATAAAACAAACCTCTTGCTTGTTGGAGGCCTCTTATAACAATGTGTCCTAATGAACAATAACAGAAGGGAACTCATGTGTGCATTTTCCCACGCAGATATAAATCAACAAACATATTGGTTAGTCCTGCAATACAATGCATTGGGAATGAGCAGGTGACAATGTAGTAGACGGCGTCGTTGGACCTAAAAACAGGGCTTGCCATTGGAGGAATACCTTGTCCATACTCCCATTAATTCGATGTGCTAACGATACTCGATTATCGATCAAGCGATTTCGTCTGCTCCTTACGTCTAGCCCAACTTAGCAAGACAACCGTCACCATCTCCCTATGTACAATAGGTGTGTCCATTAGAAGTACAACAACGATGTCATAAATACCTAACGACATGCTTGCCAAGTGTTCACAATTACACACTTCATTGGGGCATTGGTTGATCTAACCTCTCTCAGCGCTACGCCCGCCCCGCTACCCAGAAGACACTCTAATTGGTTCCGTTAGCATCAAATTGTTGGTGAGCTGAATGTTGGCTTTGTTAGATAATTAATTCCCCCTTTTCATTAAACCCCATTAAAACATGTGAGTGAGAGAATTTATTCTTTACGCGAATGCGTAAACAGAAAGCCAGAAAGCTCGGTGTTAGCACATTGTAAAAGTGGGACCATAGCAGTGAAGTTCTCACGCGAAACAATGTCCAGGGCTGCGATCCATTAGAACAGCAAGATATCTGTGTGCAGTGTGCTTGGTAGAGGGGGAAGCTCAGCATCAAACGGTGGAAGACCCAGCACCATATTATCAGATAAGGGAATGACGTTTCTAGCGCACTTCAGAACGAAAAAGCATTTTAATCAACTTCAATACCCGGCGTCTTCCCATATTTCTTGTTTGATTCTACCTCCCTTGACCTAACTATATCTTCCCCATCCCATTACACAATTCTCCATTACGAGAAGCGGGCCTGGGTGCGTTGCGTGTGGAGGATTGGTCTCATATTTAGCAGTACAAGTAACAGGAATTTTCTTCCGCGGTATGAGAAAACTTGACGAGTGTACGTGGTGCCTTGCTTCTATTGAGGGCTCGATTAGAGGAATGCTTGCTTGTGGAGAGAGGGTCGGCGATGATTTGGACTTGGTTCTTGGTGTGCGGCGAGAAGTTCTGTTTACTTTTTCAGTGTGCGTAGCTATGGGTGAGGTTGGACGACCGCATGTATTCTTGAAGCCTAACGTCAAAAACACGTTCTGTTGTCCATTTTTATTCTTCGCCACTCGGTAAAAGGGATTGGGTATTCTCTCTACCTCCGGGTGTACAGTTTCTCAGTTTGCTGCATGTTTGGATGGGTATCATTAACTCGTTTGCAAACAAACAGTTAAAAAAGGCACATATGTTATATGGATACAAACATACGCAACCAAGATGGAGAGAGAGAGCGTGTCTTGTTGTGTAGTTCTTGGGATAAAGGCTGTGTACCGTTCCTTTGCTCATCCCAAATATCCCTCGGGAGTACGTTCGTGTACGATGGTGTCGTGCTCCATGTGGTGTTTGTTCTGCACGTTGCTTACGCGTTTCTGTTCGAGTGAGTTGTTAATTATGGTGAATAAATCATACTCTCGTACGCGGGCGCGAATAAGCCGTGCTAGCGTGAAAGCAAACTTCTGTTGTTTTTTTCATCCGTTCTTCAATAAGGGAACGCGTCCGTACGCAGCGTATGTATGTTCAGGTGGTGTGGACCTTCAAGCAAGCCTGTTCAAGAATTCCGTTCCGATAGCTGGTTTGTGGGAGCTCGATTGGGAGTCGAGCCACACGAAAAAGGGTGAAAAATCGAAGTAAGTAATGTAATGCCAAATGATAAAGCATTATTATTAGCTTCACTTGCCGTAACATCGTGTCCTTCTTTTTGTAGCACACAACCCCCCCAACATCACAGTTGGGTTCCTACCGGCCGCGGCTAGCGGTTCTTATAATTTGTCGAAGTGCGTTTGCAGCCGGTTTTCCGGAATTTAAATTTAAATTTTTCTTCCAATCATCTTGTTCCTAGATTCACTGCTTAGAGTTGAACATTTATTTACCTGTTTTTTTGCGAACTGTGGAGGTTCGTTGCTTACCGCACCGTTAACATTTCTTGTGCAGGTTGGTTGTGAGGTAAAGGTGGCAAAAAATAAATCAACAACTTCGCTGTTGAAGCACACTGCTGAAGCATTAATTATGTATGATTAAGGTCGTCTTGAATTGAAGCAAGTACGCATATGATTTGGCCAAAGAAGCTGGGGCTCACTAGAGATCCAATTTTTTGTAGTCGATGGATTCGTCTCGAGGAGAGCTTTGTTGAGTGCATTCCCGAGATAGACTGGTATGGATAAGAGAAGGCAAAAAATCTAATCACCCATACGCAGACAATCGGTTACTAATCGATACCTATCGCGCGATATGCTGGTAGAAAAATTGGAAAAGTATTATTTCCACTGTTTACTGCCACTAATAACCCTGTCCGTGGGTCCTAATTTGTTTTCCCTAGTTACGAAACTCCCACATAGCAATCAGCAGTAGTAGGAGGTAGTAGTGCCGGGTGTTGAAAGAGTTAGAAGCGGGGTTGGAACTATGCTGCAATCAGCAGCAGCATTAGTGTGTAGCATAAGAAGTAACATGGACAGACAACAAAAAAACTGCGACAACAATGTTGCACTTTAATAAATGATCTTGGATTTTATCGTACGCCGAGGTTGCCGGTTCCACCCACAAAATCTCTCGATCTCGGCGTTGTGTTGTTGCTGATGCGGTTGAGTATTTCGGGACTGACTGAAAATAGCGCTACCGCGTAATAATGAGGGTGTAGTGGCGAATTCGAGGCTTGAGGTCGTTTTATAACTTTATTAAAGAAGAAAGCGCCCTAATACGGAGTTGTTGTTTGGATGTTAAGTTTTTTTTTGGGAGAGCCCCTAAAAAACAAGACACCCATTTGTGACATTTCCAAACCCGATGGAGATTAGATTTCGGCAGATCGAGCCGTCTAGCTAGGTACAAATTACTGGAACAACGGTGTGTTTACAACGGAAAAGGAACAGAGCCGGGGCGGTGCGTTTGTTTGACCGTTTTTGCCGACTGGATAGATCGTCGATGGTGCCGACTGGACACACCTCCGGCACGAGTTTTCTGTGGCGCAGCCGGCGTTATGCTTCGCAACGTTTTGCGAATAAATTGATAGGTTTGCGAACGATGGCGGCGACGACGTTGTTGTCGATGCGTCAACTGATGGAGGAACGGGCTTTGGTGGTCTTTGGCGGTTGCGTAAGCCAGTGCGCGCCTTGATGAAATGGTTTATGAAATGTGTGTATTGGTTTGAATTTTGCGTGGGTAGCCTGATTTGGAGTGACTGCTAGTCCTAGTATGGCTCTGGAGAACAGCAGCCCAGAGAATGGTTTTGACAGCTCAGATCGGTAACGACTGGTTTGGAATGCATTGGGAAATTAATGCAGAATATAGATAGTGCGAAAGATGGAGCTACTCTGGAGGGTGCATTTGGTAGGTTTTTGGTTCTTAATATGGGGTCTCTAGTAGACCAGTTCTGTTCAAGTTTGGTAGGTGTTTTTGTGCATACTTTGGTGGCTTACGCAAGCTTAAAAAATTGGAGAACGAACTAACTTTTATAGAAGATAAATATGCTTAGCAATTATAATTGGAATTAATTTATATTAAAAAGAAGCGCTGAGATCGCTAAGAATCTGTTAACACTCCCTTAGTAAAATATATATTTCAGCCTTATGATGTGGTTGGGTTCAATATGTCCGACAGAAATTGTGTACTTCATAACACACTGTTTTGACAAGTGAGTAGCTAATCAAGCAAATGACGAATTAAAGATATTTAAAATTGTTAGCTTTCAGGATCACCAAGAGATTTGAACTTGAGACGCGCTGAGATCTTTATTCTCGTGCTCTTACCTATTGACCTATTTTCCTCTCGCATCGGAGGCACATTAATTCCCCATTAAAAGCAGCTTCCTTCAACGTACAATGAGATCTTCGTATGGGCGTAATATTATGGGTCAAATTTTTGTGAATCTAATCTTGCTTTATAGTTTATAATCCTATTTTCGCTTTGGCCACATTAATTTACGAGCTACAAAATTTATTACATGTCAAAGTGTTGTCATAATTTATCTGGGTTAACAACCAACTTTTAATTGCATTTCCTTTCGATAGGCTTTATTTCACAAATTCCTTTACACTAAAAACAACTCCACACCCAACAAAAATCCCAAAATCGAATTATGACTCTCCATATGGGGCCCACTCATATGCTCACCCGGTCGGTTGTAAATCATTCTAATAAAATAAAATCCACCCCGTTTTTGTTGTGCGGCCAGCCCCGGTTGACAAACCACTGGGAATCCTAGGTGACAGATGGTGTGCCGTTTGCGGCACCATGCCGGCACGATCATCGTGCCCTTTTTATAATCATCCGCACGCGGTTCACGCCGCACAATGTGTATCCCAGTGGTGAAGGGCACGGCTGCTAAGGGTGGGTTTCGTGTCCCGGTTATGGTAAAATCTGCTCATTTATCACAGCTTCAAACTGACCATATCGGTAGATGGTTTCCTTTCCCTTTCCGAAAGAGGGTGGTCGATGGAGGCGCACACATAAAGCGCATTGATTTGGCATCGCACGCAGGCGCCACACATCAAGGGCCTGGGAGCATCAAATGTCCCCATGCCGACAACGAATCTCGCCCGGCTCTGGAGGCCTCCGTTCGGCGTTGTGTATTCGTGAAGATATGCTGGCACACTGCATTTGTTAGATGCAATTAAAACCAAACACACTACCCGTACATGGCACGATGGGGCCCCACCAACAAACAACAAACCAGGCGCAAGGTGACGCATTTTTCCTCCCTCTTTCATTTGGGGAAAGCCTGCAAATTACTGACGTTTAATGTCTGTCTGTAACATATGACCCCGTACCGGGTACCGAGTGTAAAAGTCAACCATGTCTCCCAATGCTTGTTTCGTGAAGAAATTCGGGCTTGCAGCGAGACACAAACGTTCAGACACTCGACTGTCCTCAAGACGTGCAGTCGGCTGCTTACTGTTTAATGGCAGAAAAAGCGGGCCAAGACACCAAGCGCACACCAAGTTCAATACTAATGACCCGAAGCGGGGAAGGTGAACTCTGAAGGTTCGCACGAGACGAGCAAATGCCTTTTTCCTTCCCCAAGGGGAAGAATCGGAAGCAAAAACCTGGCACCGGGAATGGCGAATGGCGAAAAAAAGTAGGTAAAATGGGGTGTGAATAATTCATTTCTGAAACCGCGGCCAGTTGACATTTCTTCTTTCTCGCCTGGGCGAAATGGTACAAGAACGGCCGAAGAAACAAAAACAAACGAAACGACTCTATGGTACGGAACGATGACATCGTCGGCAAACATAGCCGGCGCCCTTAAAGTGCATAAGGAAAAGAACGCGCTTCCGTGCTGTTGTTGCCGATCGTAATTCAATATATGTTGCCAGTCAGACAAACTGTTGTAGTTGTAGTGGCTGTCTCAGGGGGGTTTTTCGCTCCCGGTTTTCCATTATTATTTCCCATCCACGTTTACCGGTAACAGAGGAGAAGTCGCTTCAACCGGCTCACGGTTGAATGCCCTCCACAATTGTTGGCATCGAGGGAAGCTTGAAGAAGGTGCGCTTTTTCGTGGAGTTTTTCGATACAGTTCGAATGGAAAATGTTTGTTTTATGGATAGTAAAAAGTTAATTATTTGATAAGCAAATCAATTTAAACTTGTACAGAGTCGTGCATAACTCAGAGGAATGGTTTGTCGATAGTGGAATATTGCAAACCCGTTGTGGAACTTTGCAACCATATAGTGGAATTTTGCATATGCTTAAAGAAGATTTTTTCTTTTAAATATAAATTCGTTTCATTGCAAAGTTTGTTTTAAACATATTACAAAAACATGTTTTAATGTTAGTTTGTCGATCAATGTTATGCGTCATTTTGCAAATAACTGGCAAACGACGCAAGTAATGGCACAAAATCTTCACCTAACACATTGGGTCAATATTGAGCGAAATATTTTCGCCCTTAAAAAGGCGTGACAACAATGTAAGACAGCACGGAACGACTTCGTGAAGCAAAAGCAAGAAAGAAGGAAGCAAAAAACAACATTAAACAAATCTCATTGTTTACCATTTTTATTTTATGCTCACCCACAATCCCACCTTCTTTCTACACACCCAAATAGTTTTATGTTGGTGGTCCTTTCGGTTGTCGTGAACTGTAGTTTTGAAGAGTTTGAGACTTTCTGTGCAACATTAATCAACTGTTCAACAGCGGTCACTGTGGAAATAATAATAAAATTTAAATGAAAGGATCCCTACACCCATAAACCACTCTCAGGAATCGGTGGGGTTCGTTGTTAGCTGTGCTTTAGTTCGTTTAAAATTTTGTTTTGCTTTCGACATGGGAGGCGCGCGTGTACAGGCGGTTCGATTTAGGGAAAGTGTTTCCCATCGATCACATATCGTTCGGTTTTTTCGCCTCTCGCCACAATCGTCGTGAGTCATCGTCGGGTATGTGGTGCGTGCGATACTCTCGACTGCTGATACTCACGCCCCGAAAAAAAGGGCTTTGAATAATAGACGCGTTGTGGCTCTAATCGTCGTGAGACCTTCGCCGTGTCTGCGGTGTTGACCTATTAGCGGATGTCAACTGTGTCAAGCTCGGATCGTGATTACTTTTCTTCCTGAAAGGGAAATTTATCCACCGTGTGCAGGGTGGCTTTTTAAAAATTTCGTGTGTGTCTGTAGCTGTCTTCATGCGCTGCGTGCATCGTGTGTTGCATGGGTTTGGGCGCATGTGTGCAGTACATGCGCATGTTTATTGCTTCCTTTCAGTTTTGTTTCCTCCCGGTGCCGGGGTGCCTGCATACGAGAGACACGGTTTAAATCATGAAGAGCGATCGTGATGAAGATTGAGCGAACAGATTAGCGTTGGATTATCTTAATGAATAATCTGCGTCTTTTTTTCGGGGTGGTTAAGATTGGAATGGGATAGTTTTTTTATCACGATGCGGGGGATACCCATTGACGCGAGCCACGGTGGGATGGCGATGGAGAGTGGCTATTCAAATAGAAAATGGTTTATTTGTTGAAGCTTAAGGGGTTTCCCATGTGCATTGTATTATTTCGGGGTTTTATGTTTGGAATGAAATGTTTCATTTTGCTTTGTTTGTGTCACCGGCTTTGAAGATGATGATCTGACAAGCTTGTAAAAATAAATTAGATGGACATTTATTATTGTTAGTTTCCGTGCGTCAACCTTGCATGAATGTTTAACAATTGTAACTTCATTGAAAGGGAAAAAGGCAAACAATATAAGTCTAGATCTAACGAAGCATATAAGAAATAAAATAAAACAATAGAAAATATATGAAAAACTTTATGAACGGAAAGATAAAATAATTCAGTAAAATTAGGAAAAGAGAATTAAATTTGAAAAGTTGAGCGTAGAAATGTTTGTTTCGAAAAATGTTACTAAAAGATTGAAATTATGTAAACAAACGAAAAACAAAAAGATAGAACTGGAAATAGAGTATGGAAAAATAAAAAAAATAAAAAAGAGCAATACAAATAAGATAAAAATTAGGGAGAAAAAAAATTATCAGAAACTCAAGCAATGCAAGTAGAAAAGAAGAAAAAAATACAAAAATGAAGCAAATATAAAGACTAATAAGGAAAAGGAAGAAATGATAGGGAAAAATACGAACACAATATAAAAAAAGAAACAAACAATAGAACAAATAGTATGATTAATAGAATGCAAAAGGGATAAAATAGAATAAATATGAAATAAATATGCAAAAATAAGAAAATCGGAAGAAATATGATAAAGTATATAATTAAACAGCAGAAAAATAAAGAGAAGTAGCAAAAATATAACAAAAGGCAAGAAAGGTTATGCTTTAGAGAATGGAAATAAAAGAGAATTTAGAACAGCGAAAAGAGACTTAAGATATATAAACGAATCATAGAAAATTGAAGTCAATTAAAAAGGAAACAGATTTAAAAGAGCGCTAGAATAGGGGTAAAAAGGATAAAATGGTGAATTTGAATATCGAACAAATCGCACAAAGAAAGCAAATCAAGGAAAACGCGTAACAGTTAAATTGAAACGATAAAAAAAATGTAGAAACTGTCTTTTGAATTCGCTCTACTTCAATCAAAGAGCCAAACATAGTTCTTTGAACCATAAAAATAAATTCAACAAAAACGTTTATAACACTTTCGCTTTCATTCAACCATTGCTCTCTAGAATGGAATTTCTAGTTTATTTCAAATTTATTGCCCGTTGAATGGTGTTTTGGGCGTTTTATTTCGCTTCCAAATTAGAGCCAATTAGAAGCAAATTCCATCCCTACCAGCACCAACACTTCGGGTGCCGTTGGGTGTGAGTGTGTGTGTGTGTGTGGAACGGTTGCTTTACGAGTTTAAATAATCACACCCGGGTGAGAATGAGTTCGGCAACCGATAATCAACCAAGCATGAAGTGCAAACACATACACACCGTGTGATTGTGACTTACTGACAGTTGGGTTCTACTGGTACGAAACACGGTGCCACATACTCACACTCAGAGCGGCCCATATTCTCTTCTCGCTATAGTGTGTTGCGATTGCCCGGGCTAAAGGGTTCACCAGAGCAGCGCAATCCGGGTCCGCTAATCGATGGTGGCAGCTTCAACAAAGCGTAAAATTGTTGTTTGTCTGTACCCTAAAAAGGCCCCCCCAAAGGTTCGTCACTTGCTGTTGATGTAGTCGCCCGGTCTCGCTTGAGACCCACAACTGAGCGCATGTGAACGTGTAAACGTGTATGCAAAGAGGTGAAAAAGGGAGAATAAAGGCTGGTGGCAGGTGTATTGGAAATGCATCATCACACGCTCTCTGGTGTATCGGTTTTCCCTTTTGTTTCGCACCTTTTCTCGGCACAACCTCCTGACCACGTGTCACTTTGTTGTGCGATTCGTTTCGGCGTGTTTCGGTGTGTGAAAGTGTACATAATTATGTTGCGCGCAGTGGTTCACCACCATTTTTTGCTTTGTTGTGTTTTGTTTTGGTCAAGTTCTTGGTACGCCGCCCCCGGATCTGTCACAAAACTGCCTGTGATGCCGTTTGGGTGAGATCAATCGATCACCTCAGTTCGTTGTGAGTTGGGAGCTTTGGTTTCGCACCGAGCTGTGTAATCCGATCTCTCCGAGCGTGTTATGGAGGGTGCCAAACAAGAAACTCCGAAGGGAAAAATGAGTTCGGAAGCAGCTTCCCTAAATTCGGATGTCACACTCTTTTTTTGTTTTTTGGTGTTGCGTGTCTATCACTTCGTCATGCGAAAGCTTTGTCTTTATTTTTCCAGGTTCCTCCCGGGTATGCTAGAAGGTTGATAGGCTGTTTTGTTTTTGGGAAAGTGTCGAAAATGAAATGTGTTAAAACTCCCCCGAGCGTAAAGATTACTTTCTCGGCGAGAGACGAGAGACTTTGTATGGCACTGATCTTAGGGAAAATGTCTCCGCAGTAAATGCTCGAAATGGAGCTCGGATTCCGGTGTGTTTGTGCATATTTTCGGTGATAAATCACTCGCGCAAAGGTAGATATCAGACAGCATTTTGCCATCCAGGTACTATGAGATACTATGAGCTTCGCACACAGCAAACCACAATGTCTGAGGTCGCCTGGAATGAATAACAGGGATCTCTATAAAGCGTAAGTGCATGCCAAAAAAAAAAAAAACAGAGTCTTATGTACATGCGGGTGGCATCGGTTTAAAGATCTTTCCTGCTCGACGAAAAGGAAAGTGGCTCGCGATCAAAGCTCCGAAGAGAGTGCAAGAACACATTAAACCCTTCCTTCCTATTCCCGATGAAGGCAAAAATTGTCGTGGGCCGATAAAAGCAGGGTGAAGACATTTTCAGACAGACCTCGATTCTGGTGCGCACCCCTACGTGGATGGATATGTGCAAGCTTTCCCTTTCCCGGGAGAGGACGAAGACACGCATGATCTCTTGCCGCACTCGTGCTGCAGGTCACAACACACTACCCGGGGGGTAATATTTCAATTCCATCGTTTGCCTCCCCCTATTGACTTACCCGAGCGCGGGAGAGCTTTCAGTACGACCCCTGGAGACGATCGAATAACCGATTCTATCACAACAAACTTTCTAGCGTTTAGTTTGGGCTTTTTTTGTGTTGATGTGCCTGGTGCACTTGGTGTGCTCCATGCTGTGACAGGGAAGTCTAAAGGTGCAAAATAAATTTCGGAATCTGCAAACACCTTGAAATATCCCGTAGGTGCGAAAATGTGGTTGATGATAATGTTTTGCCTTTAGTCGCGTGTTTCGCCTGTCAGACGTAATCTGTTTACAGTTGTGGACGCAATACTGGCACTGACATATAATCTATACAAACTTGTTTCAATTTTTATGCACGAGTCCTCTATTCTGCAATCGTTATTTGTAGGAGTAGGAATATATCTTGGTTAAAATCTTGTTTGGTCTGTCGTCTTCCAGGGTTTTGACATGTTCTTATAACATTCTTGTGCAAATTTATGGGTTATTTGTTGGGTTATATTTATTAATTAAACTTCAAATAGTGCAGGGTTATATACTGACCTTACAACCAAGATGATATGTAAAAATCATTTAAATAACATTATTCGGAGCGAATGTCGGGATCCAAACTCCTCTTTCAAGCTCTATGATTATGATAAAAAAATAAATAAACTGTAGAACAAGACGTAAAGCAGACTAAACAAGAATAGCATAATATTTGTGGGAAAAGGTGCCCACAAAAAGTATTATTTTTATTCAAAATGGCGTCACTACAGTGCGCTAAACTACATCGAAAGATCCAGATGATGGAACTTTTGAATCATTCAGGGGGTTATTTCAAATAAATGGAAGAATATTGCAAGCTCAACGTAGAACTTTGCAATCGTTTAGTGGAATCTTGTATTTAGTTCGAGGAAATTTGCAACTCGACTGTTTGGTGTCTGAATGTGATAATTATCGAACAGTTTTACAGTGTACAAAGCGGGGTATTTTACGTTTGATAGGATGGATCACATAAGCCCAAGACATTCAACAAAATCGCCATATTTCTAAATCAGAAATCAAGCCAAGCATTTTAATGGTCTTTATTTTTAAATTCTGGCTCAAAAAATGAACCAATGTTTGGTCATTTGATCAAGTCATCTAGACCTAAGTATTGTTAGCCACTTCGATATCACAGCTATAACTTTGAGCACAACTGTACCACATGATCTGTGTGCGTCGTCACGATTTACTAGATACGGTTGTACTGAGTCGATTTTCGCACTGGCATCTCCTCTTGGTGTTTCGCCAGTCAGGGCTTGGCATTTTCTAACGCATTTGTGCGCACGAGCTCCACCTTCTCAGGCTCGGCTTGGACGATATTTAAACCGGTGCGAAATCTGAAACACCTTCACGCTGCGGTTGTGCCGGGCTCCGGCTGCTCCACTAGATTGCATAGCTGTCAAGTGAGGCCTTTCCATCAAAATGGCGCGTCGTAAATTTCGCATAAATCCATTCACGCATATCGATCGATAACAGTCCGTGGAATGAATGGCGTGCTTTTTTGTTGATGATGCGAGCAGCAGTACCAAGATAAAGGGAACTTCGATATGCTGGTGATGAAAATGTGGGTGGTTGGATGGGTGGACGTGTGTGTGTGTGGGATGGAAACTTTCCTTTTCACCCGTTCGGCATTCGGAGTCCTCTGATCTTTGGTGATCTTTAGCCATCGTTCACAGCGTCGATAAATATCCGTTCCGTTAAATAGACGAACGTGGAACCATTGCCTCCTGTGTGTGTGTACATGTGGATAAGATTGAATGTGCCTTAACGCTATAACCCTTGGAGATTGCGAGGACCCAGCGCGAATGATAGCTATTCTTATGGGCATAAATTATGATCGTTTATGGATTTTTCTTCGCTCGATAAACGGTGTGTGTGCCAGGGGGTGATTTGTGCGATCCGTTTCGTGTCCACGGGGCCATTCCTCGGCCGTCCCCAAAAGGTGACGAGATGACGCGAATCGTGTCTGTGTGTGTATGACACGATAAGCTAAGGAGTAGTGCGGTTGGTGGATTTTTTTAGGACTTTCCTCGGGGCGTGTGGTGGCTCACGGGAGACACCGTTTTAACGGTTCACGAATGGACTTCCGTAACGTAGAAAAAATGGTTCGCGCCTCCTTTTTCGCGAACGAAGGTATATTTCATGGCAATAATCGGTGTTGATGAGCGTGTTATGAAGTCCGCCGGTGGAAGCTGATGCTTTAAAAAGTGCTTTTTTAGTTTGATGATTTTAATGTGCAGAGTCGTTTTAATGTTTTACATTCTTTTGCCACCGTACTACTCCGGATTTAAGCGGGGTTCCCATTCCTTGATGGATGTGGCCGGTCAGGAGCCGACTTTCTCTGGACGACGAAATGGTTGTTAGAGGAGTTGTAAAACAGTGCATTCGAAAGGTCTTAATTAGCGAAGGAAATCGGGATAGTACAATGTTACTTTAGAGGGAATTAAACTTTGATTTATTTCTTCATGACAGCATATGGACAGGATGGATAGTTTTCTTCTCTTATTAGTGCCATTATTTACAAGGTTTTGGAGACATTTGTGGTGAATTATAGTGGCACGTTCATACGTATCGCACTGTCTTTTTAAACAGTGAACATAGAACAGTTTTTTTCTTCTATGTTCATAAAAATCTGTTTTACAGGGTTCTCCAGGCTTCTATGAATCTCTGCAAAATACTAAGACACATTTTCAGTTTTATCTGTACAATTTAAATGCGTAACTGGATAGGCAGGACCTAAATATGTATGTCCAATTTTACCGCAACATTGTCCAGTCATCTTGAATGATGTCGTGAAAGTGCGACAAAGTCCTGTTCTATGTACCTGATACAAAGTCTAGAAATGACACGAACATTATTAGTTTAGTCCTTTAACTCTGTTCGCCCTTTTGAGAATATAAGAGCTATTTATTGGCCATTTGCTCTTGAACAACATGAAATCTTGCTGCTTGAATCTCTTTCGGACGGCCTCATGTAATGCATATATTGATTACTTGTGTTGCATATAATGATTCTAATTGTTGCAAGTAATCAGTATAAGCCTGTTTGATATAGATTTTTTTGGGTTTTATTTTTACATTCAGCTCTAAGAACTCTGGTATCAGACTAACCTATACGCTTTATTAACTATTACAAAATATAAAACTAATAGGACTATAAGATTCAAATTGTTATTCAGTAAAACGAACCCTGTTACTACGTGTAAAGTATATGCAGCACTCAACCCCACATAACTGTTTGTGTAAATTGAAGCTTTGAAGCGGCATTTTACGTGATTGTTGAAACAGCCTCAGTATTGAAAAAGAAAACTATAAGAATTTCCTGTACCGTGTTGACAACTTGCACGCCGAGAGAATGAAAAAGGGCACGATGGGGTTCGCATTTGAAGGTCAAAAACACGCCGCATGCATAAGCAAACAAAGCTAAGTGGTGGTTGTATGCGTGTTGTACACATTTATTTGTTGAGTCAACGACTCATTCCACAGTCCATTCACGGGTTGTGAAGATTCGATGGGGAAAAAAAAGCGGCCAGATATGCTAAAATCAAGCTGTACAAAACACACAATTCATCGACGCATATAGCAGGCTCGTAGCAGGATGGAAAGGAAGCAGCATGGTCGGTAAACATCATGATTCTCGTTTTCGTTAGCGAAAAAAAGGTCCGCCATGTTTGCCAAAAACACCCCGAATGTCGTGAGAGCAAATATTGTGAAACTTTGGATGTATTATTTTCGCGTTAGTGTTTATATTAATCTCCAACAAATCTCTCAGCTTCACAAGTTGACAACGTATCCCCCAAGTCGGTTAGTTTTCCGTGCCGGGTTTGGAGTTTTTATTATACCCAGATGATTGGTTTAATCGTGAGGTCGTAAAATTAGCAACAGCGGATGACGAAAAAGCTGCAGTCATTTTTAGTTTTATTTGCTAAACGATGAATGTTAGCCCATCTGGCGGTGGTAGTTGCTTTACAAAGCGAGACAAATATGGCCGGTCTTGGGAACAGTAGGCTATCCTCCGTCAACCACCCGGGAGCGGTTCAATGGCAGCCATAGAAGAAGATCGCAAAATCCTCTCGAACAGGCGGACGCTATTCTGACAGCTCCGAGGAGAAGTTAATTCTGATGCTCACTTTAAGTGCGCTCGGCTTCGAGTGCCCGAGGGAAGAAGGCTGCCTTGACGCGAAGAATTTAAGTTATCGCCGCTCAGCTTAACGGATCTCCCAGCCGTTCTCGTTAGACATCGAGTTGATTTTATTTTTCTGAAGTCACACTCGTAGCCGCCATAGCCGCAATGGTTCGCGAAGTGTCGATTCTCTGCGGTAGAACTTGAAGCTCTGGTGTGTATGCCTTCCGTTTCGTAGAACCGCCGCACAAAACCCTTCAGAGTCAGGAATTAAAATGAATCATCGCATTTAATGACGCACACTCGGGTGGTTGGTGATGTGCAAGCGTTAGCGAGTGGAATGCTGATTTGCGAGAGGCCCTGTCTGTCTGTCTGTCTGTCGAAGCCAGAAAACGTGCAGGAAAACGCACCGGAGTAGATTAATCACCACCGTCCGGTGTTGTTGGTGACTTCGCGGTGACATCGAGGAATTGGGATGGAATGTGAACTTCCGGAGAGTAGCGCGCGAGATCTTTGTCGGTCGATAATCGGCTCCCGACCACAGACATAACCACCATTTGTCGCCGATCGATTGTGGGTCATCGGTGCCCATCGGGGGTTGACAAAGAATTCTCACGATCACGATCGGGGCGGACTGTCGGGAAAGGGGTCACCGAGGAATGGGTAGTTCGCCCCCCCTGAATTCTGAGCTGTTCTGGTAAAGTCCCGTTTCGAAGCGCATAGCGTGTCTATCCGCAGGCTACCGAAACGACGTTCCGTTTGACCAACTTCAATCAATTCTTGGGATCGCTGGCAGAACTGCATCTCCCTGCCATTGAATCTTTCACCGTGAACTACATGCATTCACCATCGCAACGCCACCCTGAAGGCACAAAGTCATGACAAAATCGTAAACATTTCCCGACTACTTTCATCGAAGCACCATCCATCTTGTGGAAGCTGTCTAAGAATTCTGACAGCCAGCAAGCTTTTAAGATTTATCAGCTGACCACAACAACAGCGTCCTATTGGCTCTTGCGCCCGTGTTCGCGCACCATCATTTCCCGATCGTTTCCAATCCGGTCCTGCCTGCGGGAAGTGATTGAGATTTTCCCGTGCCCCAGTGTCCAGTGCCCTTGGAGCAATTACAAAACACAACGCGAATGGGAAAGGACGCATTGAATTTTCGGGCGCAACAGGCGGAGCAGTAAGAGATCCCGAAGATGACGCCCAAACGACCAAAGAGCGGTGGAAATAAAATTGGGTCGTGTGTCCAGGTCGAGATCGCTGGCGGGCCAAAGCCTATTTCCCCTTCTTTTCAATCTTTTCTTTCCCTTTGTTGTGGATGCACCCGGGCGTAGATGCATCTGTGCGGCGGGTGAGCGGGCCGTGCTGTTTTGCATCTCTAATAATAATGGTCTACACTTTTCCAGTCGTCGTCGGCGCCTTGTGTGCAACAACGACGGAGAGGTCAATTGCTGACGAACCTCGCTTCGTTATAACGGGTGTTTCCATAAGGAAACTAATCGATCATCGCCTATCTGACAAGGCTTACCCACGCTGATGGGGCGATTCTGGGTGATCTTGTCCCGGTTTTCCTTTGCTATCTTCAATGAGTTCCTTTCGTTTTATGCTATCCCAAAGATGGTTTATGAAGTGAGGGGATGATGAATATTTTAATGCGATAATAACTTTCCATGTGTTGGAGAATATATCTCCATTCAAAGATTCTTGGACATTCCGGGTGGAACATTTCCAATAATAGGACTCGAACCAGAGACCTGGGTCGAGCGCATTTCTTAATGTGCTGTTGATTGCATTGGAAAGGCTTTCTTTCAGTCCAGGTCTGCATCCGCTCCAATAATCGATGAATGGGCAGAATCGGGTAACCGGACGTATGGGAAAGTGGACGCGTTTTTCGCCGTCTGTCTAATCGCACGTCAGGCACGCCATTCGTATACCGGAAGCCATTTGGGTCCATTCCATTCTCGCACCTAGATGCTACTTAGCTGCGCTACCTATGGCGTAAGGCTGTTGTTGAAGAAGTGATTAATTCCGGCGGTTAGGTTTACCCTTGGAAGTCCTCTGGGAGAGTGTCCTAAGATATGGTCGCAAGGTATCTATTCAAAGGCGGGTGTTTGTATTATTAATATCATTATTGCGTAGGCGATCGGGTGGCACGAACTAGCCGAGAAATGTGTAGTGTCTCCAGCATTTGCATACCACGACGTCTTATCGAACGTGGAGTTGAAAAGTGTCCGACGACAAGCTGTGTGCGGCTCATGGCAGGTATGGTGTTGTGCGACAAAGTCACTTGGCACTGTATCGTGCTCTATCTCTTCGGTGACTTCCCGTTTCTCCAGACACATGGAGCCCAGAGTGGTTTGTAATTACCCGTTAATGCTAAGGGATTTGGGGGTGCAGGATATCTCTGGCGGAGACACGGGAGACCTACAATCACACTGTAGAACTGCATATCCACGCAGTCCCACCGGGATCGGTACACGCACCGTACCAAAGTTGATGGAATTTGATCAGAAGAAATAGGGAGTGAAAGAGTGGGAGAGTGACACGGTAAACCATAAATCTTAGAGTCTCCTCCTCAGTAACTAACCTGGAACCTTGGGATACACAACCACCACACGGGGGGAGGAACACTTGGGAGCAACGTTGGGGCAGCATTAGGCTGGCGAGTGTTGACCAGGTTTTTTGCGTGACATAAGCAAATGAGCTCGTGATGTAGTGAAAGAGCTTCGCTTTACTTGTTCGGAAATAGCCGGTGCTTTATTATTGCATTTTTGTGTCTACTAAATCGAGCCCCATTTATAGGTTTCGTTGGAGGGAGGAGGACGATGGGAGCAATACTTTCCATTTTCTTAGGCCCCTAATCAAAGACTTCCCTTTTCGCAGGAGTGTGGGCGTTGTAGATAGATGGAAACACATAGTGTTCCCATTAGTTTCAGCCCGTCAGTTGGGCTGGCCATATTTTCGCAACTGGTATATCGATTTGCTGGGAACGTATATCGATTTGCTGGGAACGTACACTCGAGATAGTGCCGCTTTTTGGTTCCTTTTTTGGTTTGGCCGGTCCGCTTATCTGTGGGGTGCTGGTCGTTCGCCATCAGTTCGGAAGTGTTCATTTCCGTAGCCTCTCACGAGGGTGAAGTATCGATCGGTATCGATTTACTTCTGCACACAAAGTACATCGAGATTCGTTAGCCGATAGTGTAAAGTGCCACCAGAGGTTGGTCGAAGGTGTGATCGTGGTCGGCGAAACGCGTAAGGCAATGACCTTCTCCACATGTCATAATCGACAGTAAACAGCGGCGAACCTGACGGTGTTTCTTTCTGGAAGCTAGTTTGTTTTTCTCTCTCGCGTGTGTTTTTCGTGTACACCGATCGATCGTGTGATGGGGTTACGCTTTGCTCATCCGTTTACTCATTGCATCACCACCGTTTGCTCGCTGGCCATTCGGAAAGAAGCTGTAAATCGTTCAAGTCTCATTCAAGTCTCGCTACGGACGAGTGAGCGCACGCGAAGACAGGACGCTGTGTTATGGTTTTATCCGTAGTTCGTTTTGTTTGCGTTTTAGTTGTCAAAGCACTTAGCATAGCGTTCAGCTGAGGTCCTTAATTGCCAGTGGGATTGTTTACTCATTACAAAGACCATTGCTCAATCGTTTTTTACGTTCGATGAGTACACAAAGGGATACCTATCGATGTAACTAAAAAGCCATGTTTGTTCTGATGTCACACCTTTATTTGGAAACCTAAAGGTTTTGTTTTCTGTATTGGGTAGTTGTCATTTTCTGATGACGTTAGCAATATGTGCTCTTAGGGTTTCTCTATTTATCTGAATGTAAACAGCTGGTGAGGAACGGAAAAAACGCACCCGATTGTTGCAGGTAACGAAGTAGGGCGGTGTCCTCAATTGGCTGACTACACAAACAAGCTCATCACCTCAGCAACTCCCCCTTTGCAGCAGTTGATGAGTGCAAGGTTAACGTAAACGATGACTGGCGCGCACGGATCGAAGATAGATCGATAGGTGTTTGCCTTGATCGTCACCTATTATGACATCCCTTGCCTTACGAGCTTCGATTGACGCAGGTTGAAGAGGTTAAAGCTAAACGTTTTTTTTAACCGTTTGGGCGGAAGAGATCTCTCATCATCTCACACCAACAAGTGGACGAGTGAGTGGAACATGCAACATTCTCACGTAACGCCAGGCAGTAGGTCTGCTTGTGTGCTACATATTTCCTCTCGTGAGGTTGTCAAGATACCAAGCATAACACCTTTCTACTAGGCAAAGTTGAAAGGTAACACCGCCGGCTGCGCGCGGCAGTTAAAAGCGCAACCACAGTTACAGGTGATAGGTTTATTAAGTGCTTCCTTCCCTTGGTCGTAGGGCTTTCAGATTGTGCGCACGATTATCCCAAAAAAACTGAGCGTGTGCTCGAGAGCGAAACAAAAACTGTATCACACTCAAATATCCCTTTAACTTATCTCGCGCACCACCGGGGAGGTTTCCGGAGCGGCATGCCGAGCTCGGTTGAAGTTGTGCGCACCATTAATCTTAACCTAACGACATTATGCTAAGTCTGCTAGCGGGTAGTCCGTACGGTAAAGCATCAAAGTAAACGCGACTGATCAGTGTGCCGAACCCATTGTTTTTATTCCCTTCCTTTTTATTCGTGCAAAGGGAAGTTTGTTACTGTCTGTCTGTAAAGCTCGTGAGAGTGAGAGAGATTCGGCATCGTTTCGGTAAGGGTGCTAGAATTTAGTAGAACCATAAATCTGTCCCGTCATGGCCCGCTATGACTTACAGCATGTTGGGGGTCTCGTTGCACCCAGGTTCCCGCTCGTCCAACCATATCCAAAAACCTAAGGGGCTTTTTATTTATTTCCAACCCTATAGTGTCTTGCTGTCGGTGATGGCGCTTGGCACGCTCGGGGAACTCGAAATTTGCCCTCGAACACACAACGTTTCCACCATCCAATAAAACGATTCATGGTGGCTAATTGTGGTGGATTCAATTAATTCACAAACGAAAAAAAACCAGCCGGGGGCCGGTTGCTTATTAGCAAACCCGGGTGCAAACTGTTTGTGTGGCCTTCAAGGTTAGTTGTGCCGCGTGGGGCGGGTGTAACCGGGATCTAACCTGTCTGTCGAACAATAAAAAGAGGAAGGTACACACGCGAAATAATGTAGCAGTGTAATGCAACCAAAAGTTTTGGGATGTTATGTATGCTAGGTTTCCATCACAACCAAGCGATTCAGGGGTTGGAGTTTTGTTTACGAATGTGTTCATGCAACTATCTGATTACGTTCTACAGTTTACGCTTAAGCTACTGAATTTTAGATAAGAAAATATCTAAAAATTGTTCAAATAAAAGATATCCATTTCATGCCACATTTGAAGATAGTATTTCATCCCATTTTCGGAGGGACCACAATTATGTTGTTTATGATGAGCTCAAGTTTAAATTAAATTTAGTGATGAATTTGTGGAGGGTTTTATATAATGTGTTCTATTTCAGAGAGCCTAGAATATTTAAAAATTCTAAAAAAAATTTACAGAAATAAGAATACTACTTTTAACCCTTATTTTTATTGGATGAAGCGATACATAAGTTCTTTTTTTATTACAAATCTACTTTATAATTTATAAGCTCTTGGGTGGTAAAATGCAAAAAGGACTGCTCATCGATTCACGATTGACATTCGATTGTCAACTAGACCATATCGTCGGGAGATGCAGTCAACTACTAGGACTAGTCATAAGCATAACGCGCGAGCTTCGAGACCCTTTGTGTAGTAAGACACTGTACTGCTCATTGATCCGATCGCTGTTGGAGTATGCCTGTATAGTGTGGTGGCCAACATCATCGAGTGCTTTGGCGCGACTCGAATCGATCCAACGTAGGGCCACTCGATTCGCACTTCGCGCATGGGTTCATCCTATTGCGTATGAAACTAGATGCTTACTTCTCGGACTACCCTCACTCGGCGACCGTTTAAAAAAGGCCAGATTAACCTTTATCACTGGACTCCTTAATGGCTTAATCGATTGCCCAACGCTCCTGTCGTCGGTATCATTGTATGTCCCTGCCAGGGCGCTCCGATCCCGCGCATTACTGGCAATCACGGAACCCCGAACTACCTTTGGTTCTCGTAATCCCCTGGTTCAGATGTTCCGATCGCTCAATGCAGCCAGCGAGGAGTTTGAGCCCGGTTTGTCAGCGGCGGATATCCTCCATGAGCGAGCTATGAGAACGAGGCGGTGGGAGTAAATAATTGTAATTTTGTAATAATTGTAACGATATTAAGTGGGCTACTTGAAAGTCCGATAATAAATAATATATTAAACAATTAAACAATTAAAAAGAAAAATTACTATGAGGTACAATATTTCATGCATAAATTGTTTTTAAAATCGATATACTTGTTCTGAGCGATCTCTAATAAGAAATTTGATGAATTTGTTCAGTTGGTGGGACTCGTCCAATATTATGTATTGTGAACTACAATATTTTATAGCTGCTATTGGAATTAAATTAAAAACAAAATTATGTACTATGAGTTACAATATTTAAGACATATTGTAAGGAAGTCAAGAAGAAGATTCCAGGGTGTAAGATCATGCATGAATATTGCTATTTGTTTTTGGGTGGGATTAACAGAATATTAGTTACTGTGAGCTGTTAGCTTCACTAGTCTGGATGTTTACAGCTGAAAGAGACCTCCCAAGAATCAGAGCTGGATGTGGCTTCAAGCAATATTCTCTTCTGCAAAACATTCATGTTTTAAATAATTTATAGTTTATGAGCTTACATGTTCGCCACAAAACTACACCGTCTCTTTCTCTGCTGTGCAAGCGATCCTTCACGGTAAGTTTGCTACATTTTATCGTCCGTTCATCCCCACCGCCGAAAAAAGGCGCAGAATAATAGCATAATCTGGTTGACTACATGCGCACACACACCTTTCGGAGTTCCATTTCTCACATGTGCCTGGTCGGGCACACAGGTTAGCCCGTGTTTGCATTTCCCACATGCGTCGTCTCCGGCTTCATGAAACTGAAGCATTCCCTATCGAATGTCCGCCCCGGTCGACGGCGGGAACTGGGAAACAAACGAAACGTGTCTTGCGACCCGAGAGTACCCCAGCCCGTATTTTAGGCGAGCAATTATTTTGCTGAAACTGCGCCAAATGGGGCACAAGATGATGATGTTGGTGGGGGGGGGGCGCCAACGAACGCGAATGTGTGTACCGCTGTAATATGAGAGGGATACCGGGGGCGCAATGGTGTCGACCGACTTAGGGGAGTTTCGCTTTTCAAATGCGGATTTTTGTTGTTGTTACTTTAGCCTTTTTGTTTTGGTTTGTTCGGTGGTGGTGTTCCCTTCCGTTTTTGGAGGGGTCTTCCACCGTATCGAGCTTTAGCAAAGTCGTGTATGCAAATATCGAACCCAAGCGCGGGCGCGAGTGTGTCTACGGGCTAGCTTGCGTGTTTGCGAAGACCCTTCGTTGTGCCTCACTAATCCGCAACCGAGTTGGTGGGAAGGTGAAAGAAAATGAGCATTTGGTAGGAAGCCGAAATATGTTCTCTCTGCCTTAAAGGAAGGGCGCAAGACACACAAAAAAACAGCAGCAGCAAATCGGTTTCTAAGTCCGATAGTGGTAGTAAATCTTACCGATGATGTTGAGACGGGTGTTGTAGCCCACATTTTTTGTGTGTGTATGACAGGTATTGCTATTTCGATGCCCTTGGCCTCCCTTGGGCGAGTGTGGGCCAGTGTACGTGGGGGGAGTCCAACACACGGAAGCACACGAGAAAGCGTGATGATCTCGATTTTCTTTTCCGTACGAAAATTTCCATTCTCATAAATAAAGACGATTAAGGAGGGGGAAAAGGAAGGAAGGAAGGAAGGGAAGAGTTGTGGAGAGAGGTAACAAGAAAAGAAATTTGACGTC
Source organism: Anopheles maculatus (assembly GCA_002091835.1). NCBI lineage: Eukaryota > Metazoa > Arthropoda > Insecta > Diptera > Culicidae > Anopheles > Anopheles maculatus. The sequence continues at coordinate 214,785 of KZ061623.1, read as the reverse complement.
ACAAGGGAGTTGTAGGTCACGAAATAGTGTGGCTGATGTGTCCTGGGCTCAGGATGCAAAAGTCGTGGGAATTTGTACTTGAAACATATTTATGCAAATGAAAAACGATTTTTTTCCCTCTAACTCTCCAGAAGAAACTATGTAGCTGTGACGAAGGTCAAAGCGGTGTAAAATGTGAGAAATGAATTAAGTGTTTAAATGAGCAGTTGAGCGACATTTGAATTATTCATGTTGGAATTAATTCTTAAATAGGTTGTTAAATGCATTGTTCAGGGAATTTCTTTATGTGCCGAAGTTTTCTCGAATCGTAGTTTTTGACACATACGGGGTGTTGTAGATAACATTTTCTGCATTGTAACCTCTGCATTGCATTATTTAACACGAGCGACAGTGATAACTCACTTCTTAAAGCTAAGATATCTCTTATTCTTCTTTCGTGGCCTGCTCCTAAACTAAAGATATCCTTACTACTTAATTAGTGGGACCAGACATGAAATACATAAAGAAGTTAATCATTATTCGAAGTTTTTAGCCATACATTGTTTACTTTGAGCTACAATATTTCAAATCTTGATGTATTTGTATGTGTTAAGCATCAACAAACGATATTAAATATGTTATAATGTCGTCCCAAAATCATCCAACACCTACCAGATGTTCCGGTACAACCATTCTCGACCAGGTTGCTCAAGCCGAAAAACACATATTTCCTCCACCGCTTCCATGTCATAACTAGTTCAACCAACCCTGATGCCTACGTTCGCAAATATGGCAAGGACAAATCCTTTTCGCTGCTGGTGGGCAACGACATATGGCGGCAGGTTGGATGGTAGGGGTGGCATAGTTTTTTTCCCTCCCCCCAACCCAACACTGACGACCGGTGGAAGGGAATCGCGTTTCTTTCGATCGATCGGCAAGTATCGAAAATGGAGGTTAAAGCCTGCTTAAAGGGTACTCCAAAATAAGTGAAAGGAGCGCCGCCGTGTGTGGACGAATTACGAGCTCGAGTATGTTGTATGTTGAGTGCCTTTTTTTTCATGCGTTAACATGTGGCCCCTGAGTCTTATGCTAGTTGTGCCGGTGGCGCGAATCGTTCGTAGGGCTTCGGGAAACTCTGTAGAGAAGAAAGTCACGTGTGGGAAAGTTTGAGCCTACTAAAGGGATGACCTTGAAGTTTGTTTAGAGCGGCCAAGCCCTCTCTTGTTAGCTTAAGCCAACCGAGATCGATCCAGATAATTAAAAGTGAAATGATGCCTGGTACGACAGAAACGACGAGATCCGGTCCTGAGAGGAATCAGAGATGTTTGTTTTTGTTTTACCTCCATCAACTCGAACGCCAAGTTATTGGGTGTTCCGGTTATGACGTTGTGGTCGGTTTGATACAGTCGGCAAGTTCCGAAGAAGGAGTTCACTAAAGTGTTGCGTTTTGCCCGATAAGGCAAGGCTGTCGGCGAGCTACCACCGCCCAAGTCATGACGAAAGTTCGATTCAAGATCGATGAATGAATCACACCCAGCCCCACTACACAGTGGGGGCACATACTCACACACACACAGCTTGTGAAGTTGTGGAGATGGATGGACGCGAATCACTAAATCGTTTCACGCAAACCAGCGACAAGGTCACCATGGGGGCCGATTGCGTTTGAGTGCGAATGTGTTCGTGAAGTCGTCACCTGTCGTGTGCGAGGTGTTGGATAACGTTGGATGTCCTCTAGGGGTGGAATAAACTGTTTGTGATGTATCGCGCTACAGTTTCCTTGAGAGCCGGTAAAGATAAAACTGGTAATAAATAATCCTTAGAGTCATATCCAGTACAGAGTGTCAGAAACAGCAACAGCAACAAGGTCTGCCCAACTGCTAAAGTGTGGTAAAATTTTCTCAGCCAATGTGTTGATTGCTTACTACTCAGCCCACTGCTTCCTACGGGGGCTCTGGGTAAAAGTATAATTATGATTAGCTAATTTTGCCCCGCTCGACGGTAAGCTTCCATTTAGCGGTTCCTCCTACTCGGTTGATAATGGACACTTTGATAGGAAGGATGGATGGATGGCGCGGTACACAGTGTGCTTGCGAGAGTTACGATGCACAGAGATTGAATTATGTTGTTTTGCTTCCCTTTTACCGGGCGATTCATTTGGGTAAGCATCGAGGTTCGCGATCGACCATGATAGCCGGGGTGATAACGAGTAGTCAGGCCTTGACCAGGGACCACTTAGTCGGGCCAGCCCTAACGGAGGCGCTCGCTATGGTGGAAACAGAAACAAAAAAAAGGGTAGGAGGACGGTATCCATTAGAGAACATTATGATGGACCCTCCTTCACGTTTAGCTTAACCGTGTACCTGTAGCCTGCGCTAGACAGGACCGGGCGCTAGTATTGTTGGGTAATTTTATTTTCATTGCCCATGTCATACACACTCTCGCTCACAACAGTCGTCCCAGCGCCGATGAGGCTCAAGCTGTCGTGGGTTTACCGAGCGGCGTGTGTGTGCGCAAGCCCACTCGTGTACAACAATTGCATTTAAATGCGGTTATTTCTTCGTCGGATGAATTTCGTAATTGGTAAAAATTGGTGCATCTACACACCATTTCTGCATATCTTGCGGTCTACCGCAACGCACAATGGGAACTTGTTGTAGCGAATGGGTACGGTGTGTGACACCTTTCGTGGGATGTGGTGTAGGACTTTAATTTGCATGCGCTCTAGAAACCACCCAAGCGCGTTCGCTTTTAAAATTCATCCTACTCTTTACAAAAAAACACGCTATCTTTCTTCGTTGAGCCACGGTGATCGATTAACGCGGCGCATAGTAAAGGTGGAGAGACAGACAAAGGCTTTGTTGGAGAAGCCCACCCGACAACTGTCAGCTCCGGAATATGATGTCGTTTAGTGGCAACAAGCGGATTACAGATTAATCGCCTGTTTTTCGTTGTTGATGTTCAGGAGCACACAAAGAGATTATTATTTGGACACTTTGGACATTGAAGATCTCCAGTGCCCTAAAGAGTTACAGGTGCGTACCAAACATTGGAGCCTCGGAGTGGAAGCTCTCCGCCCGTACGGAGTAAAGTATCCGTCGCGTGCAGCTTTTGGGAGGTGTTGGCACCACTGTTCGGTTGATTGGGTAATGTCTTAGGCCACTGACCACTGAAACTGCTCGTTTCTTGCAAGGTGTGCTGCCAGGGGGTGGCAGGGACCGAGGACCGTGCAGCAATTGCAAAATTAAGCCCCTTGTGTTTTGGAGCTGGCGTCGTCCAAATGCTTCTTTTTAAACCAATCACGTCCCACCGTGCACGATTGAGTCGCGCAACTAAAGCAAACGGTTATAGAAGTCTCCAAAGAAGAGGGCCATTGAACCTGTTTTGGTTGGAAATAGGTTACCGGTGTTTGGGGTGTTTTTTTTTCGGGGGGTAACAGTGTCCGAATTTCCCAATCAAAACATTCGAAACCCCAAGCACACTTATCGAAGAATCTTGACGGAGCGGTCCAACATTCCTAAGCAAATGCAATGGTGACAGACTTTGGGACTGGCAGGAATTTTGTCCATTACTGCATTCTTGAGCCGTTGTGTTCCATGCCTTGTGTGCGCGAGCGTTGCTGACATGCTTGCTGATTGCAGCGGTGACGACGAACTCTAGTTCGTGGTGCCTTTCACAGGTGAACCTGAAACCTGTTCGGTGGTTCGGGTGCTCTAAACGACCGATGGCTGACCTCCTCCGTCAATTATGGTCAATATGGCACTTTTAACTTCCCTTCTCTCGCCTGTTTTCTGCGCGTCTCGGACTGTTTCAGCACGAATCTATGGGGCGGCTTGAAAGGGCCTTTGATGTGTTCCTGTCGTTCGGTCGGTTGGTGATAATCAGTGAGCGAAAGGGTTTTTTCCCCGATTATCCGTTGAGTGATGGAATAAATAGACGTTGAAGAGTATTTGCAGACAACTACGGGTAGGGCAAAGGTTCACACTGACGGGGTCACAATTAGCGACACAATCTTCTCGTGGTTGGCGTGGGACGCAATCGGTAATAGGAAAACGTTTGATTAGTGTTATTTACCGCAAAGCGGTTAGAAAACTTCGTTGATAAGATATGTTTCCGAAATTGCGATGTGTTTTATGACCTAATTTTAGTATCTCTCTGAGTCAGCTCAGCAAGGACTCTAGGTTTGGCGCCTTCAATTCTTACTTCTGACATGCTCCAACCTTCGATCAGGATTTCGGTGGAGCTTTCTTCTGCCAAGTCTACTGCAATTGTTATTCTCCTTTTCCCTGGGTCATGTACAATGACTACCGCCAATTGCCAAAGAAAGCTAATTTCGCTCTACCAGCATTAGTCATCCAATTGGCGCAAATGCGCCATCCATCATTCGCATAATGATGACGCAGTACACGAGTCGGCTCCAACATTCGAGGGAGGAGAGCAGAGCGAGGCCAAACTGATCCCCAACCTCAGTGTTAGCTTTCTTTCATTGGACTTGACAGGCTGATCGCGACAATTATGGGCGCTGCTGTTGAGCAAAGCTGTTGCGATGGATGCTGCCCGGTGTTGCGCGGACCCGGTCCCAACTCTTTATCCGGTCCCGCGACCGTATCCGGCGTTAAGGAACATTCCGTTCGTGCCTGACGGTGGAGGAGGGCTCCCTTAACTTGCGGACGAGGACGTGTGGTGTACGTGAAGTTTCCACCTGGCGCACAAGCTACGGGTGAAAGAAAAAGCCATCTCGGAGTAGAAGTATTTCGAATTTTAATTTGAATCGTACGCGTAGGAATGCATCCCCCATCTGCTTGTCCACGGTGTAGTGTTGTGAGCGCACCCTTCACTGCTGTTTTTTTAATTTTCTCCATCTTATGTGTTTTTCAGTTTCGCTTTTTTTTAACATGTCCTATTAGTAGACTCATAAAGCGAAGTAGCGCTGCATGCGTGTGGGATTTGCGTTTAGTAGTGTGCGCACCGCATTGCCCACCGGGTGCTACCGGTCTTAAAGGTTTTTAATGCCATCTCGTCTTCTTGCGGTACGCCTCCCTACAC
>KZ061623.1:193642-209676 GCA_002091835.1 Anopheles maculatus | reverse complement strand
CACGCTTGGTGATAATAAAACATGTGGATGGGGTGGAGTGATCACCCATCGCTACAACTTCGTCGATGTCAACTGACTGTCATCAGCAATTCACGTTGGTGGTGCAGGGATTGTGTTTCAATTGCACCCGAGATGAAATTCTGCGAGATCTTAAGCCTGCTAAGCACGAGGCTTAAGTCCAAAGGTGTATTTTCCTTTTCGCGATGGATGGTTTGGTCTGGCATGCTTGACGTACAAAGAAATGTGTGTTTGGTTGTTTTTATCTTGAAGTTTTTCTTTTCAGTAAGAAGATCATCGGCTAACTCCAGCTTGGAGAGCCTATCTTTGGGTGCCTTGTACTTGTAGTGACTAAGTCGTATTTAATGTTTTTTCTTCTGATAGGAATTTCACTTTCGATTCCAATGAAACGCTTCAACCTCCCTTAAGACGGAGAGGCGATTCTGGATTCGCGGAAAACACAATCCGCACGGAATGAAGATTGTGGTCTCTTTTTTTGCATCCTCTAATGTTGTAGAAGAATGAATCACATCGCCATCACTTACCGATGAGAGACCGATGGTTGTGTTTTGCTTTGGCCGGGTCTTTCTACACGTGTTTCTACTCATGTGCTACTCAACGCATAAAACAACATATTAAAAACACGATGTTTCGCTTCATCCTGTGTTTGGTTTAGCTGAGTTGCGGTTAAGGCAGATTGATGTTGTACCCTATTGTGACGACGTGCGGGCAGCAATACCGCACTGCGTCGCTCAAGAACCGTGTGTCCAATTCTTGCCATTTTGATTGCATCACTGTTGTCACGGAGCGTTCCTTGGAGAGGAGGGTTTTGAGACATTAATTTCCGTGGCGTCTAGCAGCTTGCACCACACCGAGTCTTTGATGTCTAGAGCTAACGTTGTTTTGGATGAAGAATGTACCAATCAGCTAGTGACATAAATGGGTGGCACAGCACCCTTTCCACCCGGTCTGGCAAATATCACAGCGGGAGTACTGCGTTGAACTAGGCAGCCCGACAGAGAGAGAGAGACCTGAGACGCAGCCCCCATCATCATGTATGCGCATCAAAATCCCACCGGAGAGTGACGGATGGCAAGCGGGCAAAATGCGAAACGGAGAATTTTAAACGTTGCACACGCGCTTGCATGCGTAACGAAACGTCATCATCGTTGTCAGTAAGCAAAAAATCAAAATAAGAAGCAGAGACCGATGGTTGTGTTTTGCTTTGGCCGGGTCTTTCTACACGTGTTTCTACTCATGTGCTACTCAACGCATAAAACAACATATTAAAAACACGATGTTTCGCTTCATCCTGTGTTTGGTTTAGCTGAGTTGCGGTTAAGGCAGATTGATGTTGTACCCTATTGTGACGACGTGCGGGCAGCAATACCGCACTGCGTCGCTCAAGAACCGTGTGTCCAATTCTTGCCATTTTGATTGCATCACTGTTGTCACGGAGCGTTCCTTGGAGAGGAGGGTTTTGAGACATTAATTTCCGTGGCGTCTAGCAGCTTGCACCACACCGAGTCTTTGATGTCTAGAGCTAACGTTGTTTTGGATGAAGAATGTACCAATCAGCTAGTGACATAAATGGGTGGCACAGCACCCTTCCCACCCGGTCTGGCAAATATCACAGCGGGAGTACTGCGTTGAACTAGGCAGCCCGACAGAGAGAGAGAGACCTGAGACGCAGCCCCCATCATCATGTATGCGCATCAAAATCCCACCGGAGAGTGACGGATGGCAAGCGGGCAAAATGCGAAACGGAGAATTTTAAACGTTGCACACGCGCTTGCATGCGTAACGAAACGTCATCATCGTTGTCAGTAAGCAAAAAATCAAAATAAGAAGCAAAAACTCTCCGACTTGGTAGGACTAGGTTTGCGCATCGCCGCGCGCACTCGGCAAAGACCCAAAGGCCCATACGCATCGGATTTCTCTCGCTTCAAGTGCGCTTAAGTGTGCGGAGTGATTTGTTACCGTTCGTGGAGGTACTTTCCCGCAGTAGTTGGCTTCCCTTCCCGTCTGACGCGAATCACGCGGCTCTGCGAGCGGACACGGGACCTCGTGCTGTAAAAGGGCATAGACGACAAACGACGAACGAGAACTTGCAATTCTGTTGTTGCACATTTAGACTCCGTCCATTCCAGGCAGGCGAATGGACGGATGGATACCGTGAGTAACGTTCTCGGATGAAGTTGCTCAAAGGTGCTAGAATGCTGTTAGTAGTGGATGCTAAAAATACGCAATGGCTCGGGTGTTGGACGCATATATGCACTCAAATGCTGGAAAGTAGGGAGCGCACGAGTGAGTGTTACTCATGGCACATCGTTAAGAACTTTATTTGCATTTCTTGTGTGTGAAAAGTGATCGGATATCGGATGCGTTCCGGACTGCGGGAAGGGTGGTTAAGGTAAATGGCAACATTAAGTAAAGTGGAGGCATTCGCTTAGAAAGACCGTTGAACATTGTGTATCGCAATAAATAATCTAGCACGTATTACCTCCCGGGGAGCAGCGAGGAGGGCGTCCCTTATTGGATCGGCCCCACATCAGGCAGGCGCTCGATCGATGGTAATAAATTTGAAATTGAATACTGATACGGAAATAGCTCAGTTTGTGTGGAGAAGCTGCGAGATATTAGAATTTGGTCCTCGAGTGTTGGACACTTGGGATCTGCGGAAAAGATATACGAGAAAACGAAATACATAAAGTCGAAGCTATAAACACGCCAACTGGGAGAATGTGTGAATGATTGTTGGGAATGTAAACCGGAAAACTGGGAGAACTGTCTAGGGGGGCGCACGAGACATAAAATCGCTAAAAATCAATGATCTATGACAGGCCATCAAGCTCTAGAGAGGGAAGTAATTTAAATCTCCAGACAAGTGATCTGATAGTGGCCGTCTATCGGTCGTAGATCCGATCAGGGCGATTAGTTTGCTCGGCGATATTCAGACAGACTCTCATACATGTGTTGTTGGACGCATGTATTGAAACTCCCGTTGGTTCAGACAAATGTCACCCACTCACACCCACCCCCTCAATACCTCAAGTGACTAGAGTTAGTTTTTTTTTCAATTGCAATCAAAAGCAGAAGATAAAAAGAATCCTATCGCTGCCCGAAAAAACTTAACGGAAAAGATGGTCCACATACTTAAGCGGAAGATGATATGTGTGTATGTGCGGAACATCCGGAGGCAACGCTCGCACAGTCAATTTTGCCGCACCGGATGGAAAGAAAATGGGGGGACCGTGTGGGGTTTGATCTCCGATGTCACGACGCCATCCAAAGTTCTCGATTCTGGCAGTTTATTTTTGTGCTCTCCCCATTCTCCACGGTTTACGCGAAGTGTGACGCGCGCGCAGTCTCAAGAAGACGCGGCCAGATTGGATGGGGTTGTTCTTGTGGTTGGTCACATCATTAGCGTATTGGCTGTCTGTTTGATCTGTTCTCGAAGTTGTTCTTGATCGCGTCCGAACTCGGAAAATCGAAAAGTGTTCGTGGTGATCATAAATTCTACTTTGTAAATTTTTAAAATCGATGTACACCAACTTGTTCTAACGACACTTCTCTGTATTTTCTTTATTTGCAGATTTTCCAAGCAGTAGAAAATATTCATTTTGTGGCGTGCAAACGAACGCAACTCTCGACAGTAAGCATGCCGGTGTGGTCGCAGCATTCCCGTCGAGCGCTCTGCGTGCCGCTGGTCCACTTCTTGTGCCACTGAGAAGGTTTGGAACCAAGCGTGGAACGTATTGCTACAATCCTATTGCACTGGAATTAACCCAGAAGCTTGTCGTCTGTCCGAAGGAAGCAAGTGTGGGAAGCGGCGTGAGAAGGCCCATTTCTCCGGTTTGTGTGTTGTGTTTGAAGTGGAGTGAACGAAAGTGTCATTTGGAGGTGGACAGAACCCCCTAGCAGAGGAACGCAATGAAAACACCGAGCATTGACATGTCATCAGCCACTAGCAACAACAGCAACAACATCAGCAACACAACGAACAGATCATCTTCGGCCGCATCCTCACCGACGATAGTGACACCTAATTCTATTGTAAATAGTAGCAGTAACGTATGCGGCGGCATAAGTGGAACGACGGGCCCTGGCGTAGGAGGAGTTCCAGGGTCAAGCAACAGCAGTAGCAGTACGACAACTCCGACACATACCGTCAATGGTGGAGGTGGACCAGGAGCTGTACCAACAGCCAACAGTAGCAGCAGTGCGGGAACCAGTCCGAGCTGCTTCATCAAGCCATCGCTTTCACTAAATTCGCTGCCACCGCAGGGACCTCCAGAAGGCTCGGAGATGGCCCAACACAGGCTTCGTATCGATAGGCCTTATAATAGTTTAAAGGTAAGGCTGCGTTGACGACTTTAATTTCTCCACACTATGCAGATCTTAACGCGTCTTTTTTATGCTCTTTTCATTGTAGAAAAAACGCGACACAGAGCGAGAACTGTGGCGAAGATCATGGGGCAGTGGACACAGTCATAGCTCGTGCAGTTTGCAGAGCAGCACCACAAACACTGGGCTCGGCAAGGACGATTTCTGGGCGGCCTTGCAAACGAACTACAACTTCATCATGGACACCAACCTGCTCGACAGCTGTCGGGAGGCACGCGGTGAGATCGAGGGCCCCATCTTTCGCGATGACCTCGAGGATGATGTCAACTGTTGCCGGAAGGTATGGACACCGTTTCCGTCCGGTGATAAGAGCAACGATTTAATTGGATTTGTTACCCCCGTTTTAGGCACTGTTCAAACCCGCACAAACGCACCGCTTTTACGGCGATCCGCGCTTGTTGCGACAGTGGATCAAAGAGATGGAGAACCGAGTGGCCAGAGTACCGTCGGTTACGGAAACCAAGAGACTGAGCATCGAGCAGCTGCAGAAGCTGGCAGTAGAGCACGGGGTAAGTAGCGCCGGCGGGCGGACCGCCACTCGATTGCGTTTTATTTCGGTGTACGCGTTAAGGGGGTGCTCCAGCGTGCGTGGCGTGGTGTCTTGGGCAGGAGATGTGGAATTCTTAAGCCCTAAAATAGCTCCCGACCGGTACCGCTCTTATGGAATCTTGTCTGTGCGTGGAATTTGGGTACTTGCTCCAACGAAAGCGCTGATGCATACGTAATGGGCTCTCGAGCAGGGAAGCATCATCTCAACGGAGTGCGTCGTTATGTCACAATACCAAGTTGAGCGGTGTTCCAGAGAGAGTTTGTTTGTTGTGATCTGGGGGATCTTGTAATTCTGGGTCAGTTTGGTGACCGTGCGTTCGGTGTGGTGGTTTTGGTGATGAGAATAAGCAGACACTAATATGGCAGTTAGTGCAGTGATATGTTACTGTTACGGACAACTCATCCAACAGATCTTCGCTGACTCCAATGTTGGGTGATGGCCCTCAGTTTTTGGTCGGTGTGATGATAGAAGTGATGGTTTTGCTCCATTTTTAAATATTGACAAATGGGTAAAATGTGAAAACCTGCAGCGGACCAGCATTTGTTGAGGAAGAGATGATAGTTCTCCAGAATTTTGGCTAGAGTCGGGGGCCATCGTGTTGAAATGTATACGGTTTATGGCATGTCTCTCGCATCACCCATTGCTTAGTGAATGGAGCAGATGAATTTCTTCATCTGTGGGCGGTAGAATATATGATATTATGGGATTAGTGCACGGAATGGGATGTCAGCGTGACAAGAGCACCGGACGGACGTGATGGATATGACGTTGATTCGTTGAGAAGACTGATAAATGGCAGTTTTAGTTTGCCACTGCTGTTTACACTAGATGAAACAAGCTGGACGAACGTCGAGGATGTTATTTTTAGATCGAATGCTATTGACACTTCTTCTTATAAATGCTTTAAGGGTAAAGCAGTTAAGCAGTTAAGTATGTTCAGGATGATTTTGAGATACAAAATAGTATGATATGGCGTGACTGAAACAAAGTTTAACTCATCTTTGTATAGATCACAATTTGTTATCGTACCATATTACTTGTAATGTTTGTTATTTTTATCATTTTGAATACCACAAACATCATTAAACATTTTTATTTATCCTAACTGATGAGTTTCGTCTCAACCAAAAGTAGAAAAGCATTTAAAATGCTCGCCTGAAGCATAACACCAACACCAGCATTAGAAATTATACCAGTTGGTTGTTGTCTCGGCTAAACATAACGAAAATATGCTGTACGCCTGAAGGTATGCAATCCGAATCACCGGTGTTTGAAGCTGGTATAAAAAAAACGATTTCTTTCGTTCGGATATTGGGGGAGAATTAAAGAATTCAACATTTTAATATTATTGAAATCAATATAGTTTTTCCTTTTTTAATCGATTTATTTTATTTGTAAACCCTTTGCAATAATTTGTTCGTATTGATCACGCCCGTGCGGTTATCGTGCGGCATCTAAAATCATATAAAGTCGTTTCTAAATTACCTAACTCAACCTTTTGTGCCCTTCAATAAATATCCTTCGGAATTGGATACACTTTATAGCATGTTCAAGACAAATTAACTACGTTTACGAGGAGAAATGTGAGCCCAGCGTTTTGGGAGCAACAAAAAACAAACAAACCATAGTTTCACGCCCCTTGCATTGCATCACGATCGTTCGAACGTACGACCGGAGACCGGAGATTGGCGTGATGCAATGCGACGACCATGATGCATGCGAGTTTGGAGTTGCATCGCGGAACGACGCCGGCTTCGGGCTGCATCACGGATGCGCCAACCGAGCATTGAATAATAAGCAAATGGAAACTGTTTTTGTTTCTACCAAAAATTCAGAAACACATTCCGTTTTGCACACGCACAAACTCTCACCTCCTGGTGTGACCCCGTTTTCACACGGCAATTATAAACAACAAATTCACCGCCTTACAGATGGATGCTTTCGACCAGTGGCTTAATTAGATTAGACAATTCGATACGCTATCCAAAACTGGTTACACACATACACACGGGCTGATATTTCGCCCGACGCCCTCCAGGAGGGAAGAACAGGTCTTCAATCATCGTCGGGATGTCTCCAGCAGGGAGAGACGTTTCTGCGTGTGTGTCCAAACTCAGCGCATGGCGGATTAAACCATGAAACCTTCGGCCACGGTCGTGGAGACCGGCCCTCGAAAGACCCTAGTTGGGTTAATTGATCGCGTAGTTCCTAGTTGGCGAAACTTGTTTTGTTTTTTTTTGCCTCGGACTCTCTCTGTCTTTCGTCTTCTTTCCCGAAATGGGCAAACCCGGTGTTGATGAATGAAAAGACCATTTTGTCTTTAACTTGCGTGCATCCGCGGGGCCTCCACAGCCTGAAGGTGGAGTGGAAGAAAGCAATGTTTTGGTCGACCGAAATTGATTAGTTCCCCCAAAAAATCAAAAGCGCAGCAGGAGAGCTTATCTGGACCAGCATTAGCCATTTTTTGCAACACTTTCTTTGATCTTACGGGTTGGCGCTTTGTCGTACGCTTTTCACCTTATACGGCTAGTATTTAACCATCGCTGGAGGGTAAGCTCGTTTGATAAACTAATCACAGGAATACGGAAGCAGTTTGACCCCTTAGGGCGCGTTCCTTTCTAATTACTGAATCTGTAGCAAGACATTAGAGGATTTCGGTTTTGCAAACTTTAAGCAGACAGTCTTACACTTTCACCAATCTATCGATTAGGGTCCGGAGAACGGATATATGTAGCGAGCGAGTAGAATACGGAGATAAACTGCACCACATAGTGTTACACTAACTACTGGAGAAGGTGTTGTAACGCCACGCGAAGAAACTGTTTATGACCGGCAGCTACAACTCATCATAAATCACTTACGTACGTTCGCACCGGACGAGATCTCATCCTCCCACAATACGGGGTGATCTAATCTACGCCAGGCTGTGAAACGTGGAACACACGGTAGTAATAAATTGTGATTTACTACATTGCACGGCGAGGAAAATCGTGGTCCGGAGCGACGAACTTCGGAAGTGATTCCGTTTTGCGCTTAATGTTTAATCGAGATGCAATGCAAGTACAGTGAAAGGAACGGATTACAGCTAGTTGAAAGTAAGGGAACATCTAAGAAATTGAAGCAATGAAGTTTTTTGAATCATCTTTCGACAACGAATCTGTGTACGAACGTGTATCAAACTTAAAAATTAACTCCTCGAGCTCAAAAGCCTGAGAATCAACGTCAGTGACTGAACATACCTTGCATTAAGTGAGCCTCGAGGCCATCTTTACGGAACCACACACCTATGTAGGTCGTCGGCTCGAACGGAACCAACAACACGGCAAAAGATGTGCAAAACAAGACAAACCGTACGCGCCTCCGGTGACCGACTGATTTGAGGCAGTAAATAATAGTTGACGTTTAATTAAAACCAATCGGCCCACTGTCTAATCATCTTATTTTCATTTTCAAATGGTGAATTGCCGCCCCGAGGTGTTGAAGTTGTGTGCGAATCCTGGGGAGGGTCGTTTTTCCTAATAATGATATGTCGTTGATGAATGAAGGCAAAAGAAAATGGGCAAAACGGGTTGAGAATCATGTTAAGATGATCATGTTTACCATTACTCATTCAATGTGTACGCTTGTTTCCTTGGAGTGTTTGATGTATGGAAAAATCGTAGGATGATCGTGATTGGTATGTTCCTCGTGATAGGTACAACAACGGTTGATCTGATCTTAGAATATTCTTAGGTTTTAATAATAAAGATATTGGGTTTGAAATAGATTTTTTTTGTCAGTAACGGAGAAAAACAAGATCTAAAAATATGTCATTAGCCACGTATAAAGCGTGTGTAGCATGCCATATTGTACCTGTTGTACTTGTGCACCGATAAAAATTGTGATAATTGCATCGACCCAGATTAATGTTCCACATCGTTTTGGTTTGCTGCTTTTTCATATCCGGTGTGTGTGTATGTATGCCTGCTGTAGGAAAGAGACCCGTTCACTTGAACGCGTTACCTCTTTGCCTCGGTTTTCCTTCTCCAGGTCATTTGGGGGAAGGTAATGCTCGCACCGTCCATCGGTGGCCACCGGTTGCTCTAAAATAATTACACTTTCACTTCCACATGATCGCGATTGTACCAACGGGGCTGCTGCTGTTTGGTTGGTAGAGGCTTACATACGCACCGTACGTATGTTTGGCCGTTAAAATGATAGTAAAGTAGTTCAAGCGGCCGGTCAACGCGTGTCAGTCAGTGACGTAGGTGTGTAACGCTCTGTGGATCTGGTTTGGCTGTAAGTTTTGGAGCTCTTAAGAATTATCTACAAGAATGTTTGTGTCAATGACGAAATTAATCCAACGTTTAGTTAGAGAAATCCTGGAGTGTTAGGTTCATTTAGGTAGATCGGTTTTTTCGTCATCCAGAGGTGATCTTCTTTTCGTAGAAGATCTGATCTTTTTCATCATCCCGAAGTGATCTTCTTTTTGTAGAGGATATATTTATACAATGATGTACTCTTCTACTGGTTCTCTGAATTTCTACTATGATTGATCTACTCGTCTATACGATAAGCAATGTTTAGAATAGTGTTCCTCTTAAACGTTGGTCACACATACTCTAGGACCCAGGGTCTCTGTAATCCTATATCCAACTTTGTAAGTGTGCTACAAGCTTTGGAGCTTAGATGTACTTTAAATGTCTTTTTTAGCGACTATCAAATGTTACTACCCTAATATCTGAAAGTTGGTTAACGTTCCACTTGCCATTTCTTAAAGGAACAGTCCCCCATATCTGTGGGAGTTACTTTACCAAGAGATCCTATCGTGCTGAATAACGAGTGTCGAATTTTATTACGCCTTATCGCAGCTAGCGAACGCGTCTTCTGAGAAGAAATGTACCCAGAGGGAATAAAAGGCATCCACAACCTGGTTGGCAGGTTTCCACATATGTTCGCAATTTCTCAGCAATCCGGAGCAGAAGCTGAAGCCCTGGATGAACTGGAAAGGAATGCAAAGTCCCATAAAAATAGGTATCTCCTCCACATCGCTAGGGCGCTGCATCGAGGTGGTGCTTTGTAATGGAATATGGGTGCTTTTTATATCTCGGTACTTAATTGATCTTCGACACCTTCTCTCGTGCTCTCTTGCTTCTCACACGGATTTGTGTGGTATAGAGCGCCAGCGGCAACCACTTAACCCCTTGTTTGGGACCTTATGCGGCTAAATGGGAGCCCTTTTCTATGCCGCCTCTTGCCATCATACTAATCATGTGACCATGTATGAGCGGGGTGCAGGTGAAAATCTGTGAGACATTCTCCTGGGGGCGGGCTTTTGGGTTGGGAACGATGGGTGGAAAAATGATTAAAATTTCGTTCCACCTTCGGCTGACCGGCCAGCCGTTGCTTGTTGTCGCACGTCACTTTTATTACATTTCATGGGTTATTTGGCTGAATTGGATCGTTCCAGGTGTCTGTCCCTAAGCTCCAAACCTAACGTACCTATAGATAGTGGAGTTTGATTGTGAAAATGGTACGGTGAGGTTCGTTCGTCCAAAGGGAGTTCAACAACCAAGTTGCGTGTGCAGTGTGTGCATGGTGCAAATGTGTCCTAAGTTCGATGCGCCTCCCGGTGTGGCCAAAGTCCGCAGGGGTGCTGCATTTGGCCAAAAGTGTCGTACCACTCAAATCCATTTCCACAGCCCGATCGCAACTGTTCGTGAGGGTTGCATTTGTAACGTGCCGGTCTTACCAGTCAGTGGACTGATCGGTGGGGGTCGGTCGGTTGGAAAGAAAACTGGAAAAACAGTCGTAAATGGTCAATTAAAAGAAACGAATTTTTGCCTCCAACCCATAGCAACGACCCATAGCGGTTTGTAGTGGTGTGGGCGAGAGAAGGCCACGTTCACGTCTGTGGTATGGTTTTGGGTGCGATCACGTCCTCCTTCAAGATCACTTTTTCTTTTGCAGTGGCTTGTGGTTGGGTGTGCGCTGTGGCTTTGCTTGTGCTTGTGTGGCTCCTCTTCAACATGTGTGTTACGGTTGTCGGTTGCTTCACGGTGATTCTTATTTGCGAATCGTAACATTTTCCATGGATCGTTGAAGGTTGGAAGTTTGGGGTCCGCATGATATGTGATGTGAACTTTGCGTTTTTTGGTCATTGAGATTGGAGGTGATTCAGACGGTACATTGAAGGGTGTTTTCTCAAGAGATTTGAGTAAACATTGCATTCTTGTCGTAGGTGCCTTTCGTGTGGTTCTCATTTATGGTAACGTGCTATAATTTTCTTTTTAAATCCTTTTTTTTAGCAGAGTATGGAATGCTCCGGAAGGAATGCGACCGATGTCATTTTTATTCATAGCTGAAACAACTGATCGTGAGAGGAAAACCCTGCATTTTCGACCATATTTTTAAAACACGATCATCAGTGGACAAAAACACTAACAGGATTCGGAGAGGCTCAGTTGAACAAACGCGAAGAAATTTTGCGATACATAAGCAACTGGTCACTACCAACCCACGCCGGCACCGAAGCAAAAAAGAAAAATTAATCTTTTTTAATACCTCTCCATGAGCTTCATGTGGTGATAAAAATTCACCCCAATCAGCTCGTGAATCAAAACCAAAACTGTAGCAAAACGGAACTCTTGCCTTTAAGCGAACGACGGCTGGAAAGCAAGCAAAGAAAAAAGAAAGATGTGCCGTTGGCGTGTGCAAGGGTGAAATATGGATACATTTAGCGCACCGTGCACGGAACCAATTTGCTGCGGGGTTTGCGTTTTGAGTTTTTATCTGCCAGCATTTCTTCGTTGATTTGGAGCACGTGCCGTTTGGCCAGCGAAAGAGAGCCTCAATTGATATTTCATTTTAATGCATAATTGAGAAACCGGAATCGATCGGTCGCCGCACACACCATCTGTATGTATCGCGCCCGCAGCTCTAGTCTACTAGAGAGATGGTGTTGATTCGATTTACGCCTCGGCTGCATGGGGCTGTTGCATTACTACTACGCTACGTACTTTGCGCGTAAATCATGCGCTTATTTTAATGGCCGTAGACCATTCCTCGAGTGAGTGAGTACAAAAGGAAAAGGATGCGAAAGTGGTAGATCCAAGAAAAGCGCATGTTGATGAGCAATTTTAGAGCAATGTACACACAGGTTGAGTGAGTTATGAATGGGGGGAGACTTTAGAAACCATTGGAACTGTGAGTTCGAAGATCTCAGACTCAGACGAGCTTTTTTCTTAAGACACTTTTGATTTCGACGTGAAAGGTTCCAATCAACGCAAGGAAATTTGTTGATCGATAGAGTGCCGACATGATTCCGAGACACGGGCGAGATGCGATTTTGGAGATAAAAGAACATTTTTCCTTAATCAACTCCATGGCATTCTCCTCCTGCGTGAACTGGTGAAACAGTGAGCCTTAAACTCACTTTCCATTTGGGAGTTAGCGTAAAGCCAGGCAAAAAAGTTCATGATCACCGACACTGTGGCGATGTTCTGTCATGTAACGGGAACAATGTCTCTAATGCCTCCGGTGTGTCCGATCTGATAAAGGGCAACAGTGTTGACGGGAGTTGTTGTGCCGTTGTATCGTTTGTGAAACCTGTTGCGACTGTTGTTTTCCCGCTCCTTTGCGGCGGGGTGGAACTTTCGCCCCGGAGGAGTTTTTAATCGTTTTTCATTAATCCGACACTTGTCAATCTTGCCGATCGCCTTGTGGCGTGTATGTTGCTCTATGTGCGCGCCTCTAGGCAGGGATGGATTGATAGGGTTGATACCGTTCGAAATAAGGGTGTCTTGTCTGGGTGTGTAGCGTTAGAATAGGAGGAGGCAACCTCATCAACGGAACACCGGTTCGATTGCGTTCCTGCGAGAGGTTCCCCCGGAGGTGATATCTTCGGTTGCGTGTCAAAACCCCCACCAGCCTGGAGCAGAAGTGATTGCAGTCATGTTCTACAAGATACCCTTCCAGGCGTCCTCTGTATCTTGTACTCCATCGCCGCAGGCATATCGTGAAGAATTAGGAGAACCCCGAGCCATGCTTCCAACCGACCGAGTCTCTGTGGCACGTGTGGAGATGCGTGTCTAAACTGGTCCCGTGTTGGCGGAACGAACAGGCAATAGAAAGAATGAGAATATGATTATAACAAGATGAAACAATCCCAACAATCGGTGCCCACCTGCTTGGACGAAAGTGGGGAAGATCTCTGGCTGATGATCTTGCAGCACTTGCCGAGAACGAAACGGTGTAGACAATTACGAATCAATTTCGGTCTTCCATGCTGGAAGCGACCGGTTCATTGGCGGAGGGTTACTTAACTTGCGTACTGATGTGCTATTCCCTGCCGAGATAAAGAATAGAGCTCTCTCTTTCCGGCTGAGAAGGTCATTCCATTAGACGGGCGCATCTTTTGGAGGCGGCACCTTGGCGCAGATTGGTTTTTAGGTGTTTGGATAATGTTTTGATAGGGAGAGCCTCCGCTTTTTGGTCTGGTAGCTTCCAACCATGATCAAGCAAATGCATTTCGTAGGGCAAAACATTTGGTCGGTGTCTTTGATTTCGAAGTTCAAGATGTAATTCTACCTTCTGGGGGGAGAGTCTGGAATTCAAACGGTACTTCCCAGGGTCATCACAGACGACCTTCAGGTAAATGGTGTAGCGTTAATCTATGCTTCTAAAGATGGAGTAGAATTCGCCGCCTTCCTTTTCAGATGCTCTTTAGTACGTATCGGGAACAATGTCTCTAATGCCTCCGGTGTGTCCGATCTGATAAAGGGCAACAGTGTTGACGGGAGTTGTTGTGCCGTTGTATCGTTTGTGAAACCTGTTGCGACTGTTGTTTTCCCGCTCCTTTGCGGCGGGGTGGAACTTTCGCCCCGGAGGAGTTTTTAATCGTTTTTCATTAATCCGACACTTGTCAATCTTGCCGATCGCCTTGTGGCGTGTATGTTGCTCTATGTGCGCGCCTCTAGGCAGGGATGGATTGATAGGGTTGATACCGTTCGAAATAAGGGTGTCTTGTCTGGGTGTGTAGCGTTAGAATAGGAGGAGGCAACCTCATCAACGGAACACCGGTTCGATTGCGTTCCTGCGAGAGGTTCCCCCGGAGGTGATATCTTCGGTTGCGTGTCAAAACCCCCACCAGCCTGGAGCAGAAGTGATTGCAGTCATGTTCTACAAGATACCCTTCCAGGCGTCCTCTGTATCTTGTACTCCATCGCCGCAGGCATATCGTGAAGAATTAGGAGAACCCCGAGCCATGCTTCCAACCGACCGAGTCTCTGTGGCAAGTGTGGAGATGCGTGTCTAAACTGGTCCCGTGTTGGCGGAACGAACAGGCAATAGAAAGAATGAGAATATGATTATAACAAGATGAAACAATCCCAACAATCGGTGCCCACCTGCTTGGACGAAAGTGGGGAAGATCTCTGGCTGATGATCTTGCAGCACTTGCCGAGAACGAAACGGTGTAGACAATTACGAATCAATTTCGGTCTTCCATGCTGGAAGCGACCGGTTCATTGGCGGAGGGTTACTTAACTTGCGTACTGATGTGCTATTCCCTGCCGAGATAAAGAATAGAGCTCTCTCTTTCCGGCTGAGAAGGTCATTCCATTAGACGGGCGCATCTTTTGGAGGCGGCACCTTGGCGCAGATTGGTTTTTAGGTGTTTGGATAATGTTTTGATAGGGAGAGCCTCCGCTTTTTGGTCTGGTAGCTTCCAACCATGATCAAGCAAATGCATTTCGTAGGGCAAAACATTTGGTCGGTGTCTTTGATTTCGAAGTTCAAGATGTAATTCTACCTTCTGGGGGGAGAGTCTGGAATTCAAACGGTACTTCCCAGGGTCATCACAGACGACCTTCAGGTAAATGGTGTAGCGTTAATCTATGCTTCTAAAGATGGAGTAGAATTCGCCGCCTTCCTTTTCAGATGCTCTTTAGTACGTATCAACATCTCCGGAGCTCTGTTGAATTGCCTCGGATGGAATTATCCCGAACTCCAAGAACATCGCATATCTTGATGTCCTCGTTTTATGCTCTCATGCATCGGTATTTAACCGATATCGATGCCATCGTGCATTTAACTAACCCCGAACTCACCGAGAAAGCATCTCACGCCGTTACGCGAAAGGCGATGTAAACAAATCCTCCTCCTCATCTTGCCAGCTGCTGCCGCCGATGGACGGTGACGACGACCTCCGCATGCCCTTAAAAACGCCAGTAAGAAATAGCTCTCCGATAGCATCTCCGAAATGATCTACGTGAAAGGGAGAATGGCTCCGCTGATAATGATGCCGCGGGTAAAAGGGTTTCGGCCGTTCTCTTTTGTGTACACTGCTGATTATGTGACACTCGGGCTAGTCTTCCCTTTTTATTGGAGGAGATCGCCACGTTCGCCAGGATGGGTGGATGTGTGTCTGTGCGTTTATTAAACTGAAAAATGGTCCACAATTTGCTTCTCATTCAATCGCGCAAGCCTCTTACGGCCCTTTTGCGATACAAATTTGACCATAGCCACCAAAAAGGGTGACTCGCGGGTGCAAGTCTCTGTGGACCCTTTCCCTTTAAGCTGAACTGAAGTTTGACGTAGCTTTCGTTGGATTGTTGTGGTTTGTGCTGGTTTGGAGAGTGGCGATGATTTGCGTTTCAGCGTTGTCTTGGTTGTCCATCATATGGGCCGTGGGTTTAACGTTTCGGAACTCTGGAACCGAAAAACCGTAATGAATTGTTATCTGCCGCGGTTGTGAAAGATGGTTTCATCATCAGCTTTAGCCCATCATCGGTCCAAAGAAATGCATGAGAATAATGTTTTATGGAAGCGGGGTTTTGTGTGTGTGTGTGTGTGGACATTACAATGAGCGTGTTATTCAAACAGTTTCGTCCTACGAGCAGCAGTGCGTGGTTGCCACCGCCTGGATACACTAACGATCGAAATATGAAAGCAAAAAGGGTACAATCGGAAAAAGGGTCAGACACGACAAAACAGTACACACAACTGCACAATAACTGCATCGGGGAATGACGGGACTTTCGGGACGGTTTCGCTCCCGTTGTTGAACGAATTCAGGCACGAACTTTGACAGCTATTGAAC
>KZ061623.1:168151-191925 GCA_002091835.1 Anopheles maculatus | reverse complement strand
GTAGGGAAATGTTAAATTACACGAATTGAGAGTACGAAAATAATAATAATGAAGTTCCCGTTGAATGCATGGACAGTTAGTTTATACCGGCACAGAAATTGTTGTGGGTAGAACCTCCTCGACCAAAAAAGAAGTGGGAAAATATTTTACTGGTGGGTCTGCTGATGCCCTGCTGACATCTAGCGAATGGAATTGAATTGATGCTGCGCTGCTACGCCACAGTAACCTTTGAAGATAACAAATCGATCTTTTTTTGTTTTCTTATGCCCCTGGACTGGACTTGGCCACAGCTGACTGACAACGTGAAGCAGCGTGAAGAATTATAGCGGGTTTAAAGAGTTGGGCGGTAAAACGGTAAATACATGTCCATCGAGCCCTTCGTGCAATTCCAACGTTTGGAATGGATGTTAGTGGAAATGATTGTCTTAACACACCATGAGAGTCACGCGGGATGATTGCCATCCTTTGCCTCTGCACCACGGTTAGTTTCGCTCGTCTCGTATTGAGCGTTATTAATTTCTTGCCCTGTGTCTGTATTGCTACGTGCAACAAGAACTCACAAACCCACTGTCTAACATCCCGATGACCATAGCACAGCAACAACAACGAAAAAAAAACTGGGGAAAACTTTTTTCCCCAAGAATGGATCCCCATAGTCGGTGTCGTCGTCGCCGTCTTCACGGTTCACGTTCGTTCAGCATCAAAAGGTGATTTTCGACAATGACCGCGAAGCCCTTCGGTACCAGCAATCAATCATCGTTGGTTTCTGTGAGTGTGAAGACAAAAAAGAGACCCTTCTCGGTTGATCATTTAGCCCGGCCCTGGATGATTATTTCCTTCATTTGGGAAGTAAAATAAGATTATACCTTATTTATTCCCTTTAAGATGAGTAATTGGAATCGGCTTTTAGGATCGGAACGAAAAACCTTTGTTTTGTTTTTTTCTCTTTCTTGTTGTAGTTATTATTAGTGTGAACAGTTGTTGTGACACCAGTGTGATAGGATCCTTTTATGTTAGGTTTTTTCCCTTGAGTTGATTAGCGTTGTTTGCCATTGTTTGAAAGGATATTTCTGGTGGTTTTGCGAATTTAAACGTTTTTTGGTTGAGTTTTTAATCATTACTTTTAGCTAGCTCATAGTACATAATCTAAAACAGCTCCCACCATCACGAGGTTGTAGTACCAAGGAAAAAAAATGTTTTTGTGTCTCTCACTCACAATACACAACTTCAAACAGATCCCACCGGATTTTTTACCCCTTAATTTTTCATTAGCCCATGCCTTAGCTCATAAATATATGAATATTTGTGTAAATATTCCGTTCTACCCAATTTTCTATTTCAAATATTGATCGTTTTATGGATACAGCCAAGGTGGTTCACAATAATTAATATCCAACATGTCCCACCGGGTATTCTAGACGACATGTGTTGGAATACACACATAATAAATTATCCCAAACAGATCCCACCGGATGCAGTTTTCTTCGATTTCTATTGAAAGCTACTGTACGCTCCCGCCGCTTCTAATTAAACTTTTAATTAAATAAACAAATTGATCTGCAAAGAAGACACCTTAAGAGACGGTTTCCTTTTTTTTTCTCTGGAACGCCTGAATACCGATCACCATATATTATTCTCCACGCCAAGTATCAAGGGGATAACCGAAGTGCGAGAAACAAGAAACAGTAGCACACCGGTGCTCGGTGTGTGATCATAAACATATGTCACGCATTAAGATGGTGCACAAGAACGGGGAAGTATGCAGACCGGGTGGAAAAACTTGATGCGCACACACGAATGATCATCGATGAGCGTGCGCAACGCTATTTTCCGTATGTGGATTGATGGAAAAATTGAACACCAGATCTGCATCATCGGTCAGTCGGCCGTGGGTGCATATAGAGAGGCCTTTCTCCAGCACTTCCTCACTGACCAAGTGACCGTTCAATGCAACAGTATGTACACAGATTTTCCCACTTTTCCACGAACATTCAGACGCATGAAAAGTGGCCGCACTGGTGTGTTAAGGGTCGTGTTGAGAGGGGCGATAGTTATGGGGTGGTATGCGCTTGCATGATTTAGGTTAAAGATGATGCGCACCACCAGGTGGGTTGTGGCAGCGGAAAGGCAAACCAAGACCACGATCATCGAACACTTTTCCAGCGTAAACGGCGATCGGGAGATTGTTGAAAATGGAGTTCTACTTTTGGTTTGCCTTTCGCACCTTTCGATCGCGGTAAGTTTTTCTTTCAAGCTCGCGCGCGCACGCCCGTGATCCAATTTTGATCACCTTTTGTGAGCTCACGTTTGGTTTTGCGCTTCCGAAGACAGTTGGGGGCGTCTAAGATGGTAAGATTTTCGTGCCCAAGAAGAGTGCCAGACCGGGGCCACAACGGAGTTCGAACTCATCACCTTCCTCCCGAAGTTCGTATCGGATGTGTTTGCTTTCACAGTTTTGTGTGTCGACTTCGCCTAACTTCGCTTCTGAGCTGAAACCGAACGGTCGATGAACATTTTGGCAACTGTGTTTTAAACTTTGCTCTTTCTTTTTCCGCAAGTAAAATGGTGGTAGCCTTCGGACAATATTTGTTTTTCTGCGACTCTTTTTTCTCTCCTTATGTTTGGTTTAAATCTAAACCGGTTTTAAAGACTGTTCTAGTACTGCCCATTAGAAAGGGAGGCCTTTTTTTCGTTTAGCTTCTTCACGGAGGAAGCGACCGGTGTAAGATCGTCTGCTCAAGGTCTTGGGTAAGTTCAACAGGAGGCAATAAATTGTGTGGCTGTAGGTTGAGCGGAGTGGAGTTTTGGTTTTTTGCGTACGGGGTTTTGGGTCGGGTCGTTTGTTTTATTCGCGCCGGATTGCACCAGGTTAAATTATCTTATTGGGACGACTTATCCTGTTTTGCAGGGGTTACCAGGTTAGATGAGGATTGCTTTGAAATATTGAAGAATATTTGATGCCTTGGCCATCGTTATCAATTTACGATGTTCAATACAAGATTGAACTTTCCAGGATTTCTCAACAAGACAAGATCTTGAAACGATAACCATTTGAATGGTATAAGATTTTAGAATAGCAGTTCGAAACCCCAAGGGATTCTCATTAACTTTATAGAGAATATCGCGAATGAGACTTCATTTGTCTCGAAGATTCGTAAGTTTTAAGTATTTGGGACATATAAACCAATTTCAATATAAAAGTATATGAACGCGGTGGGACATGTTTTAGATTGTGTATTATGAGCTTAAGGAGAAATGCTTTAACCAGTGATAATTGCTGTAACTCAAATAATTTAAAAAATACGATTTTGTTCTTATGTATCTCTGATGCTCTGGGTAGGCAGCTTGTGTTAATTTCTGGTTCTCATAAAGCAATCAGATATTCTCATCCATTCAATCGCATATTTAGTATTTTACTGATGTGAAAAGAAAGAAGATAGCCTTTCCACCAACAGATCTTCTAAAAGAGCTTTACGTCACACGGACTCCCATTAATCGACGCAATTGTAATATTTGTTCTTGCCCTCAACAACAATAAAAGGTTGATTAGTTGGACATACTATATGATTGACTCTGCGTCTGGGAAAGTACTTGATCAGCAAATACCTGGCAGATGACATACCTGCCCAGGGAAACCCTGCCTTTATGTATCACAAGAAAGTTCCAGAAGCTTTCGTTAAAGGTCTCACACCTTTAGGAAGAAAGAGGGTAGGGAGAAGATGTATTTTATTAGGGTATATTAGGTGGTCCGTTAACAAAGTGCGTAATGATGGTGTATCCAAAATAGATATCTTTTGCCCACTCCTCCAACCAGCTTGATGAGAGATATTTGATCAAATCTGCAATACGGATAGCCATTTAATCGGCAATAAATTAGCGAAACAAAAACGGCAAACGCAATCCGTCGCATAAATTTGGCTTTGGTTGGTGGTTCAGTGTGTTTCATGTGACCGGTAACTCCAAATGATCGCGCTCCTTACCTGGCCCCTTTCGGACGCAGATAACCTTCCTCGTTTTCGTAAGTGGTATGTGATGTTTAATGTGCCTTTTTTTAGTTCAGGTCCGTTGATTCCTCCCAGGTTCGTTTGCATCACTTGTGAAATTATGTTGACCACGAATCTCTCAGGAAGGCTTACGCCCCGGATTCGGGAATGTTTCCATGACTTAATTGTCGAATGTTCTAGAAGCGTGGATTGTTGGTTTTGTCACACAGGCAGCATTAATGGGCGCATAATTTAGATAAGCGTGAATGCAAAATGTGCTTGCGAACGATCGAGAGCCTTGGGTTGCATAGCAGCATCTCAGGTGAAGGGTGCAGTAGAGCATTTCACCTTGCGGCTTTTCGGAGGAACGTGTTTCGATACAGACTGTCAACCATTGCTCGATCATTCATTGAGCGATTGGTAGAAACGGGAGTTCCTTTCGGCATCGTTGCAAATCGTCGAAGGAATTGTGTGATTTGCTTGATTGGATTTATATATACTAAAAAAGAATCCGCGAGTAAAAAATAGTACAAATCACGTAAATTGTTCCAAAAGCAATCGCGTTTACGATCACTTCTTCCTTTCGCTTTTTTGTGTGGTGAGCTGGCTTTGTGTACTGGGGTTGACTATTGTAAATCCACTACCGGATGGCTCGTTTCGGTGCGTTTCAATGCGCGTGGTAAATGTCTGTACTGTAGATGAGCGTATTGGACGACGTACCTTCCACGAAACGCTCGAAAGGGTTAATTTCTTAACCGAAAAAAGAAGCATAAAGCAAGTGGAGACCTCCGATGCAAACCAACCGGAACTGAGAAGACAACGAGTTGAGTGTGCACCTACCCTTTAGATGTCAATGTCACCTTCTTAACGGCGCTTTTTTGTTGAATGGAAGATACTCACCCGACGACAAACGGTCACTATTCTTTGTCCAAAACGATTGTTATTACGTGCGAAGAAATCTGTGTAATTAACAAAAGCCTTTCGTAGAGATTGTTTCCCTACCCCTCCCCGGTGGGTGGTAGGCGGGTTGTGGGGGTAGAATGTGTCAACATAATTTTGAATGGTCGAGCTCTGCCGTGTGTAGAAAGATTAGCGTCGCATGAAAAGCGGCGACAGTTAAAAGAGAGTGAAAATGCTAAGGTGTGTTGTACGAAGACTTTCCTTTTTCTGTGTCTAACCGTCTAGTAGTTGAGGGTGTTTTTCCTTTCAAGCACAAATAAGAAGAGGAAAAAAGACGAAAAAACTAGCCCCAAATCAGTGTCCCCCGGAGACAAGGGTGTGTAATGTGATATGTTCTGTGCAATGAAAAACCTTCCCAAAAACCCACTGAGTCTCCGTTAGCTACTGGAAATAATTCCCTACGAACTGGGGAATTCACAAGGGTTTAGTGTTGTTTTTTTGCTCCATGAATGGTAGTTCCACAACCCTACAACATGTGTTCACACACGCACGCACGCATGCTGCGCATTTTGTTAGGTGAGAAATTTAGAAGCTGTAAACAATAAAAACTAACCGTTTGTGTTTTTCTCTTTCCATTTGGCTTTCTTCCGCAGGTAAGTTGTTAATCTCGGAGGACAGATCATTCGTTTTATGGGTGACAGAGAACTAGTCGTCTACCAGTACTTTGGGGTGGTGCCGTGTGAGTATGTGATAAGTTTTCTAATTTGGTTAAACAAATGAGGACATGAGGTCAGTCATAAAAGGGTTATATTTTTTTTTTTGAGTTTTTTTTTGGGACGATCTGTAAATTTTCTTCCCCGTCCTGTCCGGAACGCCTCCCCGTACGCAAGACTGACTATCCAGCCACAGGTAAAACTAAGTCACATATAGCTAGCAATAGCAGGCCAAGACCTCACGAGGTCACATTAAATTTTCTTAATGTTTGTAAAGAGAAATGCAGCTTCTGATACTAATTTATTTGATTTTTATGACCTAGAACGTACCTACTTTTTAGGTGCTAGAATTGCCTGCTCCAACAATCTTTGATACCTCTCACGGTGTATCGCAATGTCTGCTAAACCAATAACCTAGCTGTTCTGGCGGACATATCATCACTCCAATTTAGTTTGGGCCTACCTCGCCTACCCTGTCCATGTGGACGGTCTAGAAAGGCTTATCGGGCTGGGTCGTCCATTGCCATTCGCATGACATGACCAGTCACCGGAGCCTCGAAGAGCTCGTCGTTGTAGCGGTTCTGTTGAGCATGCTCAATCCTTTGGTAAGCTTCTGTTTCATAGGAGTGCCTCAAACAAATGATGTCCATATCATCAGCGTATGCTAGAATTTGGATTGACTCATAGAGGATGGTCCCCGCAGTTTGCACCTCCGAGTCGCGGATTGCCCTCTAGCAGTTATTGATCAGATTGAAGAGAAGACAAGCTAGCCAGTCTCCCTAGCGCAAGCCCTTGTTGGTAGCAAAGGGCCCTGAGAGTTATCCTTCCTGCTTCACTTGGCATATGATGTAAGCTTGGTAATGCTTCGTGTAGTACTTGATGGGAGTGTAGTTGCTGTTCCGCTAGCTTCTCGATGATTGGCAGCATATTGAAGATCTAGGCAGTGGCTTCGGAATTCGCTATAAAAGTATCCAACTTTCTCTTCGACGAATGGGACAAGATCTTGTAGTATGTGGAGCTAGTATGGATAAATAAATCCTAGAGTTAGTGCCTAGAGACTAGTTCTCATGGCTTATTAGCAGAACGAAACTTAACTTGTCGAGTAGGATAATCGATAGGGCAAGTACCACATGCACGGTTCGTTCTTGGTTCAAATCTCAATTAGAATTTATGTACAGATATTTTCATTAGACCTGTGAAAAGTACAATTGTTTGACACAGTAGCATTTCACAATGACACGAGGTGTGCCTTTTATTTGTACGTACTGTGTATGCTCTGCGCGCCGACATGTGAGTTGCGAGAGCGTTTTCCCTCTCCTCAACATAACTGCTCGAACGCGGCGCTCTCGTCGCTCAAAACCAACTGCTCGTATTCAGCTCTTCCTCCTGAGCAAACTGTTTGTTTCTCTTTCTAATCTTATGCTCGGCCGCAAAACTATGGACCAAAAGAATGGACAAAATGCGAGCCGTGAGGTTTCAAAAAGTGCTCGAAAGCCGTTCTCTCTACAAATTGTATCGCTCAATTTTCCCTCGCGCTGAGAGCCACAACTCCCAGCCACGCTCTCACTGCACTATGGGATCACCAAAGTTGGTCCCGGCATAGGCGAAACCCGCCAGCACGCGCTAGCCATTTTATTCGTTACCTTTCTCGCGGCTACACGCGTATCTGCGTCGCGCTTTTGAAGAAAATCTCGTGCTAGTTCGATTGTTTTCCGTGTTTTGTTACGTTTTATTTTCCTCATTTCCCTTCCGGTGTGTTTTTTTTGTTTCCTTGGTGTTTTCCGCGCCCCGTTTTGTCAACCAATCCTGCCCAACTGCCTCGCACTAGAAAAGGAGCAAGATCAACGATCGACAATTGGTCGGGTGTTTTGTGCTTGGGAGTGCTTGCAAGGCGTTGTTTTCTGTGGTGCCCTTTAGTGCCTTAGAGAGTGGTTTTGGTTGTAAAATCCGCAACAACTCCCGATAGTAAGGTGTGTTACTAAGCCGGTTTTTGGATGGTGCTCTTTGTGCAAGAAGAATTTAAAGCCAAAATCGTCTAAAGAAGCTGTGTGCGTTACGCAAAACAGAAGCGATAAATCTGCGTGCGAAGGATGCTGGTGATTAATGGTCTGCCGCGGGTTTGAATGTGCATGAAATTGATTCTTACGAGTGATTTTATTCGATCAAAAGCCTATTAAAGTGTTGTTGCTGGTATTGCCTGTACTTGGAGGATAGCTACAGTGTGATCTACCCCCGTTAGGTGCCTTATTCAACGTGAAATACCTTCGAAGTCAACAGCCTTCGCCTGCAGCAGCAAGGGCCTTCAGATAAAGTTGTGCAAAAATAAATATACAAGCAGAGCGTTTGAGCGTGTATGTGTGTGTGCGCATATGTGTATGATGTGTCTGTATGTGTTCAAATGTGCTTCATCGTGGTGAGAGAGATCATTTTCGTTGCGTTTGCATGAATGGTTCGCCGCTTGGGCTACTTGTGAAGGCAGTGCAAAGAGAGGCTAGAGTGGATAAAGAATATTTTAAAATAGAAAATCCGTCCCAGCAAGTAAAATAACAAAAAACGAGGTGCCGACTATACTGAGCAAACGACACGTTAAAAGGTCTGCAAAAGGAGCAAAACTTCAAATACACGAGCACAGGGCGTCGTTTGAGTTTGGATGCTGTGGCTGGTGACAGGAGGTGAGTGTGGCAAAGCAGATAGACGAGAGTCTCCGGAAAATCGGGAACGATATAAATAACAAACCACGCGAGTCCCTGTTTCGGCTCGGTAATCTTGGAGGATAAACTAGTGAAGGTTTCATGCTAAAGCATCCGCAACAGGAAGGGTCTCGATGACGCGAAATACCCCCTCGAGAATAAGTGTAAGAGTGTGTGGGTTCAGTGTGCGGATCGTGTAAATGTGAGGAATTTTTTGTTGCCGAAATCGGTGGCCTCGATCGCGCGGAGCTCACACACGCAACCCAAGACATGCAATTTAAAGTTGGGCATACGGTTTTTATCTTTCGCTTCTGACGTATTTCAGTGTGCGTGTGCGCTTGCAAAGCCCTATGGGGCAAGTTTTTTTGGCGGAGCTCGAACGAAGTTACGGCCGACTCGCAGGATCCAACTGAACTTGTTGGAGAGGACCTCAATTTCTGGACGGAGAGAGGTGTAGAAAACAAGCAACCGAAGCCGATCTTGAAAGCCGGCATAAGAAAAACGTCAGAAAGCGTAAAAAGAACTTGTAGAAACCGACAAGAAAAAAAAAAAACATGGTGAATGTGTGGCGTCCCTGAGAGATATCCATACACCAGTTTAAGACGCTTAAATGTGCGCGTAAGTCGGAGGTACTCGCGTGTGAGACCTTTCCACAGCATATGTGTGTATGTGAATTCGCGAGTAGGCAGCACCACTTTGCGAAACGTGCCGGCAATTGTATAAGCCTGCAGTAAACATTGGTGGCGAAGGGCAACCTTCTCCTCCAGATGGAGACTTGCGCTCGCTCACTGTTTCGAGACCTCCGGGGCCTCTGGAGAACGTTTAGCATACGGATCGAACTTCTGGGCCCGGAGAACTTCTTTTCGGTTGATTCTTTGGGGTTTCTTAAAGGTTTCGCGAATATATAACCGAAAGAGGAGGGTAGAATTATGTGTTTGTTGATCGAATTTCAGACATGCGAGTGGACATATGAAAATCAATCCTTTTTTTGAAGAAGAAGGAACCTCTATGTATACTGTACCTACAAACAGAGAGAGTTCAACAAGGCAAGAAATTCTTATTGATTTAGGATCTCAGACTTCGACAGGACAGGTTCTGTTGTTTTCTTAGTTGGAATTGTTGCCCTTGTTGCTTCTTGTTCGGCGCAAAGGAAAGTAGAGGCTGGAAATAAGGTCCACAAAGCGCGACACATCGATGTGTTGACTTGGTGGTGTGTAACGGGAACAGAGATAAGAAAATGCAGCGTTTTTCAAGTGGCAGACGCAGAAGTTCGAATGTTACGTTATTTTTTTTCGTTTCTGCCTTTTATTTATACTTGCTGAGCATGATATGACTCAACTCTTATCGCGTTCGATAATGGTGTGGTTCAATTGTTACTGGTTGCAACTGCATCTGGAACAAAACCAAGGGGTTAAGCGAGTGGTAATGAAAGTAGAAATTAAATGGAACATATTGTATGTGCTTTATGTTCTTTTAGTTGATATTTATTGGCTTGTATAATTAAAGAAACTTTATATTTTGCTTTGTGAAACTGATATTTCAATGCCCACTTTGTTTTCGCTTCTTGTTAAACCCAATCTAGTTTCATTTACTAATGTATTTATTCAGTAAAAATGTACAACTCCATGCTTTTCATATTTCATTTTAAATTTTCCAACCCGTCACGCGTTGCGTTATATCAATTAATTAAGGTACAAGCGTTATAATTCCCAACGCTTCGTTGCATTGTGACTCGGCCTGGTTCATTCGTTCTTGAAAAGCCCGGAAATGAAACGCGCTAATTGTGCTGATAAAATATTCCTCCATCTGCATACCCTCATTCTAGTCGAAGGTTTATTAAGCATGCCTTCCATCAGAGTGAGCAACCCCTTTTTCCAACCAATGTACAAGCGAATAAAAGGGTTATATACCCTTCAAAACAAGGGTTTTTCAATTTGGTTCCACCTGGAACGCGCGTGTTATCCCTCTGTTTCGGTCAGCACAGCTACAAACCACCGAAAGATGACCAAAACGCAATGGGATTCATTGGTGAATTTAGGCGCAGCTGACGAACTTCAGAGTTGGATTTATGCGGATTTATGATCATGCGATCCTTCTCTTTGGGTTGTTACCGTTCATCGTTGCACAGAAAAAGTAGTTCTTGCACTGCATGAGCGATGAACGCTATGTATTAGACGTTTAAACGAAAGCGAAACTATTGTGGAGGAAGTTGTGCAACGCGCTAAAAACCACACCACGACGATGACGCTGATGAGGAGCTGGTGGAGGTCTTGCTGGTGCGTGAACGCTTGGTGCCGGTGATGGATTGCGATTGGGTTGGAAATTTAATTTAATTGAATTGAAGTCTTGCAAAGACGTCGTCCGGAGACGTGCGCTGAGCATCGCTACTGTATATTGCCGAAGCGCAACGGGGTGTTGGAGTTGAGCTCAAACGAAATAAAAAAGAGCATAATTGAAACGTTCGCGCAGCATGCATTCACCGCAGACACACAAACACAAGCGCAAAGACGCGCGTTGCGTTTGCGCTTGCTTGCTGCAAGGGCGTTGACAGGGGAGTGCACCATGCGCAAGCGAAGTTCCATGCGTGTCGTCGTCGTCGCCGAACCGGGGCTGGACTGTTTGTGTACACAAACGCATGTTTCTGAAGAGAAGGGAAGTTAATACAAACAGTAGCCGAGGTTGAGACGACGCAATTGCTGCATTTCATATGTCGCTCGGCGACACGGTACTGTGCAGCGTTTCCTTTTCCAGACAGTTTGCGCTGCCAGTTGGCAGATGGCTGGTGGGGATCGTACCGAAAACGGAAATAGAAATCGTGAAGTTGTGTAGTAGATTTTAAGCGATTTGACAATTATTCGCTTTGTGTAGTTATGAATGCTAGAATAGCTATTATGAGCCTATTTAGTCATCTTCCAGCGACTAAGTTTGCACTGGAAATTGAAGTATTGCATAGTAAATCTTGCAAGACATCCCCAGTCTTGGATAGATGTTGATGGTGAGCAGTTGTAAAAACAATTTCCGCCCAAGTCTTCTGTATATCCATCGTCAAAACCCTGTGTTGATCGTTGATGTTTGTGTGTAGAAGAATACAAACCATTGTTTGGCACGACTACTAGGCCTTGATGATGAGTTTATGTTGATGTTTGATATCATCCATGTGCCTCACAAGGAACGCACAGCAGAGAGCTCACTCACGACATACTAATCTGCCACAAACTGCATTAATGAGTGCAACGTTGTGTTGCAGTCTGGAATTTACACCATTAATCTCCTTTTCTTGTACCACACACTCGTACATGTGTTCCTACTTTGCGATGTGGCAAAGCATTGTGTTTCCTTTGTACGAAATGTGTAGACATCTCTGTTTGGCATTCACACACCGCGCCGGCAAAGTTCAGGGACACACCAAAATGGTTGTAAGATCTTTATGTCTCAGCGTTTGCCTGCTACCTTCGTACGCGTCCGGTAGAGTGGTGTTGAGTGTGGTGGAATCATTCGATGACGAGATCATTCCGCCGTTGATGGGGCGTTGGAACATTTTTTTGGCTGTGGCGAGACATTCAAAAAATAAGCAGACCGCACTCATGAATGATTTCGCAAACTCCGATGTGAAGACACGTCAAAGTGATGCACATCGTCTGTAGATTTATTTGACCATGAGATCTTATTTTCTAATCTCATCTGAGCTACTGCTTAATCCATACGGTATTAAATAAAAGAAATTAAAAAGTTTTCTTGACTATCATCCCCAAGAGATACAACGGTCTAAAAACAATTGATATGAGCTCGGCGAAATGATCTTCGCGTTTGTTTGTGTGTGCCCATGTGCGTATACTTCTCAAAAGATATAACAGAAGGAACGATCTGCCGCGGGTTTGAATGTGCATGAAATTGATTCTTACGAGTGATTTTATTCGATCAAAAGCCTATTAAAGTGTTGTTGCCGATATTGCCTGTACTTGGAGGATAGCTACAGTGTGATCTACCCCCGTTAGGTGCCTTATTCATCGTGAAATACCTTCGAAGTCAACAGCCTTCGCCTGCAGCAGCAAGGGCCTTCAGATAAAGTTGTGCAAAAATAAATACACAAGCAGAGCGTTTCAGCGTGAATGTGTGTGTGCGCATATGTGTATGATGTGTCTGTATGTGTTCAAATGTGCTTCATCGTGGTGAGAGAGATCATTTTCGTTGCGTTTGCATGAATGGTTCGCCGCTTGGGCTACTTGTGAAGGCAGTGCAAAGAGAGGCTAGAGTGGATAAAGAATATTTTAAAATAGAAAATCCGTCCCAGCAAGTAAAATAACAAAAAACGAGGTGCCGACTATACTGAGTAAACGACACGTTAAAAGGTCTGCAAAAGGAGCAAAACTTCAAATACACGAGCACAGGGCGTCGTTTGAGTTTGGATGCTGTGGCTGGTGACAGGAGGTGAGTGTGGCAAAGCAGATAGACGAGAGTCTCCGGAAAATCGGGAACGATATAAATAACAAACCACGCGAGTCCCTGTTTCGGCTCGGTAATCTTGGAGGATAAACTAGTGAAGGTTTCATGCTAAAGCATCCGCAACAGGAAGGGTCTCGATGACGCGAAATACCCCCTCGAGAATAAGTGTAAGAGTGTGTGGGTTCAGTGTGCGGATCGTGTAAATGTGAGGAATTTTTTGTTGCCGAAATCGGTGGCCTCGATCGCGCGGAGCTCACACACGCAACCCAAGACATGCAATTTAAAGTTGGGCATACGGTTTTTATCTTTCGCTTCTGACGTATTTCAGTGTGCGTGTGCGCTTGCAAAGCCCTATGGGGCAAGTTTTTTTGGCGGAGCTCGAACGAAGTTACGGCCGACTCGCAGGATCCAACTGAACTTGTTGGAGAGGACCTCAATTTCTGGACGGAGAGAGGTGTAGAAAACAAGCAACCGAAGCCGATCTTGAAAGCCGGCATAAGAAAAACGTCAGAAAGCGTAAAAAGAACTTGTAGAAACCGACAAGAAAAAAAAAAAACATGGTGAATGTGTGGCGTCCCTGAGAGATATCCATACACCAGTTTAAGACGCTTAAATGTGCGCGTAAGTCGGAGGTACTCGCGTGTGAGACCTTTCCACAGCATATGTGTGTATGTGAATTCGCGAGTAGGCAGCACCACTTTGCGAAACGTGCCGGCAATTGTATAAGCCTGCAGTAAACATTGGTGGCGAAGGGCAACCATCTCCTCCAGATGGAGACTTGCGCTCGCTCACTGTTTCGAGACCTCCGGGGCCTCTGGAGAACGTTTAGCATACGGATCGAACTTCTGGGCCCGGAGAACTTCTTTTCGGTTGATTCTTTGGGGTTTCTTAAAGGTTTCGCGAATATATAACCGAAAGAGGAGGGTAGAATTATGTGTTTGTTGATCGAATTTCAGACATGCGAGTGGACATATGAAAATCAATCCTTTTTTTGAAGAAGAAGGAACCTCTATGTATACTGTACCTACAAACAGAGAGAGTTCAACAAGGCAAGAAATTCTTATTGATTTAGGATCTCAGACTTCGACAGGACAGGTTCTGTTGTTTTCTTAGTTGGAATTGTTGCCCTTGTTGCTTCTTGTTCGGCGCAAAGGAAAGTAGAGGCTGGAAATAAGGTCCACAAAGCGCGACACATCGATGTGTTGACTTGGTGGTGTGTAACGGGAACAGAGATAAGAAAATGCAGCGTTTTTCAAGTGGCAGACGCAGAAGTTCGAATGTTACGTTATTTTTTTTCGTTTCTGCCTTTTATTTATACTTGCTGAGCATGATATGACTCAACTCTTATCGCGTTCGATAATGGTGTGGTTCAATTGTTACTGGTTGCAACTGCATCTGGAACAAAACCAAGGGGTTAAGCGAGTGGTAATGAAAGTAGAAATTAAATGGAACATATTGTATGTGCTTTATGTTCTTTTAGTTGATATTTATTGGCTTGTATAATTAAAGAAACTTTATATTTTGCTTTGTGAAACTGATATTTCAATGCCCACTTTGTTTTCGCTTCTTGTTAAACCCAATCTAGTTTCATTTACTAATGTATTTATTCAGTAAAAATGTACAACTCCATGCTTTTCATATTTTATTTTGTATTTTCCAACCCGTCACGCGTTGCGTTATATCAATTAATTAAGGTACAAGCGTTATAATTCCCAACGCTTCGTTGCATTGTGACTCGGCCTGGTTCATTCGTTCTTGAAAAGCCCGGAAATGAAACGCGCTAATTGTGCTGATAAAATATTCCTCCATCTGCATACCCTCATTCTAGTCGAAGGTTTATTAAGCATGCCTTCCATCAGAGTGAGCAACCCCTTTTTCCAACCAATGTACAAGCGAATAAAAGGGTTATATACCCTTCAAAACAAGGGTTTTTCAATTTGGTTCCACCTGGAACGCGCGTGTTATCCCTCTGTTTCGGTCAGTACAGCTACAAACCACCGAAAGATGACCAAAACGCAATGGGATTCATTGGTGAATTTAGGCGCAGCTGACGAACTTCAGAGTTGGATTTATGCGGATTTATGATCATGCGATCCTTTTTTTGTCTTCGGTAGCGCGTTGTCGCCGTTCATCGTTGCACAGGAAAAGTAGTTCTTGCACTGCATGAGCAATGAACGCTATGTATTAGACTCTAAACGAAAGCGAAACTATTGTGGAGGAAGTTGTGCAACGCGCTAAAAACCACACCACGACGATGACGCTGATGAGGAGCTGGTGGAGGTCTTGCTGGTGCGTGAACGCTTGGTGCCGGTGATGGATTGCGATTGGGTTGGAAATTTAATTTAATTGAATTGAAGTCTTGCAAAGACGTCGTCCGGAGACGTGCGCTGAGCATCGCTACTGTATATTGCCGAAGCGCAACGGGGTGTTGGAGTTGAGCTCAAACGAAATAAAAAAGAGCATAATTGAAACGTTCGCGCAGCATGCATTCACCGCAGACACACAAACACAAGCGCAAAGACGCGCGTTGCGTTTGCGCTTGCTTGCTGCAAGGGCGTTGACAGGGGAGTGCACCATGCGCAAGCGAAGTTCCATGCGTGTCGTCGTCGTCGCCGAACCGGGGCTGGACTGTTTGTGTACACAAACGCATGTTTCTGAAGAGAAGGGAAGCTAATACAAACAGTAGCCGAGGTTGAGACGACGCAATTGCTGCATTTCATATGTCGCTCGGCGACACGGTACTGTGCAGCGTTTCCTTTTCCAGACAGTTTGCGCTGCCAGTTGGCAGATGGCTGGTGGTGATCGTACCGAAAACGGAAATAGAAATCGTGAAGTTGTGTAGTAGATTTTAAGCGATTTGACAATTATTCGCTTTGTGTAGGTATGAATGCTAGAATAGCTATTATGAGCCGATTTAGTCATCTTCCAGCGACTAAGTTTGCTCTGGAAATTGATGTGTTGCATAGAAAATCTTGCAAGACATCCCCAGTCTTGGATAGATGTTGATGATGAGCAGTTGTAAAAACAATTTCCGCCCAAGTCTTCTGTATATCCATCGTCAAAACCCTGTGTTGATCGTTGATGTTTGTGTGTTGAAGAATACTCACCATTGTTTGGCACGTCTACTAGGCCTTGATGCTGAGTTTATGTTGATGTTTGATATCATCCATGTGCCTCACAAGGAACGCACAGCAGAGAGCTCACTCACGACATACTAATCTGCCACAAACTGCATTAATGAGTGCAACGTTGTGTTGCAGTCTGGAATTTACACCATTAATCTCCTTTTCTTGTACCACACACTCGTACATGTGTTCCTACTTTGCGATGTGGCAAAGCATTGTGTTTCCTTTGTACGAAATGTGTAGACATCTCTGTTTGGCATTCACACACCGCGCCGGCAAAGTTCAGGGACACACCAAAATGGTTGTAAGATCTTTATGTCTCAGCGTTTGCCTGCTACCTTCGTACGCGTCCGGTAGAGTGGTGTTGAGTGTGGTGGAATCATTCGATGACGAGATCATTCCGCCGTTGATGGGGCGTTGGAACATTTTTTTGGCTGTGGCGAGACATTCAAAAAATAAGCAGACCGCACTCATGAATGATTTCGCAAACTCCGATGTGAAGACACGTCAAAGTGATGCACATCGTCTGTAGATTTATTTGACCATGAGATCTTATTTTCTAATCTCATCTGAGCTACTGCTTAATCCATACGGTATTAAATAAAAGAAATTAAAAAGTTTTCTTGACTATCATCCCCAAGAGATACAACGGTCTAAAAACAATTGATATGAGCTCGGCGAAATGATCTTCGCGTTTGTTTGTGTGTGCCCATGTGCGTATACTTCTCAAAAGATATAACAGAAGGAACGAAACACAGCTGTTGAGCAGCTGTTCCCGTCTGATGTGCTCTAGTGACCCCCCACACAAGACTGAACCATCTTCAAAAGTTACCCCGGATGTTGTTAGATTTACAGCCGTATTTTGAGCAATTCTACAGCAAAAATTGACCCTGTACGTTTCGTCTTTATACGGTGGAAAGAAACGTTCCTTTGGACGATGGTTAATGACTCAGCTGAAGAGTGGAGGCCCCCATAGTGAGATCTGCAAGTTTGCAAGAAATTCCAATCATACTGCTTCTTCTTCGTTTGTTTTTTTCGTTGGAGATACCCTTATTCTGGGGAAGATATTGGATCTTACTTTGCAGCGCAAGGTTTTTTTTACGCTCAGAATCTTTTTCCCAAAACTGTTCCAAGGGTTTCTGGTAGACCATCCATTGGAGGGTACCGAGTTTAATGAGCTTTTAAGGACGGAAGAGTCACAGTAGAGCGCAAACGAATGAAAACGGTTCAAGTTGGAAGTTTACGGCGATACCCTGGGATATCATGGGATATGAACAAATTTTCTCCTGGGAAGAATGCTTTCAAAACGAAGGCTCTTGGCGAATTGCTGAATGAACCTGGGGCCGAAGACTTCAACGTGGGTAATAGATATGCTTTTAACTGAAACGAATGGTATGGTGCAAAAGAAATAGCATTAAAAGTATGTGTTGAAGAATTTGCGACTCTTGGTAGAGCAATGGATGGGATGGATAGGTAGTAGAAATAAGTAGCAAAAAACGGCAGTTGAAGCGATCGTCCAATTCCGCAAGTTTCATACATGGGGCGGCGGCGGCATTTTTTCTCTTCTTCACTTAACAGCGCACAAGTTGCAGATTAGCAGTACGCGAAGCAGAGGAGAAGCATTATCTTTGGTGAATGGAGGGCGATTATCCCATTGGAGAAGCGGTGTTGTAGTGTTGGGTTTTGGGCGTATATGTGCGCGATCCTCCATCAACATTGTGGATGAGATGGTTTGTGCGGGATAAGTTCGAGAGCATGGGGAAGGTGGAATGACGTTTGGAGGATCATTACTACCGCATGCCGTGAATAATTACATTCCACCAGATGTGTGTAGAGTTACATGCGGAGGCCGCCAACATTACCGACCGGAAATCGAGGAACTTATATCCAGATGTATAGCATTACGTTCTGGTTTTCTGAGGAATTTTATTTGTTGGGAAGAAACTTTAGTGGATATCGATACATCCGAGCAATGGACACGATAACTTACTGAGCGCTCCCATTCCAGGACAAGATCTCGCAAGATCTTCAAGAGAAAGCACTTGTAAAAGACTGACAGGTGCTAAATTAACATAACCGGTTTTTCTGCAATTCTTTTTCGGCAAGAACTTTTAGCTCTCATTGGACCTAAAGCATGTCTGTCCAGAATGCCAAACTTCAGTCATCAGTACATTCGCCTCACTGACGTAGCACTTTACCGATTCTCTTCCCCTCGACTATAACTTGAGCTAATTGCCCCTTCTTGACCTTACCCACTGCGCGCACCCGGGTGGCATTAATCGAGGGGAGGTTGTATTTTATGGCGAAGGGTTCCGTGACTGGTAACTGTGTCCAACAAACATCGAGTACAAGGTGAAGGCCTTTATTCAATGAAACAGAGCGAGAAAGAGTTAGAGTCGGTAGAACACTAGCATCCCAAAAACGGTTTCTGCATGTCACCATTTTGTCGAAAAGTGAATAATGAGGGCGCTCTCTAGCGTACCAGAAACGTGGCGCACGGTTTTCTCTTCTTGCTTGCACACTTCTTGATAAGCGAAATCCGCACAAGTTGTACGACGGATTGAGCAGAAAAGTGGTACTGGTGTGCATCTGTGCCGTTTTTTGTGTTTGTGTTGGAATCACCGAGAACTACTACTGACAGGAGCTGTCGTATGACACTGTCAAGTTGTCGACGTTGGAATCCTCCGCAACCGTTGTTCGTTGGTGTGATGGGAATGAATTGAAGAAGCAGAGAGATGGACTGACCGACGATAAATCGAAAACGCATCGGAATGAAGTTTTGCTCGGACGTAGGGTAGTAGTTCTCTTCCCGTTCCGTGGATCATTACAGAGTGCTCTGCCAAGTAATGGGAAGACAAAGTCGTTTCCACACGTGTCAGTGAACGATAAAAAGGGTGTACAGAACTCCACACTCGCCAGTAGATAAAGCAGAGACCTATACCGAAGTTTAATGGAGGCGATCACCGCCTCCCGTGCCGATTCCATTCCACCAACAACGATTTGTTTGCACGTTATCTTACCATATACTCAACCCTGACGTCGTTTCTGGAGCAAACATTGGAACGTAAAAAAAAAAACTCCAAGAAAAATTGGAACGAAAATATGGCTTTGCGTGTGTGGTATGACCACACACTGCTCGATCGAGGGGAAAATATACGGAGGCCCTTTTCGTACTTTTGTTACCATTCCCTTTCCGATAGTGTGATGTGTGCGTATATCGACGGAATGTGTGGCAGGTAACCGTTTTCACCGTTTCGATCGTGGGGCTTCTTCGCCTTCGCGTGTGTGGCGCCATGAAAGCCATAATGTTCCTGTGTATGTGTATGCGATTGCACATCAAGCCTTAAAGCTGGAAAATGGCAGGGAAAAAGTGGAAAAGCAGTTTGATGGAACGTGATTTTGTTGCGAAGCCGAAGGAAAAGATTTTCCCACAAAAAAGGGTCCTCCAATGGTGGCTGTTGTTATAAGACTTATTCAATTTGTTTCGAGTGGTGTTACTGGTGACCTGGGGAAAGAAGACACAACACGATCGTAACATTGAAGACGTGTTTCTAACGTCATTTTATAGGTTTGAAAGGTATAGTAGACCAATAAAAAAAACCTACTTGGTGCTTTTCAAGGTGATCTTTACCATGATGGTGGCAAAAAACAAGGCGTCTGGCAAGGCAAGGCACCGATGACGGGTTGCGTTAGCGTTTTTCAGCTGACGGTCCAAAAATGAAGTCATCGAGCTCGGAGCGCGTCGCTTCGTAACGGAAATATGGTGTAATAGGGCGCTTTATAATAAGAAAAACATCCTCTTTTCAGTACTATCATCGAATTAGCTGGGTTTGTCTTGATGAAACGCAAATTTCAACATACGTTTTTTGAACGAAATGTGATTAATGGTACGAAAAGAAAGCGTGTGTTTCGTATAAATAATTAATGGCTTCTGTGCCACCGTAAGGAAATGCATCGCCTTTAATAGGATGGTAGGCCGGTAATATGATTCCATTCTCTCTGCTGTTCGATGCATGCTCGGTATTATGCAAAGCAGGGAAAATTGAAACTGTCAACCCGTGTGTCCCGGCTATTGGAAGCTTTTTCGTGTGGGAACAAACTCGAGAGGGAAAGGCTTTTGCGCCAAGCACCGAGGACGACCTACTGAGGGCCAGGTTGCCATTTTTGGGCAAAGCAGACGATCCACAGGAAAGGAGGCTTATGGCGATGATGATGCTGGTCGATAGTTGGGTTGACATCACCCGGCGATGGTGGCGCGTTGTGGAAGGCTTTTACAGACCTCCGGGAAACGTCAGTTAGTGTAAACACATCCCAATGAAGCTTGTAAACCGATATTGTCTACACTGTGACCTACGGTTTTGCTTACAAATGAGTATAATTTCATTAGAGATTACCGATGGCTTTGGTACGCTTCTCGTTTGAGGGCTTATAGAAAGATTAAGTTTCAGTAGCGAATACTCGCCACTGTGATTAATATTGGAGCTCTTCTCAGCATGCGTAGGTTGGCGATGGTGGAAGCAAAAGGGCCACCCCGTCGATTCGGAGCTTCAGCTCGGTTCAATAATCAATTCCGCGTGCGCTTTGCGGAGCACACGGATGCAACGCAAGCTGTTTGCTGATTTATGGTGGTGGTGTGCAAAAACTGGAGAAAATTCAATCAACATGCATTCGAAACCGTGTGGTGGGCGTTGCGTGTTTGGGCCTTTATTTTTAGAAAATAACTTTATATAAGTCTATTGAAAAACATAGGAATCCATCAGCAGTAATTGCGTTTCTAGTGGGCTGGTGATGTAAAATATTTGAAAGCTTTTTTATTTTTATTTCAGGTTTGACCTATAAACAAACAGC
Organism: Anopheles maculatus; assembly: GCA_002091835.1. Taxonomy (NCBI): domain Eukaryota; kingdom Metazoa; phylum Arthropoda; class Insecta; order Diptera; family Culicidae; genus Anopheles; species Anopheles maculatus. Next base: position 171,223 of record KZ061623.1, on the reverse strand, counting down.
AACAAAATGACTAATAAGGTTTTTCTTTTGTTATTTCTTTTCTCGTTTTAGGTAAGCATTATTTACGACTATAATCTTTGGATATCATAATGAAAAGAGGAGGTTTGCTTGAGGAAATGCTTTGCAATAATATTGCTGATTTATTGAGGTTGTAAAACTGATGGTGAGTTGTCGATGCTGCTAAAGTGCGGGAAGTGCTTCGTGTTGTAACACCTACAATTCATTAAAATTGTTCTCTCAATACAACAAAGAAGGAGTACGTCGTTTTTAGGATCTGAAATATAAAGGGAGAACGTTATTCTGATGTTCAAGAAGCGCCAATGCTTATTAACTCACAATTCCAAATTGCTCCATGTTCATGTAACAAAACTTCCCGGCTGTGATTCCGACTGGAGTTTTTGCACGAACCAGAACTAGCTTCAGATCTTTCTGTATTGCGGAGGTTTGTAGCTCCCAACGACACTCATACACCTCATGGGCAACTTGAGCACTCTGAAAATATATTTGGACGGTATAAGAGTATTGCCATTTTTACTATCCCAACGCTTATACCTCGTTAGAGAGCAGCTCTCCAAGATAACAGTATGCAAAGGTTTCCGTTGTGTCAAATACGAACAGCACGAACAGGCTCATAAAATTTACATTGAATCCCTACAACATAACACTTTCGATTAGATTTCAAGCTAAATAAAGGACGATTCGTTGCCTACCGACACGGTGAAGTAAAGGAGCATTGAGCACCAGATTAAAACGCACAACAGAAGCTGTTGCAACAGCACCAAGGATGTGATCGATTCTAGCAGCTTTGCACAGTTGAGCGCATCCTGGTGCAACGTAACGATCGCTTTCAGCTCCTGGCGAAACGAATTTTCTTGCGCTACTGTTCGCAGTTTCACTTGCACAAGTTGAAAGTAAAGGGTGCAGTAAATAATGAAATTACTGATGGTCAGAATCTTCACTGTACCAGCGAAAGCACACATATATGATGTTGGTGTCATAATAGCACTGAAGAGTAGATAGTAAGGACCTGAGGTGCGCGTCGGTAGCCCGTAGAAATTCTCCTCCATATGCAAGGTGTAGTGTACGGTTTCGTTGACGTTTCTTGTCGTACCGTAGAGTGTGTAGAGTGTTGACAGAATTGGTGCAAAAACGTAGAAATGGGCCGCATACGTTACCACGATGAAAAATATTCTCGTAACCTTGTGGATGAGCTCGTGCTGTTTGTTTAATTGTTGAACGATAGCGGGTGAAGTTTCTTGAAGAACTGAAAAAAAAGAATAAAATTTAGTAGTCGGGAACAATTATTGTCGTCTATAAACTTACCTGTACGGGAAAATGCTCTCGCTCTCTCGATCAGCCGTTCCAGCTTGTACCCGTTGATAAAGAGAAGGAATATTCCGCAGAACGTGTTAGTTTGAAAAAACAGCTCAGCAATCCCGATGATGGCCACCTCAAAGTTTGGGTACCCGCAGAAACTTTTCGGTATGGCTATAATTAAAATATAGACAAGTAAGAGTACCAAAATGCGAAAGCGTTCTCTCTGCCGTCCGATTATGCCAATGATTTTGAGCAGCTTGATAGGAATGTGTGGCACACCAGGCGGTGTTTCCATCTGCAAGAAGTTCATCTTAGAAAGTTGGTAAAGTTGCAACTACTTGCTAGATAGGTGTTGAATGATCCGCAACCGTTGTGACAGTGAGTTTCCAACAGTAGGGCTCGTTTCAGTATAGGCTATTGAAAATTGAATTCCAATTTGATGCGTGCCATAATGTTTGGATCAGGAAAGTGGCAGGATCACACCTTTCTATAGTAGTGTGATGGAGGTAATAATTCATTATTGCAAGCTCCACAAGAAAAAAAATCGATTCCGACGAGTTTGACTTTGTTGCTAACCATGTGCAATCAATTCTCAGGGCGAGTAAATTGAATTAGCTAGTTAATATTTAAAAGGCCGCTAGTACAAACAAACATCCAGTGTCTTGGATATTTTTGATTGATTTGTAATAAATCCTGTAGAACGATAAAGACTGAATAAGTAGTTTTCGCAATCTAGAAATAGAAAATGTTATGACTATAAGAATATAAGGGAGGGAAATTAGTTTACCTCAGTGAATGATTTCATATCGATGCAGAAAAACTTTACCACTGTTATGCCGATAGGTTATGCTGCATGCAACAAAATCAGATGAAGGTTTTTGTTTCATAGAGTATTGACAAATTAATTCTTAGATAGCTATATCCAAGTTTGTGCTGCAGACAAAACGACTAAAAGACCATAAACAAGTGTTTTATATGTCCACTGATGTCCTAAAATAGAAACAAAGATAAGTAATATTTGACTTAGCGAAAGTTTGTGTCGATTTCGACTTACAGTAAAGGTGAAAAAGAGCATCATAAAATTTGACATACGAACGCACAGGATAATCTGCATTGGCATGATTAGCAACACAATCGTTTTCAGCAAGTTGACAAACAGCAGAGCTTGCTGATGCATTGTAAAAATTGTTCTATTGTTCTAGGATGGTCGCAACTAGAGTAAGCAAAGAAAATCTTGGGAATCACAATTATCGGATATGTATCATGAAATATTCCTGGCAGTTTGCTGATGATGATAAAATATCTTACTGCGTTTCTTGCAGTTGTTTCACCCAATGTCTATGAAGAACTAATGTTATGCAGGTCAATGAACCGTTGCTAAAATGAAATGCATTTTTATAAACTAATTGTATTCTATAGTTGACTTATTAACGACGGGTTAGACAAGTTGAGTTGGTTGCGTAAAGCAGGTTTTATTCCTTTTTTTGTAGAACAAGCGAATTATGTTAGAATCTGTAATGAAGCGTCTCTATAATGCAAAGTGTGTGACAAAATTTATTCAAGAATAGCCACTTCTTTGATCTGTTCTTTGATTGATTAATAGGATGGACAGAAATCAATATCTCGCGCAAACCTGTCATTTGGCTTAGGAAGGGCATTTAAAATTGTTCCCGTAGCACGATAAAAAACGAGTACGTTGTTTTAACAACCTGAGGGTCAGAGAGTAAGAAAAATGAGTCAAAGGTTAGAATAAAT
>KZ061623.1:121044-168110 GCA_002091835.1 Anopheles maculatus | reverse complement strand
TTGTAGCCTTACTTCTGCAAACTGTTCCATGTTCATTGAACAAAAATTGCCGGCAGTAATTCCGGCCGGACGTTGGGCTCGAACGAGCGCTAACTGAAGGTCTTTTTGGGTCTTTGGGGTTAATGTTTCCCAGTTGCATTCATACACGGCACGAGCGACACGGGCACTCTGAGGAGTAAACAGTATGAAGATATTCTGCAATTTCCATAAACTTGAAACGCGTGAGTATTAATGTCACCTCGTCGGAGAGTTGATTGCCAAGAAAGCAATATCCGAATGTTTCGGTTGTATCAAACAGGAACAACACGAAAAGATTAATGAACTGCGTATTAAAGCCCTGTAAGTGATCAATTTTAGTTGTAAAAAAATAGTTGTAAAAGAAGAAGAGTACTCTTACCGACACGGTGAAGTACAGTAGCATAGAGCTCCACACCAAAATGCACAACATAAGCTGCAACAGCATGATGGGAGCTGTGAGTGTCCTCAGCAAATCAGCACAGCCGATAGCATTCTGATGCATTTGCAAAACGGCTTTCATCTCACAGGATAACCTTTGCTGTTGAACCAGTTCCTGCAACTTTAGCGTGACAAGCCGGAAGTAGATGGTACAATACTTGACGAGGCTTAGTATGGATACGAGCTTTGCAGTTCCGATGAGAGCACACAGGAACGATGTCGGAACCATGATCGCACCGAAAATAAGATAATGGCCGAACGTTTCCCGAATGTTTAGACCGTAGAAGTTTTCTTCCATGTGTAAAATAAAATCAACAGCAGCGGTATCGTTTTCTCGCGCGTTGTAATACTTCCAGAGGGTAGACAGAATTGGTGAATAGCTGTAGAAGTTTGCAGGCACTAGCAAAGCGGTGAGGTAAAGCCGCGTGATTTTGGTGATTTGAGCATCCGTTGTTTTAAGATATTCAGCAGCTGTTGATGATTCTTTCAGAACTGAAAAGAGGATATGATTTTGTATGTAAAGAGTGGCAAGAATTTATGGCGCAGAGTAGACCAAACGTTACCATTTTTGGTATAGGACTCGGATTGTCGAACGAGTTGAAATAGTGTATCACTGTAGAGCACCAACAGTAACACTCCAACGAATCGATTCGTTTGAAAAAACAGCTCCGCCAGACCGATTATGGACGTTTCAAAGTTGGGATATCCAAGAACTATCTTTGGCACTGCTATGAAAGCTAAAAATACCACAAACATTGGCACGTACCGGTACCTTTCGGTTCTCACTTCCGACACTCCGACGAGTCTTAGTAACTTTAGTGCAATGTGCGGTACACCGGGAGGTTTACTGATGCGGAAGAATCTCATCGTTTTGTTGACAGTCAGCTAAATCGCTTAAATTAACGTGCTATCAGATATCGTCCTAGCTACATAGAACATCGATTTACAACTGAAACTTAACGTGTGGCTACATGAACTATAACGTCCAACCTGACTGCTGCACATATCTGCTTGAATGAAGGAGGTCGTTAAGCGACAGAAAGCGACGTACAAATGGGTATTTGCTGCATATCGATTTAATATTTTATGCGTATTAATATATATGAACGGGTGCAGATCAAGGGTGGTTTGCTAGTTGCACAGAAAAAGCACTTGTGTATTATTAGCTCTTGACCAGTGGTGAACGATTTAAAAAATATCCTTGAGGAGCAGATAGAACGAGTACGCAGTTTTCATAGTCTGTAAAATAATAGCGGATTAGATTGCCAGTGTTCCTCGTTATTTAAGTTCTATAATGATAGGAATGTTACCCACCTTTCCGTATCTGTTGAAGTCGATGTAGTAAAATTTGGCCGCAGTTATGCCAATTCGCTGCTGGGATTGCTGGATGATAGGTATGATAAGTTTCTGTATTTCAACCGGCTGTTCGTACCAATCAGTCTCGTATATGGCTGTGCTGATTTGTTCACCCTGTGTTGGATATATTCAAGCACTGTTAGAACTTTACACCACTATTACTCGGAATGATAATCCTTACCTGTCTAGTTAGTTCGTTACCCAACAGACAGAAGATGAAAGTTTCCGTAGAAAAAGAAAACAGCATGGCACCCACAGTAACACCTTCTGCGTTGATTCCCTTTTGAGAGAAAAAGAGAAAAGTTAAACGAGTCGCTCCGGTTTCTGGTAGCTACTACACACATACGTACACTTATCATGACTGAGTACAAAAAGAAGCACCAAATTAACACGCAACCGGTGAATTGTGCCAGCAAAATGTCCATCAGTATTTTCTGCAACAACTTGGAACATCTGATGGCAAGCTGATGCAGCATGATGATTTCTTTTAGCTCCGTGGTGTACTGTTCGCTGGTGTTAAGTGCGTCCAATCGATTGATCTTGAGCACAAGGATACTGAAGATCGTCGAGCAGAAACGAATTGAACCGAAGAAAATGCCCGCCTTACCGGTGTATATTACCAGCATTATGCCGATGGCGGGTACTGTAAAGAATTGGTGCAGAAACCAATGCAGAAGGTTGTGGTGTGCATCCAGCGCGTACAAACGATGTTCCATCATTTGCGGAAAGGTAACCGTTTCGCCCGGAGTATGACAAAAATAGATATAGAGAGCGCCAGCCGAAGTACTACCCAACATTGCCAGGATAACGAAGACCGTTAAAAAGAAGTAATGCTTCGTAAACTTGTGAATGGCCGTATTGAGCGTGATCAGGATCTGTTTGTACTCTTCCGTGACGCTTACTGAAATGGGACAGAGAAGGAATAAAAGCTTCGAGTACTGATCGGTCATATGACATTTAATGCAGATTTAAGGAAGACACTAAACTCAAACAATTTATGGAGCGAATTCGATAGTTTCGAAGTTCTCGTTGATCATCCATTAAACCTACCGAACTAGTAACAGTCGTCTATAAAAATTGCACCGACTATTTTCAGTATTTTCAGTAACATCATGCGACCATATTCATACTTTCATCATCTTACCTTTATCGGAGCAAAGTTTTAGTAGGCGAAGTAACGCTTCTAGCTGATCCATTTTGAACGGTAGCAAAAACATTGTAATGCACGTATTCAGTCCAAACATACCCTCGGCAATGCTTCGAAAACACTGAGGAATGGTGTCGTATCCGAAGAACAGCTTCGGTAAGAAAAACGTTACCATCATGTAGATGTTGCTGACTACCAGTCGCACACGATTGTTGGTCGAATGCTGTCTCACGCCGACCTTTTCAAAGAGCTTAAGTGCGAGCGGAAATAACTTTGATGGATCTTCGAGAGGCTCAAAAATGACCATATTGTGGCTGCAGTATAGGTAGAGATATCACTGTTCGGAAATCGTAAGAAGTGGTGCAGATTTTGTAGACCGCAAGAATGTTTGGTAGGTCTACTTTTGCCGGACTACTTATAGTCTATGTTTGACTAGTGCCAGAAAAGATGGTAGGTTGTGAGTTGTTTGACAACTTAATATGCGGTTATACAGTTGTTTTGAATGATATGGGTAAGACAGGTGACGATTACTTGCGGCGTGTACCTATTTTGTTTTGGCCTATGCATTCACTGATCCTGAAAAATGTGGGGTGCAAAATCAATAGGCTCATTGAGAATGACTTCGACCCTTTGATACTTTGTGTTAGAGTGGAAGTTCATTTCCTTTGTATCAACCCATTTTAGCGAACTGATTGAGTCTATCAAACTCATATGAGTGTACTTACACATCGCACAAACTCACATAGAAGACAAGAACTTCGTCATCTCATGCAACTAGTTTTGCAATCTTACCTATATCGGTGAACAGTTTTAAGTCACGAAGCAGCATCTTCAGCTGGTCCATTTTGAATGGCAGAAAGAACAGCGACATGGAGGTGTTTAGTCCGCACATAAACTCGGCAATGCTTCGGAAACACTGAGGGATGGTGTCGTACCCGAGAACAAGCTTCGGTATGAAGAACGTAAGAAGCACGTACAGATTGTAGGTTACTAGCCGAACACGATTAGTAGGATATTGGCTGACGCCGAGCTTTTCAAAGATCTTCAATGGGAGCGGCAATATTTTTAAGGGATCGTCGAGAGGCTCAAAAACAACCATATTGTGTCTGGTAGAATTGTTTTCGTTTAGAATTCGATCACCGCGAGAATGTTTGTTGTGTCACCGTTGGATAGTCTACTTATAGTTTGCGTTTGCTTTTCCGAAAATAGCGAAAATGGTGTGTTGTGAGCCGTTTGACAAGCTAATATGCAGTTGCACGGCAGGTTTGATTGATATGTGCTAGACAAGCGTCGATTATTAGCGTTTTGGTTCGTTTTGTGCTGTGGATATGCAAGCTGAACGTAGAAAGTGTAATGCAATGCCGGTTATTAGAAAACATCCTTCAGAACGAGATAGAGCGAGTATGATTTCTTCACAAGCTCACTAAACTGTGCAATGTTGACAGGGAAAAGCTTGCCCGCTTTCAGTGCAATCGATCGCTGGGAGTGTTGTATCATGAAGTAAATTTGCTTCTGAATCGATACGGGCTGCTCGTACCAGGTGAGCTGCTGTAAAGCACTGAGCACTTCGTCAGCCTGCAATGGTTGTAACGTATACATTTTGAGCTTTTGTGAGTGTTTGATGGGGGGTTGACTTACTGTTTCGGTAAAGCGTGTTCCGAGTTGACAGTACGAGTACGTTTCGTATGTGAGTATCAAGAGCAGCAGGGATACGTTGAGTATTTTAGATGAAAAGCCCTAACAAATTGTACGATAAAGGAAATATATTGTTTGCTGCAATACTTGACTCGAGTAACGTTACCATTAGCAGTATGTAGAACAACATTAAACACCAAATAGCTGCACAGAACACAAGCTGCATCATCAACGACAAATGCATCACTTTTTGCAGCTTTGTGGCACACTCAAGGGTGTTGCGATGTGATTGAATGACAACATTGAACTCGGTTTGAGATGCCGATGGTGGTAGATCTCGAATTTGCATGGCGGTTATTTGAAACAGCATAGATGTAGTTCGTATGAGTGAGAAATCTAACACATCCTTAGTGCATAGCGTCAATGATCCTGTTACATCCAGTACACCAACAGCCGCAATGTACACTGAATAGTGAAGAAGATTATAGCGAATATCCAGGTAATAGAAGCTGGGGTGAGAAAATAAGAACAACGGGTCATACAATCAGAATATCCCGAACATCAAAGCCAATACTCACTTCAACTCAGTTGGAAGAACGTATTCTTCCTGTTCACCGGTCTGGTTCCGTAGATTACGCACACAACCGACACACGTTGCAATGCACGGCATTGCGAAGTACGTGAAGCATACCACCATAAAGTATTTGCAGTACTTGGCTGCGGAACTGTTTATTGTGACGTTCGTACGGACGAGAAACGAGTAAATATTGTCGGAGTACGATTTATTGACACATTCCCGCAACATGTCCACCAGCTGGTAGAGATCGTTATGCCTGACGTACAGTGCCGCCATCTGAACGAACAAATACACTGCATAAACGATTTCCGAACCAACGCGCACCAGAGCGATTGGGTCGTCGATGTCCGTCAGAAAGCGCGTAATGATGCCAAATATGAAGAAAAATACGAATAGAAACCAGAACCAAAACTTGAAGCTGTTGTCGCGCGGTAAACCGAATAGTTTAAGCAACCGGCAACCGATCGGGAGCACATCACGAGGATCGTCGATTTTGAGAAACTTCATGCCGTTAGGGACACTTTGCAATTGATCGTAAGATAGTTTGTGAAAACCTAGCTCCAAAGGGATATGCCATCATGCCTGCTTGGGCTTGAATGTGAGAGATATTTTATTCATGCTGTTTATTACATATGCCTACCATCAACAATCAATTTCTCAATTAGTGTTCGGATGGTGTTGAGACATCAAAAGCAAAGGCAAGGCGAGAATGTTCTGAAGTTGTGCTTTTTACGTGTTGTTCTTATATACATATTTTATAACATCGTAGTCTCTTCAAAACATTTGTTTGCAAACGGTAATTGCGATGATTATTGATTGTTTGTTCTCCATAATAGGTTTAGCAAACGGAAACTAAATTGGTAAATAAATGACTAGATAACGATATCTGGTTAAGACTGGTTTAGAAATGACAATGCTTGTGCGGTATAATTTATGGGAAATACTAGGTCAAACATGCTTCTTCTGATTATGAGAAAATTGTTGCCACCTTCGGTTGAATGTTGTACAAATAACCGACTTTTAAGATTGGACATCAAGGCTACTCAAAATAATGTATGAATTATTAGAATGCATATAAAAAATTGTAGTCGACAGTCATAAAGTGACTCACACATTTTTAATACATTTCAAAAGGTTTGTGATAGTATTTCCTGCGAATTTACTAAGGGCCCGAAGTTTTAAAATACATTCTTCAACACCAGAAAGAATGAGTAGGATTTTTGAACGATTTCACTAAACTGTAGCACGCTTGCGGAGAACAGCTTACCCGCAGTCATGACGATCGGCTCTTGTGAGCGTTGAATCATGAAGAGTATTTGCCGCTGAAGATTAACTGACTGATCGTACCAGGAAAGTTGCTGCAGTGCCATCAAAACATCCTTCCCCTGTGTGGTTAAGAATCGACAATTAGTATTTGCCCGTATTATGTGCTTTGTTGTAGAATTACACTCTCTGTTAGCTCTGTTCCTAGCGCACAATAGGCGTAGGTTTCGATCGACACGATTATCAACAGCACCACAAGATTTAGAATTCTCGAATCTAATCCCTAGAACGCAGAACGATTCAATTAATTGTTTGACAGTTGTGCCAGAAGGCTAAACGACAAACCATAAGCAGGATGTAAAACATCATGAGACACCAGATACCGCTGCAAGAAGCAAGCTGAAACAGTAAGGAAAGATTGAGTGCATCCTGCAACTTGTTCTTACACAGCAGTGTGTCCCGATGCATTCGGATGACTTTGTTGAGTTGCCGCTGTGTGAATTGACCGTAGAGCTCCCGGATCTGCATGGCGGACATCTGGAACATGAGTGTGGTCGTCTTAATGGCAGCAATATCCAGTACATCCTTAGTGCACAAGGAGAAAGAAGATATTCCTGATAGAATAAATATGCTTGCAGCATAGATTGAGTAGTGTGTTGGATTGTAACGAATGTCCAAATAGTACAAGCTGCAACAACACCGAAAAGAAATATAAATTAGTGGACATTCTACGAACTGTAACACTAGCCATTAGGCACGTACTTCATCTCAGATGATATAATAAATTCTTCTTTCTCACTCGTGTCGTTTCGCATATTACGCATGTACACCCCGAACGATGCTATCGGAGCCATTGTACAGTATAGGATGTACAGAATCAGGAAAAATCTCACATATGCTACGGAGGATTTGTTAATTTTAACGTTCGAACGAATGAAAAACGCTTGAATTTCCTCTGAACACGACTGTTTGGAACATTGCTGGAGCATATCTACAAGTTGATAAAGGTGGGCACGTCGAAAATAAAGTGCTAACATTTGTAAACACAGGTATGAAATGAACATGATCTCGGAACTTAACCGAAGCAGCATAACCATATCGTCGATTTGAAGTAGAATCCGTGGTATGACACTAAACACCAGATATATTGCAATCTGCAACCAGTATACGAGCTTGAAGCGATCGTTGTTTCCCAACCCGAACCAATGAAGCAAACGGCATCCGATGGAAATAATTTCACGAGGGTCATCAATACGAAGGAACTGCATAGTGCGCGAGTGTCGTTTAGTTGTAGCTAGTTTACTCAACACGAATGAGCTTTAACGTTGACTTTTATTTGATTTTCAATTTATAAGGAAGGAACAGAAAGATGTAATCATTATTATTAGCGCAATTGATGTACTTGATGATGGGTATAGGCAAGTTTTGCTCATTGTAATCGCTATGGGATCGATTTAGACTGTACTCCTGCTTGCCCAGAGTAAGGTCACATTATGTTCTAGAACTGAAGAACAGCTTTTTAAATAATAAAACGACTTGTCCTTTAAAGTTATTGCATTTATTTATTTAAGCATTAAAAAATAAAACTAAAAGAGTCCAATTTGAAATAGACTATCGTTGGGAAATAGAACCCTAGTCATATCTGTGTGCAATTGTGGGCAGTTTTATGGTTATCAGTTTAATTTGCGTTTGGCACAGTGAAACGTGATTGTCACGAGCTTGTAGCGTCAGGAAGCGGAGTTCACTCTTTCAATTTACAGAATAAAAATACACGGCCCATGCCACGAGTTGCGCGGAAATTTGCCATAAATTATGCATTCCCCAGAAGCAAACGATGTGACGTTCTCTAAATTTGTCTCCTAGCCGTGTGTTGGTGGTGTGTCTCGCATGACGATCTTCAACTTTGAAGATGAGGTCATTGCTTCGGACTTGGGATTGGTTTGGCATACGCCACCCTTCCTGGGGGTACAACTCCCGATCAACTGGTCAGCTAGCGAGACATTCGGTGTGGTTGTGTGTCTGTAAATGTGTCCCAGTCGCACCAACACGCAGCGGGAGTGTGTTGCGTGTGGTCGGCGGTGAAAATGTTTATTATTAGCAAAATTGGATGACCCAAGCGGGAGGCCCATGATGTTGTCATCTTGTGGCACCCTGTCGCACTAGGTCCATAATTCGCGACGCACAGACGGACATTGGACGTCGTTTCGGATATGTTGGTGGGAACTATTTTTGTAAGGGCCTTGGACGACTTGAACATTGAGATTGTCTTAGACGACATCTTTGATGCCGGTTTGGTGATAAGATGCAATGCAGAGGGTGAAGGAAAGTTAATTGAGCAGATAGAGCCATCATACACACAGACTCACCACACAGTGAACAGTTTGCGGAAGAAAGTTCTCACTGGATACCGGTTTTTTGTACGCATTTCTTACTATGCCAACGTGACCAGCATAATCGATCGATGTACGAAGGCGCAATTAAGAGTGCGAATTACATATCGAACTTCGCTCGTGGTACCGTTATCGTGCAAGACGCAGAAAACCGCCTCGATATGTCGAACCAGAAGTCCTTCGACGAGGTGGCAAAACATTGAACAGGCTTTGGAGATGAAATCGACCGGTGTAACAAACTGATTGACTCCAGCGGCCATCAGTGACAGGCTGTGTGTGCAGGTTGGTTCGTGTCCGCTAATTGACACCGCCACAGCAACATCAGGCGGCGCTAGTACGCACAGTTTGGACGATTAGCAGCCACAACCCGAACTTTGATGTTGAGTTGCACAAGCAAGAACCGGCTTTAAAGTTTGCAAAAAAAGAGGCAGAAACTGAAGGGTAAAAAAAATGTAAAGGGAGATCGACACGAGTGTGAACCGATACGAACCTGGAGTCGTAAGTCGTCCGACGGTCCGAGTGGGCTGCATGGTTAATAATTGGCACCGGTTGGTCCGTGGGTCGTCGGCGAAGTGCCAGTGAGCCGACGAAAATAATCATAAAATGAAGGATTGCTCAAATTTGAGTGTGCCTTTTTGTTGCGAAATTCTGACCACCGGTTTCCCGCTGCTATGTGTTTCAATATCTTGAACTCAAAGATCTGCTAATGACGTTGATTGGTGGCGCGACGGTTGAAGGGTGTTAAGAGCAACGGGTCTTCAATGCAAAGCTAGTTTTGGGAGCTAATTGTGAACTGCTGCAGATTAGGTCACTTGCACTGTGGGAGTTCTGGAGAAAAAGATGGTGGTTATTAAATAATTAGTTAGGAGTCACAATTCTATTTGGAATAATGACTGTTCTCTTGACATTTAGCTTCGCTAACGGAAAGGTTTGATTTGTGCAGAAGAAACCCTACCGAATGAAATTTCTTATGGCCTCATCCTGCAATTAATATTCTACCTTTAATAACTCAAAGTCAATCGCGTCTTTAGGCGCGTTTTCTTACGAAGCAAATAATTGACGCTCTTTAACTAACATTTTGTCTTGCTGGCATGCTCGCACATCTATTAATCTTAGCGCCTGCGTCAGTGTACGGTTTCACCCTCGAACCTACCTAGCCGGATGACCCACTTTCCGAATTGTTGGAAAAAAAAAGAAGCAACAGAAGGTTCCCCATCTTCCGCTCATCACTCAAACCGTGTGGCTGTGTCTGGTGTTGCCGACCCGTCGAAGGCATCCGGTGTGGCGGAAGACGGAATTTTCTCTGGCAAATTCGCACATCATTTTCACGACACGACCCGATCTCACCATTAGATGCGTGTTTGTGTGTGTCCATGTCCGTCATGCTCACCAAACCGATGAGTCTTTAGGCTGTCTCGTTAGGGAGCAAATTGAGACCGTCGGAAGTATAATCGTATCGTTTGGCTGTGGTGGGTATGGCGAAAACTAGAAGGCAACTCGATTCGATTTCCGGTTTTGACGCGTGGGATACAGTGTGCGATGTCTTGGTTTCAGTTTTGCTGTCGTTTGGCAGCAGGAAAGTGCGCGTGTGTCTGAGAAATTATGATTGAAAACTGAAGTCTCCTGGAAGGTGTTTTGTGCGTGTGTAGGAGTCCGAGTTATCAGTTTGTCAGAGGGAAGCAAGCCGCAAAAAAGAGAGTACCAAGATTCAGCTAATCACACACAAACACACCTCGCAGGCACACGTTAACTCTCACTTCTGCCAATCACCATCAGGCACGCTAATAGGACACGATGAACGATGTGGTAAATGTCGGTAGATTCTTTGACAGGCAGCCAGGCAGGCCGGGTTATACAGTCACGCTGTTGGGGTTGTTTGTTTACTTAGCATAAACTGATGGCGCACCCAGCAGGTGGGACAGTCAGCCATAAATTAATCGAATAGCTTCGCTTCAGGCTAGCTGCTTCTTTAAAAAATGACTCCATCTGTTGGTGTGTTTCGTGGTGAAGCAGGAGTGTTATGTTTGCGCTTTTCTGTCTAATAAAGGAATTTTTGTACAGCAAATGAAGGTCTTCTGGAAATTTGTGGTGTTAACACCTAATAGCAGATAAGAATCTGTAGGTTGAATAACACCAATAGTAGTAAATATAAAATAGCAGGATTCTTCTTCTTCCTTGCCACTACAACCTCGTGAGGTCTTGGCCTGCTATATGCTAGCTCTCTGTGACTTAGTTTTTAGGGAAGTTGTGGTATCGCACTACTCTGCAACGCTCGGTCTGGTTTGGTTTCCGTTCTCACTGTTGGTAATTTAATTCGACAAGGCTTGCCAACATCGGCAAATTCAAGCAGAGTCAATTAGCAAAAATAGAACTGTGTTGTGTTGTTAATGACTTCATGTTATAGCTATTTTCAGCTATCTACATTAAAAGACAATTTATGGGACTGTTTGTACAACGATTCGATCGATGCGGAAGAAGTGGTACATCAAAACGTCAAATTAATCATTTATACAGCGAAGATGTGTGAATGTCGTACAAGGGTACACGGTTGGCGATTTTGTTCAATTATTTAGAAACATGTGTGTCATGCTTGAAAGTTTTATAGCAGTGCGCATTAAAAATTCAAACTCTCTGCGAATTTATAGTGTGTCCTTGTGTTTCTTAAATGAAGCCAACATTTAACATAGAATCCAAAAACAAAAGTTCACCTTACAGTCTACTAGTGAAGATCACCACTTCGCTGCACTTCGAAACACTTCACGCGAGTGGGAGAACAAGTTTTGCAAGCAAGAAGTAAGAATTGGTTCTTTGAGCATTGCACTCTTCAGGCTCCTAAGAGCTTGCCCAAGTTCTTGCCCGTAAAGAATCAAGTTCACGTTCATCGTTGCTCGAGTTGGTTTGAGGCCTATGTTTGTCAACTGGTTTCCCTGTATCCGTTCTCCCTTGATCCCGTAAATCAATTCATCCGCGATCGTCTTCTTCCCTGCCGACACACACACTCGCGCCTTGATGACAGTACCACCTCTTCCGGTACACGGCTAACGAGTGTGTGCAGTTCTGTGGTTCGATGTAAATCAACAGCAAAACACGAACGGCGGTGGGATTATGTAACATGCACCTTTGCTTGGTCGTCTTGCAGAATTGTTTTCCCCCTCATTGGCTGTGACAGGCTGCGCTGCAATGTATTGATTGTGAGCGCCCTCTGGGTTCGGCTAAGATGGAAGATGGTTGCGGTGTCTGGGTAGAGTAACCTCTAAAAGAAGCAACATTGGAACTGTTTCCGTCGGGGGTTTAATGAACCTTTGTGGAAGTGGGTGTTTGGTTGGTGTGTGCGCCCTCTCGAGATTAAGCGTGTTCTTCACCAAGACGCACATAGACACACACACACAATCCACGAGAAGTAGACAGACAGACCAGAACAAGGATGGGTTTGATACGCGAGACTCACGAGACACGGTAGATCAAAAATAGAACAAACCACGATGACACACAGCCGCAAGAAGTGAAGATCTTTTCCGGTTTTTCCCTGCGGTGGAATCTTCTGCCGAGTTTACGGCTTTTCTGGCGAAGGCATTAAATGCGACATATTGACGCGACGGTGTGGTCGATTGGTGTTTCGGAAGTTTTCAGCGTTGATCGGTTTTCCTCCATCTCTAATTTTATGGGCTTTTATCGAACGTTAAGTGTGCTCATTGGCGACTCTTCACTTCTGGGAAACCGGGAGATCGTTCGAGAAAATTTCACTTACGTCGGCAAACCCTTGAGAGTATAAATTTATGGCGCTGGTGGCATATTTGGTTGCGCTTTAGCCGTTCACGGTGCTGTGTCTCGTTGAGAAGATGTAAGTGAAAGACATCTGAAAGGAATCCGGCCAAGATCGATCGATCTCGGAGATGTTAGGTTAAATGTCTGGATGGTTGGTGTGGTGAACCAAGGCTACTAACGGTAGTTCTGTGGTAAATCCGGTGTATACGACAATTTTATTAGGATTCAATTACAATTAGGATGTGAGGAAGAATTTCAATAGGCCGGCTTGAATGTAGCGAACATGTTTTGCCAGACGTTTCAATGTGCTAATTCTCTTTTTTTTCTTTTTCTTTTTAGGTATGTTGTCTTCATCGGTGGCAGCCGACATTATCCTTCCTTTGCGCAGCTTGTTGAAGCAGGCGATCGAGACGTACAAGTGGTGTAACTTTTAGTTTTTAATTTCAACCCGTTCCGACACTCGAACTCAAAGGAAGAGCACGCACAGAGGGCGTCCTTGCCATCCAGTCCAAACACACTAGCGACAAATCGTTCAAGCTTGAACACCGCCGTAACGAACGCGATTGAAGAAAAAGTGACGGTTTGGGTACGGCATTTAGACGGCGGCCGGCAATCGATAAATTTTGGAGGTCGTACTTCCCCGTTTTGAAGCATTTATTTCGACCAGTTTTTGGAGTGTAGAGTTTGTGAAGCGTGGCAAACCCAACGAGAGACCCATTCACCCTCACGCGAGGGTGATGGTTCACTTTTATGGTGGTTTGCTTTCATTGATATGTCATTTGTCGGGTGATTTTATTTGTGAAATGTTGTCCCACTTCAAGGAATTGTCGAACTGGTTTTGATTTTATATGGTATCATTAATTGTATCAGTTGCTTAGTCTAAAATGTAGTTTTTATTTTATTTTATTTGATTTGCTACGTTTTACTCTGTTTTATTTTAGTTTGAATCTTATGTTATTCAATGTTTGTTCCTTTTCGGTTAATTCTTTTCGCTTTATTCTGTTCTATTTTGTCTCGTAAACATACTCCATTTTTGTTGTTTTCTCTCCTATTATAAGTATCATGTTTCTGGCACGAGACTATAACATAATTATGCTCCGCATCGTGTTCATGTTCGTGACATACGAATTTAGGTGGTTAAACATCACCTTCTGTTTCTTTCTCTTTTTTGTTCCTTATCTTAGCGGCGTGTACCACAACACATAGCGTGCAGCAGGTTGAGGACGCTTGACAATCAAATTAGATAACTGACACGAAATGATTTCGTTTTTCCACCCAACGGCTCTTCTCGGTAGCGGCAGAAAAGTGATGGAAACACAAAAACTGGAAGAAAAATAATGATAAATCATCTCGCGCACCGGTTCCGTATGTTCCATTCTGTACGTGGGGGGACATTAAAATGGTAGGAAGAGTGTCCGTGTTTTCCTGTGTTGTTTTCTGCTCGCTTCCAACGTGTGCGAGATGATGAAGGAAAGCCTGGAAAACAAAAGCGGTGAAAGAAAAAGCATAAAACAAAACAACAAAAACTACTGTAGTTGTTCAATTCGGGTCGGTGCGCCCTTCAGCAGCAGCGCGCACCAACCGACTGGGCGAAGGTCGGTAATTACAAAACCGTTACATTCACCTTCGAGCACCACCTACCCGTCCAGCTGACCGGTTGGCCGTCGTTCGTCACCTGTGGTTTAAAAAAGAACGAAAAAAAGAAATGTGAAATGTATGTCAGCCAGCAGCCGGGTGTTTTGTGCACTTGTGCCAGTAGTAATCGTAGCAGTAGCAGCAGAGAATTGGAAAATTCAACCAAACACCCCAACCATGGGAAGGGTGGCAAGCGATGGAAAATGGGTCTTCTTGGTCAGTGAAACGTGTAACACCCGAATCGAAGGGAAAACGACAAGCAAACGTGTATGCAAAAGGGCTCACACTGGGTTTTGAACATGTTGGGTAAGGGTTGTGGCTAGGTGTGCTATCCGATACCTATTTGCATCCGGAAGTAGAGCGTGTGCGTCTAGTGGTTCGGTCAACCGGGGGGGATGAAAAACTAAATCATTTTCTTCTCCCCATGCGGCGCTGACGGTAGACGTGTCTTTTGAGGTGTTTCGGTGAAATTGATAGAATGAAAAGGGGTTTGAATTTGGTGTAGCTCTTTTCCAGTTCGACACTTAAAGAGAATGGTCGGAAGTTATAGTTGTAAATCAAGTGAATAGAATTCTAGGTTACAAATGTCATAGAAGCACTATGTCGATTAGAATTTCTTAAGTTCTGAACACTTTTTTCGCTCTCCTTTTATCGACACAAATCAGTTCTTATATTTACGTAACGCACTGTAGTACTATGGTCGCTCAATTGCTCAAATATTATTGATTTACTGTCACCGAAATGTTTTCGTTTCGCTTGTGTTTTGACACGGGAGCCATCCGTCCTACAAAACAATTGTAACTAAAATAACCAACCGGCCTTGTGCCAGTTCAATAACCTCTACATCTACAATAATATTGGCAGAAATCGATATTCCCTTTCTGGTCCTGATGGGCGTGAAACTACGTTCATCCGGTCAGTGACCCGTAATGATACATAAAATTAGTTTTTGTTTTCTGTTGGTCTCGGAGTTCCCAGAGTCTGCAGATGTCGATGATGGTAATCAATAGTACCGAGTGCTGAGGGTGCTAGTTCTGATGGTTGACACGCGGGAACCGTTTCCGGTTGGAACTGTTGATAGTTACTTAGGATGCGGGTGTCTCAGAAATTTCCCCCTTGTGTAGATTGGCCTGTGGGAAAATAGCCAACGGGTGGTGGATAGCGTGATGCAGCATTAGAAGAATGGTTTGATCAGCTTCTTTCCATCAAGACTAAACTATGAGGGGTTACAGAAATATGTTTCCTCAGAGTTGTTGGAAGACTAAAGCTTCAAGTCTTTGTGGTAACACGTTTGCGAACGGAAACCATAAACTAACGCGCAGTAGAATTATTATGCAACGAGCATAATATGATTTTGTTTTTAGCAAGGAAGGCCGCTTGCTCACCTACACAGGAATATAGCAATAGAAAACAGTCAAAAACATCAATCGTCGAAACGTTCTGCACACTCATAATTCTGAGGTCCTCCACCGTTCTCCGACGGACTTCCTGCTCCACATCTCAACCACATACCGGTCGTGCGTGTCAAGAACTTCACCGGTTTCGACACGAGTTTGAAAGGACCACCGTACGTATTGTATGCATAATGAAGCATTGCCCGTGTATCGGTTTCCTGTTTGTCATTGCGGTTTTCCAATATTGTGTGGAACTCGAAGCAGCTGGGACAGCAGTTGTGCCGCGCATAGCACGCGTATGTACAGAGACTCTAATGGAAGGATCTTTACGCATGGGCGTTTTTAAAACGTACGCATGACTTGGTATGTTTACATGGTGAAACTACTGCTCTGTGGATATTGTGGAAGCCATTTCTCGCACACTGTACACAGTAAGCAGTAGGGTTAGAGCCGAAAAAAAAAACCTCATTCAAACATGGTGCAGGATTGGTAGGCAAATGTTTACAGAACTCGTTAACACAATCGATGCACGCACTGCGATCCGTGCGCTACTTTCCCATTCTTAATGGTTGTGTTGATGCGCCCTCCATGCAATTCGTGCCGGGAGATGAGTCCTCGAATTCTAGCCCACAGCGCACCCGAAGCAAAAGGCGTCTCACAAGTATCGTGACGTTTGTAATGGTTCATATTTCACCTAAAATCGGTGTCTATTAGGTCTTGAAAGCTATCATCCCCAAGTACTGACCACTCCTCTAGGAGATCTCTTGGTAAAGTCAAGATGATCCGTGGCAAAGAAAAACGTGCCCCACGCTGCTCGAGTTGGCGATAAGTTTGACTTTGGGTAATGGCGAGAAAGAGTTTTCGTGACCAAACGTTAGGAAGTGATCATTAAGAGCGGTCGAGAAGCTGGTATGAACTGCCCAGACAGGCCTGGTCAGTTGTGGGTGGGTGATAATTATGAAGTTGCCGTTAAAAGACAGCGGTTTGAAGAGGGCACTCTGAGATGAGACGCATCGTTATAGACAGCGACTTTGAAGTGTCCGGGATGGGAAAATCATTGCCCATGGTTCTCACGAGCCGGAAGAGTATTTGTTTTTCGTATTCATTACTTTTTGTTTAGCCTAGATTTAGATATTGGAATGCTATTCTAGTTTCAATTCCTCTTGTATCTGCAAAGACCATGGAACAGTAAAACATAAACAGAATAGAAATATTTCTCTTAAAAAATCAAAATAATTTCAGGCCAACTACAGTGTCGGATATTGTACACAGTACACTCAACACAACAGAAAGAACCTGGCGAGTGTTTCTAACGATCATCTGGGCTGTAACCTAGATTCAAAAATAATCCTCACGTAATACACTACTGCCGCCGTTGTGAGACACGGGCGAAGTTTCAGGTTAGTTTGAATGCTATGAGGTCACACGTTTGTCTTCGCTATCTTCATTCTGCCAGCTTCCGCTTCATTTTGATTGGCTTAGTGCAACGAAACCATGCTCTTCACCGTCAAATGGTGATCGTCCCCGTTGCGTCGGCACACTTCCGATGTCGTGACACGCACTCAACGGGGCTGCCTCTTCTGAGTCACTAGCGTCGGTGTACGGTCGGACGATTCGCTTTGCAGGGTGATGATTCGTATGCTTGTGCTGTATAGCCGGCGGAAAAATGCCGGCAACCATATAAAGCAGTGGATGGCAACATCAAGTTATGGGCTATTTTGTTGAGATTTTTTGTATTTTTTTCACATTAGTTTTTAGATGTGCTTACAAGTTTGTACCAAAGATTCTAAATATCAAAGAATATCCTATGAAACATTAAAATATCTAGAGGTTTCTCAACCCTGCCGAAAGGCATTGCCATAAAATGATCCGTGTTGGTTTCATGGTGACCTAAGTATTTGAGAATTGCGCGCCCTATGCCTTCCATCTGCGCCCGAGTGACGATCTATCCGGCGCAACGCAAGTATGCGGCATTTCTTTCAAGAATTTCGCTCGCCTGCTAGAGTATGTGTGCGGTAGAAAAGGGGAAAGCATTTTTCAACCGTTTGATGTGAGTATCACCGCTCACACTTGGGCAAATATTTTACCCGACCGAAAGCAAGATTGTTGAACAATTAGACGACATCTCCCATTTAGCTGTAGAAAATGTGAAGAAAAACACACACCATATAATCCATTTCTTATTGCAAAGAAACTGGTAATCTTTTGAGCTATTTACGCGACTTGTAATGCTGCAAACAAAAAGAGGTCATTAATATTGGCTAGGCTTTCCTTTTCTTTTCGCTTACATTACTTTCTGTGGTCAGCTTAAGCCACAAAGCTCGATGTCTGAGGGCGCGAGCAATTTATAAATTACTCATGACTCTAAATTATTTTCCGCACACGGGGTTTTACTATATTTTTCTCCGCTCGTGTGAAAAGGAAACGGGAAACGACGCATCCACATGCGGGATGGTGACACGTTTTTCTTCGCCCTACACGGTGGAAATGGGCTCGCCCTGGGAAAATGGTGGTGGTGCGTGTCGCAACGGAACCAGTTAGCTGGTATTCGCTGGAATCGATCAAACCTGCCAGTGGTTGCATCGGTTTTGATCGATTAAATCGACGTTCCAGCAGTGCCCGGGACAAAAAAGTGGAACGCTTCACAAGCTGTGGTAGCATTGGTATTGTATAGGAAAAGCCTCCAAAATGCCATTTGATGGCGTTTCCGTTTCTGGTTTGAATAGTTTTAGCAGCAGCAGCAGCAGTAGAGAGAAACAGTACAAAAACTATTACACATTGGCGGCTGTGTGTGCGCCCTGCATCAGACGAATTTCTTCGACGTGGATCATGGGAGGAGGTTGGAATTGTTGGAGAAAGTTAAGAATTGTGATTGAAACTGTAATGCGCGGAATCATTACGTGCCACATAGACACACACACGCCGGACGGGATGAAGAAATGATGAAACTCGGTACAAGATAGGGCACCGCTAGTAATTGGCGCGGTTTTATTTTCCGTTTGCGAATTCCACGGAATGGTGGCGCTCAGGATCGGAGATGCTGTCAAGGAGCACGTTTTTCTTGATTGCTAGCTTGTTTTCGAAATGGTATTCTCACTGTAAAGGTTTGAAGGGAAATTGTAATCTGGATCGACGTTGTACTATCTGGTCCACGTGAAAGATGACCGATTAGACAAGCTTGAGATATGGCGATCCTTTTATTTCTTTCTTTGCAAGAAATGTGCGGATGTAACTCGTTTGCCAAGCGATCTTCTGAGTGAGTGAGAGTTGACTTTTACCTGACGGAGATTGGAGTGTACGATAACGTGCCGATCGGATTTGTTGTTGAATTGTAAACGAGGATTTGTGTGTGGTCCAATACAAAAATGGCAAATCACTCCAATATCTGAATCTCTGAAGAAGTTGAAGGTGAACTTCTTTGAGGGATACTTAGAACAGACGCTTTTGAGGTGCATGATCCTAACCCCAACGACGTCTTCCAACGAAGCGGTGAAGGTGAAAGAAGACTCATCTGTTTGGGAATTGTACAAGATATTGAGATTAATTCCCAGGCAGTAAGCCTTCCATTAGTTAGCCCTTGGAATTGGATCGCCTAAGAGATGGTTGACTGGTTGACTATTTGTGGCGAGTGGATTGCACTCAGAGCTCTTTGCAATAATGGGATATCGTGTTGGCCTGATCTTGACCGTCTGGCAAAGAGAAACCTGCAAAACGCCAAAGGAGAAGCATCGAAGAAGAAATCTATTCACCCGAGGTACTTGCTTTGCAGAAATGGGTAGAGGTTTTAATTAGAGATAAAGACTGACATTAGAATTTGCAGTGGAAGAGGTCCCGCGTGTCTGTACGATCGTTTGCATAGATTGATGATCGTCTTTGATCAATGCAATCGTGGTAGAGAAACTATCTTGAATAGCATAGTTTATGGAGATAAAACGATTCCCGGGACCTTTAGCCATTTTTCTCCACTGAATACAGCAGCTCTGGTGGGAAGTCAATTCGTCTTACTGATAATAAACACACACACACACGCTCTTGATCTTGGATGATCTGTAATTACTTTGCGCGTGGCTTTGCTTTAAAGATCACAGAAAAAAAAGTTAATCACTGTAACTGATTACGGACCTGAGGGAGTGGATTAAAATTTAAATTACATCACCTACAATTTTCCACGAGATCTCAAGCGAGCGGGTGTTGGAGAACCTTAAGGATGTTTTTCGCATTAGATCGTAGGCTTCCAGGCGCTGGTGTGGGCCTTACTCTGAAGCGTATCCAATCGGACCTCTATGATGGCCGTGAGTCAATAATAATAATCACACGATGGGCAAGAGCTGCGGACATGAGTCTAGCTTGAGAGGCTCATTTCGATACGTAGCAATCTGGCAGTCGTATCCAAAGATGTGGGGGCAGGCTATTGCTCCGATTTTTCCCGGCGGGCTTTCGATGCCCGCAAGGTCTTCCCGCAGCAGCCGGGTTAGATCTGGATGGAAAAATAGCGCCACGGGAATTAGATCAAGCGGAACGGAGCAGCAATGATGTGCTGAAAGCTGCGTTGATGTGCATCGACGATGGTTGGAGATTGACTGGAATTGAGATGAAGGAGAGTTAAAAAAAGGCAGGTAGGAAAAACACCCGCGTGGAGGAAGAAAAGGCAAAAAAAACGAGTCTTTGAACATGGTGAAGAATAATTGGATCTTTTGCGGGAATCGATCAGATTGGAGCATTGTTGGATTACTCGCCTGGTTAAAAGCAGGTTGCACCGAATGGTTTTATAATTCCATCGATCATCTTTGGTGCTGGGTAAACCCGTTACGCTCGGGATTTTCAGTGGCGAGAGAGCACTTTCAAATCTTGTTAAACTGAACTGAACCAAGGTGAAGGTGAAAAGTGCCTTGAAGAAAATTGGGAGCACGAACTTGTTTTTCTTTTTATTAATAGTAGTATTAGAGCTTAGAAGTAAACAAAGGTTGATTGTTAGGTTTTTTTTTGCGTTTACAATTGTAATATTTGATCGTTTGTTAGACGATCGAAATATTCTTCTTCAAACATCAATTGATGTCCACAAGTGAGTAAGTACTGCTTGTACTCCTGCGGCTTTCACTAACGATGTGTGTGGCATTATGTTCCTTCATTTTTCGAGTGCTTTTGATGTTGTTTGATGATTCTCTTGATGCGGACAAGCAAACAAACTGCAACGAGCAGCACTTAAGCTGCGGTTTGCTCGGTCTAGATCAAAGCGTCCCAGAAGTAGTGCCGTCGCCTTCTAGAAAGAGGTTCAAGCAAATAGAGCCAACCCGATCAACTGGTTGTGGGTGTTTCGTTTTGTACCGCTTTCTCCTACGCAGCGGACGACACGGCGATTGTTCTAAAGATGCTTAATTTAAGAGTTGTTGAATGACAATAACAGTACCCCTAAGATGGGATGAACACACCGAGAAGTTTGAAAGTGGATGCATCGATAACACTGTTTGAGCTTGTTTTGCTTCCCATTAACATCGTGCGACATAAACTTCTCTCGCACGAAACTCAACCGCACAACACAAAATTGAACACGAGTATGTGACCTAATGCGAAAGCAATATGCTCTCCTGTTTGCTGGTCCAATCCTGGTGGCGTGTTTTAACCATTTTCCCGATTGTTTCGTAATCGCGCATTTCTTTCCTTCCTTGTACATTCGTCACTCGCTCGCTGGTTTTGTGTGGCTTTGTGTGCAAAGTCTTGCGCCGCAATCGTAAGACGTGTACCCGGCCCGTGCCTGAGGGCAAATACCCCGGGACCAAGCCCAAAACATACCGCGATTGCAAAGAATGCACACGCGTAACTTGGCGAAAGCAAACGAAGCTGGCACATTGCCTGAAGGTTCCACTGGAACTGTTGGGAAGTTAACCTCAATAGCCCTAGGGAAATAGAATTCGTCTCGCGGTGGAGCTTGCTCCTTTAGACATCTGGTTGGAGTTGGAATAAGAGCAGTAGGTACAGCACACCCCGGTGGTGACCATGCACAACGAGCCCGGAAATGTAGTCCGATAAGGATCGAAGCAGTTACGAATCATTCCGTTAGTATTTTTGCGTCAGTAAAGTACTAGCTTTGGGACTCGTTGTGTCTCAAGACGTAACCTTCTCGGCTGACCTCAGTTGTTTGTGTACCAAGTTTGGGCGCAATGCTTTCTAGAAAAGGGGCAAACAAAAACAACACCACAGATTGTTTTTGTGGAATTATTGCACACCACAAAAACCATCTCTCAGGGACGTGGCGAGAGATATCGGCGGGGGGCTGGGGTTGTAATTTTCAACGGAACGGAAAAGCTATTTTCACTATCGCGCCACCTCAATCATTGGACAGTAGGAGCTCGGGCGAACCTTCAAAGACAAAAGCAGTGCGGAAGTGTACGATACGACCGACGGCGTTCGAATTGCTGGCAGGGCTCTAGTTTTCCCCAAGGTGCCAGTCTGGCTGCAACTCAGCTGCAACTGTACATTTCGTCGTCTGCAGAACCAACGTTACCGCTTGCGGTTCATGATTTGCTGGAACGCGGGAGAAGGCGCGTGCCTTTTCGGTGACGTGATATGTCTGGTACCGATGTGAAATGTCGAAGGTAAACCGGTAAGAAGTTGCTGCAAGCGCACGGGCAACGCTAATTGAGTTCGAAGCGCGCAGAGCACCGGAGCTTGGTAAGCCGCCGCGTGGTAAGGTTTCGTCTGCCCCGAGCAGAAACTATAGTTTATTGAATTGCGCGCGCGATAGAGTAAACTGCAACTGGAAAGGACCAAACCTAACGAACCGTGGTACACAAAGGCAATGGGGTCTAATTTAAAAATTAATTTGTCTTGCCCTCCTGAGGTTAGCGCAATTGCAAGACTAGAAGCGAAATGGGTTCGTTTGGTTTCGATCGCGCCTGGAAGCAACGAGACACTAAAAGACAAACAATGCACAAACAGGCTGAAGGGGGGATACCTTGACGATTGTATATGGTCCAGTAAGCGGGACTCTTACAGGGTCGAAGATGTGAGATAAGAATAAATCACACCAATACCCTTCCTGTTTTTTGAGGCCTCAAGACATCGTTTTGTGCGGACAGTTTGATAGTGTAGAAACTTCGATGTGGTCACGGAAGTGACTTCACCTTAAGTAACTTCTTCGCGAGGTAACTACGGAAACGTGGTGAGATCCACGATCGATCACAAACGTTTGGACGATGATGGTATCGCCAGAGAATGATTGGTTTTATGCCGTCAGCATAGACTTCTGTCCACCTCGGGTCCAACGTAGGTAGTTCTGGAAATCTATAATCTCAGCCGGCAGACATACACTAGCAAGGGTACAGGGTAGGGAGAGGTCATCGTGCAATTTGTTCGCGCGTCATCGCTGCACTCAATCGTGGGCGGCGATTTAAGGGTCTGTGGCATAGCGCCCATTACCAACACACCCACCACCACCACCACCACCACCAACAACGACGATGTCACGGCATCGGACAGAAAAAAAACAGCGGAGAGAACATAATTTTATAATTGGAATAGATTTTTATTGCCTCAGGTTTGTTGGTTGTCTCGGCGTCTGTGGTCTATGTCTCATTATTTGAGGTTAGTGCCGCAATTCGTCATCAGCAATGTCTGTGTCGTGCGGTGTAGTCATCTATCAAGACATGTTTTAATGGCAATTGCAACGTCCCCCTCAGTGAGCAAAGCAAGCGGTTGGTGTGGTTGAGGTGGCACAATGACTTCTGAAGTTGGGTGTGACGTTTCTTACAGACTGTTGTGTTGTAACTACATTTCCGGTATGTAGGCGTTAGTGTGAATCGAGTAAGATTCTGGCATCTTTATCCGGCAAGGGCAATAAACTAGCCGGATGCGTTGTGCGTTAAGAAAACCAGAGGTACTGTAATCTGACTAGCTGTAGCTAAAGGTGTATTAATAGATGCATCCGGCAATGGAGCGTATTAGAAATGAGAGCATTCGTTACTCTCCTTACATTCAAGTGCAGTGATGAATTCAGTCCTCCGCTAGACGGAAGTATCAAACTCTCCACTGAGCAACTCTGTTCACTCCATCCAAACAATGTATCATTCTTGGCGTTGAAGCTCCCCCAGCGTCAACCTAGATCTTCGGAAGATCTAGAGCACGGCACGGTGGTTGTAGGTCGTTTTGCTTCAATAATTTAGCATATCCCCTGTCGTGTCCAGCCGCGGCGACCGAGACGATTCTAGCCGGTTAAGATGGTTAGGGCAAGCAATGCTTTGAATGATCGGTCACGATATCGTTACCTTAGAAATGCATACTACGGCAGTGGAGAAGACA
Organism: Anopheles maculatus; assembly: GCA_002091835.1. Classification (NCBI taxonomy): domain Eukaryota; kingdom Metazoa; phylum Arthropoda; class Insecta; order Diptera; family Culicidae; genus Anopheles; species Anopheles maculatus. The sequence continues at coordinate 144,197 of KZ061623.1, read as the reverse complement.
TTATCATAGCCGGTTTTTTTTTGGCTCTGTGGTTGGTTTGTGTGGATAGTTTAGGCAGATCGGGTTTAATCAAAATTGTAAATGATACTGTGAAGTCGAGCAAAAAAAAAACCCACATAATGGTACCCGGTACACAACCCTGAGCGCGTTGTGGCTTTTCGCATGAATTATGCATGATACTGTGGAATTCTTCGGTGGATAAAGTTGTTTACAAAAATTTGCCGTACCATTGGGGAATGGTTTAGCGGTTGCTGATTTAAGAATGATTTCGAGCTGCGAGATGATGAGGTTTCGTGAGATAAGATGAGAATACAGTGATACAGTTAACTATTTTGATGAGAACCTTGGACGAAAGAGATGTAGACGCCGTTAGTGCCATTGTTTCCAAGAACTCCTCTGTTTGAGGTTGAGGTGCGTAATGAGTAAAGGAAAGATTGCAATTCTTTCTCAAATGATGATGATGATCACCATTATCATCAGTGGTGGAAAACTGAGCGTGTGTGTGTGTGTGTATGGTTCGTAATTATGCCTAATTCCAAGCTCGTCTCCGAGATATCTGGTTTGGTGATTTAATGGCGCATCAGACGCATTCAGATACCTTAAATGTCTGGCAGTGTCTTCCAAAACGTCAAGATGGATCTTAATTCCGTACCAGATCCAGATACCTGGGAAACCACTCCAAAATGGCTAGTTTTTCATTAAAATCACCCCTAAAGAGCAACCCGGCAATCCCTCCCTCCCCCAATATTCTCATCCACTTCGTGCGTATGCTTCTATTTCCTGCATCCAGTGCCGGTGGAGGCTATTCTGTTCGGATGTCCGGTAAAAAGGGCGCGCGTAGCGTAGAAAACATATGCCATGTAATATCTTCAACACATCATCTCCTCACGCCCCGGCATCCGTATCGGCATCAATGGCCGAGTGTCGAAATAGTAAACACCACCCAAGGCACCCGCGCACCGTTGTTTCGGTCGCTGCAAATGGGTATGTAACTACCACGCGCTATGCGTCGTGAAACGTGCAACGGAAACATAAACATGCTCCTCCCGGTGTGTGTGTGTGCGAGGCGTGATCAGACGATCGCCGACGGTGAAAGGGAACGTTGGGCCCAGTGTCTGTGTCGGCATTTGGTTTCATTTCCCTCGCATTGCCGCTCTCCAGGTCCACACCAACGCCAGCAATGTGTGTATTGTTCGATTTTTTGGAAAGATCCATAGCGAGATGCGAGGAAATTGGAGCACTGTAAATTGAAAATGGTACAAGATGCTGCTGGATTGATGTGTTTGAGTTTGTTTTGTGAAGATTGTCGGTAGCATATGGAGCTTCCTTTTTGGAAGCGAGGTTTGTTTTGGGTTTCAAGTTGCGATGGGTGTATGCGAAAGTCGTTGTGTTAACTTACTAAATTAGGCAAAAAAGTATAGATCTATTGATATTGATAAGGATATAAGATGTGAGCGAATAGGTATTTTAGCTTAATAAAATGTATTTTAATGATGTTAATGAACATCATCTGTTCGTGTTAAGAGCTGTTAACTTCATGCTTTGGTGTATCAACTGACCAGAGTCTTGAGGAGAAATGAATATTACCAAAATAATCTATTCACTGCTCCGAGAGCACTCTTAGAACTTCAACTGTTGAAGTGTCGCGGAGTTAATCAAATTATGTTTTAATTGACTGTCCCTAGCAATATCTGACATAGTCATATGCAAAAAAAGGTCTGAGACTTTTTAGAATACCCAATGTGCTACATTTTGAAGTTGGCGATGATCCAAGATTTGTTTGTACGGTTTTTTCTCTCAAATTGTACTTGTGCATTATTGCCTGATATAGTGTAAACATCATATTACAAAATCATGATCGTTTCACTGAAAGCATGCATGAAACTTACACGGGCCGGCAAAAATCCACTGTTTCGTAAAGAATCGTGATCGTTGGATGCACACGCCCTCAGCCGTATTTTCAATTTCTCACTGAACTTTAAACCGGGAATGGACCTGCTAATCAAAAATCAAGTTTCGTGCACCACCGTGATCACATGATCAATCCCGAACCGCCCTACACTATGAACCCGTTGTAATGGGCGATGTAAAAGGATGTATTATGGGGGGAGCACACACACGCTCTCACATTTATGATCGTGCGGTAGACTTCCGCACTAACGCATCGTTTGCATTTCCATTTCCAGTGCCGAGTCCGGGAGCAGGTGAAACGAATAAAAAGAGCACCATTTGTTTGTGCTTTTGTGTATGTTATTTAGAGATCCATCGGGGAGCATACACATGTAGTACGACTGCGGTTAACTTCCATAAAGACGGCACATTATGCTCTCTGTGGTGCCGTATACACAGTACACACATGGGTAATAATCATCATCGCTGCCACCGGGTATTTTTTCGGATGTGCTGTGTGCGGCGGGCCAGCGGAACACGCACATAACTGATCATTATATTGCTCTGCTATATCCGCCATTGTATCTGTAAGCGACCGCTTCTCTGTGTGTTCGAAACCATATCGTACCCTCAGGGGGGAAATGAGAAGAGGCCTATGTTGTTCGGAGGGGAGAATTATGTTTTGTGAACCATTTTTTTGTAAAAATAAAAGATACGCAACGTGTTCCAGATCGTCGAAGAAGCGTTTGTATGGTGGTCGAGATTCGAGATGAGATAATGAATCGTTTCAGTCCGTTTTCATGAATGTTTTGCTACGAAACGCAGTTTTGTTAGACATTACAAAAATATCCTAAAGAGAAGCGTGAACCGAGCGATGGTTTGATGTTATTTTGTTGACGAGGGTGAGCTCTCTGAAGCTGTCAACAGAGCATTTTCATTATCTGAAGACCCTAATGTAAGTGCCATTAAAAATACTTTTAGATGCGTCGACAGATAGAGACTCTCATTTGATGCTAAAGAGTGGTATTTATTTTAGTGAAATTATTATGCAAACTTATAAATGTACAATTATAGTTTACATAGAGCAGGCGCAATTTTTATCTATTATTTCCGGACGAGATGGTCTGTGAGTTCCAATATCATAATGTCGTTTTTTGCTGGGTGATGTACCTATCAAATCTCGTCTCGTCTAGGGTCCAACGTAGTGAACACTATTTGATTACGCTCGGAGCGATACAAACTCTAAAAACTGTCTGTCAAAATCAAGCGGTGTTTGATGGATGATGTGCTTCATGCCATCCATGCTGGTCTAATTTCAATTGCTCAAATTGGGCTCTCTGTGTTGACTGTCATTTTGATTTGGTCAGTTTTTTTTTTCTCGCCTTCCTAAAGGTCATTGATTCCTACCACTCGTGTTTGTGTAATTCATGTAATGCAGATACTCTCGACCTGATGAGCCCGGGTTTTTTTTCAACAACCTCGTCTACTGATTGAAGGGTTCATCACCATAGAGGAGGGTCTTTCATAAGAGGTTTGAATGGGTTTGTGGTGAAGTCCATTTTTGACCCATAACAAGGTGTGATTGGTTTTCATAGCTCGGCTCATCAAAGTTTTCTTTATGTAACTGAGACACGCTTTCGAAGGTGATCGGTCGAATTATTCGTTATCATGTAAATATTTGTGTGTTTTTTCCTGACTTTTTATGAGCATGTCTTTGTTGTTTAGTAGCAGATGAGATATGAACAATATCTTCAGGTTACGCCTATCATAACTTTGATATTTATATGTGTATTTCCAAACTCCTCTTCTTGTTTAATCTACCTTTTTCTGATTCAGTTTATTTACATAATATGAGTTATCTGCAGCATTGATTAGATGGCGCATGATTGACAGATTGAGCGCTTTTGCTTGCGCCGGAACCTAAGGGCGTAAGAAACCGGTCGTCCACAACTGTTTCGAACCTGTGTGCTCACGATGCTCATGCTCCCTTTATCTCCCATCTTAACCTCACTACATATGAAGAATGGGGGAAAGTGTTGCCGAATCTTCGGTTGTTTTTAGGCTACACATCATTTAAGTGATCATGATGTTTACTCTAGGCAGAGTTCGCGCTTCTGCCTGCGTGAGATATTAAAGACAGCCTTTAATTGTGGTGATTGTGCAACTTCTTCTAATTGCATGCCTAACATTTACACTTCTGGAGCAGTCGATACTGAAAGTGTAAGGGATTGAATTGATGAAGTATTGAAAAATTAGCCAAGGGTTAGGCAGAACTAACCCTGCGCCGTGTGTGTAAATGAAAATGTGAAGATCTCCCCCTTCAGTGTGTTAGGATCTCTGCCAGCGTAGTAGAAGGTTACGTCGGTGAATGATGAGTTGTACTTTTTTGTTTTGTTTTGCCTACGTATCGCCATGCCTCGTTTTCCTTGAAGCTGATGTAAATATAGAGGGAAAAGACAGCCATAGACACAACTGTCTGTAGGTCCGGGTGTAAGTTTTTGGGCAATATTTCATGATCTTATGTTTTTCTTTTCCCTTCTTTTCTTTCTTCCCCAGGTAAGTTTCGCAATCGCCCAAGATGTATCTTTCACGCTGGATTACAACGTACGATGGGTGATGTATTGCAGTGCGATAGTTACAAGCCAGATACTGTGGAGGACCATGGTCGAATCAATATGGGGTGTCTTTGCCGTGAAACACACTTTAACCAACCAAGCACTTGACAGGCATCGGCTGGAATTGGTTAAGTGATTTACGTACATTTTTATGTGTGAGGTGAACGAAAAAAAAAAACGAAAAACGAACGCGAAAATGCTTGGGGCGTTATTTTCGGTCTCACACTACTCTGCTACGATCCGGATGAAAAACGATCGACACGGAGATCGATTCGATTTGTATCTGCTCTGGGCGGTTACATGGTTGAGCTGTGTGAAAAATGAACTCATACCGGAAAAATGAAAACGTTTTCCATGTGTCATACTTAGTATCGGTATGTTGCAGGAAATAGTTCAACAATATCCATACAATAACTACAAAAAATGGGGGAAAACTTCGTCAATCATTTTAATTTTTTTTAAATAGATTTTATCTACGTAAGATGTTTATTTTGCAATCAGGCAATGATTAATCTTCTCAGCTACTCTCTCACGCTAGTATCGTCTTTTGATCGCCATGAATAAATCTTAGAATGGAAGGATTTTCGGTAAACATACAAATTTCGCCCAAAGACCCACTCCAAGACACGAAGAATCTTTTGCAACGCAATTATTTGATTATCAGCAAAAAGAAGGATGGCAAACTCCGAAGCGGCTTTATTGGACCTAAATGGTCCGCAGCTGGACTTGGGGTTTAATCTTTATAATTGGCCACCGATGATGATGATGATCATTCGCTCTCTGGATGATGCTCATTTGGCATTTGATTGGATTAACGGTGTTTTACAAGCGCAACACACAAAAGAGAGTGCGTGTCTCTGTATCGGCACAAGGGCTAGAGGGCCTCCCGTTTTCCAATGTTTGCTGAAAGTTGGTCACTCGTTTGTGTTGGATTTATTGGCGTTGCTAGTTTTACGTTTGGAGGAAAGGTTAAAACTGCCATCAAGCTACTGTGTTGCGGTGGTGAGCTCCAAAACCCAATGTCTGGCGACTTCTTGGACTTGAATGTTGGACGCTAGCTGGCGCTGCTGATGCTGCTACGGGGAGAGTTTTAATGTTTTTTGATTGGGGTCACGAAATGCGTAGACTGATTGGCTGATTGATTGATCGATAATTGCCTACGAGCAAACATAAAACGTTGACTGGGGAGGCTCCCGAACCTTAGAAGAACTGGTAGTTCAGGTTTTTGTTAGACGGGAAGGTAGGATTGATCACTTGATTGTAGCAAAAGTTTTTCCTAACGGTCGTAAAATCTTTTTTATTAGAAAAAAAAACATACAATCATTTAGATCTTTGCACATTTTAGCACACCACGTTCAGCACGCAAGTGTCCAGAACTAAAATGTAATATCGATTTAAAGAGCAGCAAAATGCTTACTTTCACCACCTTCCTGGGAACTGTTGAAGCATTTCTACTTCACCATCACTTCTTTGGCTGATTAGAGGAGCAGTTCTGCTTCGAACTGTAAAGCCCTTAGGGAGAAAAACCCACCAAAGTACCACCGGACATTCGTTTGATTTGGAAAGGTTGATGTAACCGCCTTCTTGTGATGTTTGATTTCCAAGTCTTTTTTTGTTATTGTCGTCGTTCCGCTCAACGCGGGAGGAGACTTCTCAACGGAACTGTCGGAATTTCTTCGTCCGCTTGTCGGACGCGGTCCATCTATCCGGATATTAGAGGACCCACCGTAAACTTGGCACGATGATGATGGGTGGACCGGTGTAGGAACTGTCAGTTTACGTCAGCGCGTTCCTTCCCATGAGAGGGAGAGCAAAAAGCTGACGGATCATGGTAGACCATCTGTATCGGCGGCACCGACAACAGTGTTGCCAATTTCGCTTCGTTAGAAGTCCATCAAAATCTACAAACTATCGGAAGGTGAAGGTATGGGGCAGCGGCAAGGTGTACGTGTGTGTCTGGGTAATTACGCTTCACCCTTTCCTGTGATACGGGACCCCGTCTGTCGGTTGAAACTGTCCTGCGGGCGGTGAATGACGCAGCGTGCTGGCTCTTCTCGACGAGCTCGATCGGTCACACGCCACGGGTCCACAGCATCGGACACGGGTCGCAAAAGATCACTTTCCCTTATGGGCTGGAGCTGTTTTTCCCACCCGCCCATTAGAGCTTGCGCCTCGCCACACAAATGGAAACAATTGCAGTGTTACCGGACCGGCCATAGGAAGTACTCGGGCTGCAAAATGGCAAACGCGTCACCCTTTTGAAGGAATTGGGGAAGGTTCGGCGAGGACATCCTCAAGATATAGCGGGAAGGGTTGGGATTTATGGAGGGATTAATTTAAAGGAAAGCTTGCGAAAATCACTAACCCTTCCACAAACGAACCTCGCTCTTCAACCCTTTCGCTTCGGCTAAATGTCTCGCAGCTTGAAAGCGTTATTCATTCGGAGTTACTTGGCGCTCGTAGAGATTGGCTCCCCCATCAACATCAACAGCAGGGTGGCGGCGTGGTTTGAAAGTGTAAAGTGATGATCGTAATTATCCCTCGATGCTTACATTCGAACGCCCCAAAAAGTGCAGCAATGAGCTTGCAGAAAAGTACACACACAAGAACAGATGATTATTGGTGCGCAACTCCCCATCAATAGAGCCCCAACGGGAAGAAAAACGCAAACGATTGGGGCGTTTTTTGCATAGCGGAGGCTCATTTTAAGCATTTCCCTTTATGCATGCGGGTAAATTTGCAGACTTGCACAGCCGAAAATGGCTTAACGAGGTATTGGTTGTACGGTAATGATTCGTTTTGTCGTTTTTCTCTCACACGAGACGGCCCTCTGATGAGATGGGAGTGTCGTTCGTTAGTTTTGCCACCCGCTTTTGGAGTGTGAAGTTGAGTGGATTTTAAGCGGCCACCTAATGATGGCTGCATGGAATGAAATTATTTGTACGGTTTCTCTAATTCGCAATGAAGCCATCCCAGCCATAGCGGGGGGAAATAGCTATTATTCACCGGTGGGGTCAATGACTAAAATAGTGTTTGAAGTAAAAAAAGACTCTCCCGTGATTGGTAAATTGTGGACGTTCATTAGTAGAAATTTTGTGGTACGACTTGAAGAGCTAGTGTCATTTAGGCTTGAAATGTTGAATTCATAGAGGCGTTATGGCAAAAGTGTCAGTTCACATTCCAGAGGGGTACAAAGTCTCCTGTATATTAGAGTACTTCTATGAATGCCGCACCATGTTTAGGTAAAATTTGAGACATTAAAGTTTCAAGAAATACATACAGATACTCATCGTATATAGCGCGTTTGAGGAGAATTTTGATTTCTGTTAGTGAGATTTGGTCATACTGATCAGCTGAGCAGTCTCCATGTCATTCGCCCTGAATGAACTGTGACGTGTTTGAGGATGTAGAGTCTATCCGTTACGAAAGGATCGCCTTCAGCGATCAGGTCCTACCATATACAGACACTCCTCAATTTCTCAAGGCTCTTCACGTGCGAGACATAGTGACGAGATACTTCCACCGCATGCGCTTCCACAAGCCACGTCATAGATCGCAAAACACAACAACGCATGAAGGGTTAAGTAATTATGCAAATCATGTCCGTCGACAAGCGTGCAAAATCGAGCGGGTAGCCTCAAGCTCTACAATGTTGTGCCGTCCGGCTTGGGAGAGTTAAAACTCTTCAACGGCATCTCCTCCCCTAGGGGGGGAAGTCTGTAAGCCGCACGCGACTAAAACGCTTTGATTTCTGTCCGCACAATCGGTCTAACGGTTTGTTTCGTCGATTAAAATCTTGATTCCAGCCTCGAACAGTCTTAAAGTGGATCAGTTGCTCCGAGCTGGAGGAAGTCTTGGTATACTCCCTTGAGAGCGAGAGGAGATACACTCCGCGGCAGTGTGTTCCATGACGACATTTCGCCTTTTAATCAACAATCAACCTCCGGAGATCCGCGCACTCTGGCAGAAAGCGGAAGTCATTCGTCGTTGTCATCGGTTTGCGGTGCCATTTTTGCCGGAAAGTAGCGGATTTTATCTTCCCGCCACTTGCAAACATGTCCAGTCCCCCCCCCCCTTGGAGATCCCTCACACTTAAAGTTATGACTGGCGATCTTGTTTTGCCCTGCTGGCCGGATCAATTTTCAAGCGGGCGGATATGATCAGCCACTCACGATCGGCAGCAAACGGTCACGATCGGTTGTGGGAGCGCCTGCCCTGGACCATGTTTTTTCGCGAGCAAATTGCAATAAATCGATCAAAAATCGGGCACCCGGAGGTGGGTTCACCGAGTCGTCGAACAAATCGAAGCGATGACAACCAGGAGCTCCCGCAAATCCAATCCAGCGACGAGATCAGGTGGAAGGATTATTGGCGGTCGGTTTCTTGTTATGCTACCACCAGTCGGACATACTTCCAGTGGTTAATTACATGCATACGCCGTCGTCACTGACACATTCGCTTGGTATATCTCTTTGTCGAGCACGAGAGATGTCAAAACGGTTAACGACGATCGATCGATCGCGCCAGGCTACCGTTGACGTGGGCATGAGTTATATCGCCCAGCGATACTGATCACATGCAGCAAAAGCCGCGCGTGAAGGCATGATTATAGCAATAGCAAATTATTCGCGTAATTAATTGCGACATGATGACGGTGAGTCCTTGGGAGATTTGCCCACGGTTGTGTAGGGCGAAGCTGAAGTCTGCTTCCAGGGGCTACTTCGATTTCAAATTCCAGGTTTCGTGATACATAAAGCATAATATGGTTTTATGATATGTTTCTTGAAATAACGTATTTTAGTTACCATTTTTCGGCTCATAAAATAGAGCGGCTCAACGGTAGGGCACGATTTTCCGCTTAAGTTCACAGCAGGCTGCGCATGATCTCTTTACCAATGCAAACCATTAATAAGCAAAAGTGAATGTGTATTCCAGCGAACCCAGTTTTAATCGACGATCATTTGTTTCGACTTTGTTTTCGACGGAAATCATGCATATTTATGATACCCAAGTGCGATCGGTAAGATGGTGGTGTGCATTCACTGTAGTGACCGGTAAAAGGGGGCTTAATCGGTAAGTGGGTCACGCGTGTCGCGTTGGTGTTAAATTACACCCGCTCTATGATCGCGATCATAATGATGTGCTGGCGGGGAACTGTATGTAAGAGTTTGCTTGTCGAACGATGGTCGAAAGATGCGGCAAGATTTGGTGGAAAAATGAAGGAAGGTCGAAGACGTCAAACGAAACAATGTAAACGCGAATGAGAGGTGTGTTTTCGAGGGTAGTTGAAGCGTGCTAAAATCTCACTCTCATCGTGGTTTTTAGGCTGATGATTATGTTGATCGGTTTTATGATTGGTACGGGCATGAGCCGGCGGTCGCTTCGCTTTGATGTGCGCACGGTTGTCTTAAGCCGCCCGCGCGGAATTGGACGTAATGGGACGTGATTGTGTTGACATGATTCGATAGCGATCACTTACAAGTGTTTTGGTGTGGTGCGCACGGCTTACGTGTAGGAGAAACAGAAGAAAGAGTGGGTTTGTTGTACAATGGGTTTTATAGAGCTGATTTGCTGTGCAGATAAAGCTTCCATGGACACCGTACGAAAGTATCGTTAAAGCAATCCAATGTAAAGTGTGTGCAGATGGGGATTTCACTTAAAATAAGTTCTCACCGGTTGACAGCACCATCATGCCATTTGAAATAGAAAACAAGTAAATTATTCAAAGGAAAGCATTAATACTCAAATGCTAGGTTTCAATACAAGAATAAAGAATTAATTTTAATTTTAAGCCACATGTTAAATTAAAAATTATAGCAAAATTATGGCAAAATGTTAGCCTGTTCCTCCATCAGTTACACAGGAATGCCGATAATTATACGTATCTCGAATCGTTTAGCAATTGAGTAATTTATTTCCCACGACTTTCTCTGTGCAAAAGACTTGAGGCCCTTCTGTACCTTCAATATTCAAATATTGTGTAATCGCCATCATTTGTCTTGTGCATCCAATGTAATAATCAATCAAAAGATAAAACCGTTAGTAAAAAAAATAAGCGATGTTTATCCCAGATTAAAACATTCCACCGTTTCCCGAAATAATCGATCGATCAATCGATACCGGGTGCTCACATAACTAAGTACTCGAACTTCTGGAGAGTGGAGTTGGAGTGAAAAAAAAAAGAAATGCATCCACCAATATCTTCGTATGGGTAAAGATGAAAAACACATTACAAGAAACTTTCCAATTTTGTTTCTTTTTTTCTCCACCGTTCATTACATTTCTCACCCCGTGGAGATATTAAATGAAATCGATTATGAAATAAAAGTTGCACGGACATCACTTTCCGTTTCTTTCGGGTAGTTCAATTCTGCGGCACCACAATTGTGGAAGATCGATTTCACGTCAATGGTGAGTTGTGAGTGTGGAACGGGTGTTGTTGGTGGTGTCATTTTTACCCCCCCCGTTCCATAGCAATCGGCAGACCTTACAAGAGTCTTACGAAAATTGATCGTTTATGTTTTTCGTCAAGGGTCCGATATTGATGGAGAAGGTATTACAGACACTACAGAGACATGGTAAAACATCATGTCCTCCTCTCCCGTTCCAGAAGGTTCCCGAAGGTTTGTCCTCTCATGTGGCACTGGTTTTTTTTTTTTGGGGAGACCCTAACATGAACCTTCCACACGATGGGTCGACAGCGACAATCGTTCGTGGCAATAGAAAAAGGTCATGTGGCTCAATTTTCGATCACTCACTTAACAGCAACAAAAAAAGCCCTTCTGGAACGAATAAATTGAGGTTTGAATGAGGGTGGAAGTTACAAAAAAAGGGCCCGCGGTTTTTAACACCCATCCAGCGCAGTAACAATGTCTCGTTGCATCACGGTATGGCTGTCGCCTGCGGGAGGATGAATGTTCGATAAGTTTTGTTTCTTGTTCCATCATGCGGTGCTCGTAGTCCGGAGATCCCGCGTGCCGGACATTCGCGCACAGTTCGTACGGGGCAATTTGGCTTTTAACACTTTCACTCACCACAGAGCCCTTTAGGGGTGGACGGTGTCTTAAAAATGCAAAACCCTTTAAGGTCACACACATAAACCGTGCTCTGTGGGGCAGAGGTTTTGAACTCCGAAAGACATCTTCCCGCTTTTTGGACGAGAAAAAGGTGGACGCGCGACGGTTGACAGTTTGCTATAAATCACTTTCTACGCGATCGGCAGGAACTGAAACGTTGGAACAGATTTATAAAGTCATCTTCCTTCCTGGCCGGATCGGTGGCACCGACGGGACAGCTTCCAAAAAAACATAACACAGGATGAAAGCTCTCATTTTACATGTTTGAAAACGCATTTCGCTTTCGTTACGATTAATGGCTCAAGGCTTCGTCTGAGTGCTGTTGCGCCCTTAACATCCATTAAACCCGTAGCGTCGTCGTCTTGTGGGCCTCGAATGATTGATATGCGTTATTTATGCATTTCGGTAGCATACGAGAATCTCTGTGCACAGGGTAAAGGTGAGAAGATCCCGGTTTTGGAAGTTACAAAAAAATTTACATACAGAAGATGAATGGAGCAAGTAGCTTTCTTTTCCAATTTTTCCTTATAAAGCTCTGGATAAAGCTGCACGATGGTCCTAGCCATGCACAATGTGCACTCTCCAGAGAAAGAAAGTAAGGGATCCTCCCTAGAGTGTGTTTCGTCCCGAAAACTTGATTACCTCCAATAAATTATCCACCGATCAATTACCGCGAATGATTGCGAAAGGCCACAAGTCGTCCAATTTCTGGAGGACCCTCATGACCAAGGGTAATCTTTATTACGTCGTTAATATCGACGACCCCATGCGGGTGTTTGCGGCGGAGTGTGCAAGATATTACGTGCGATGGGAAAATCGATTGGCTCGGGCTAGAAAGTCGGCTGGGAAGTACATCCTCAGGTTTTCTCGGTAGGGGGCACAAAGACGAATGTAACGCTTTTTCGATCACCAATCGACTTCCGTCCGAAATGAGAGGAAGCGATCTTAACACACAGGATGTCCAATGTCTACATGTAAGCGCTGTGAAGCAACTCGCGGCAGAAACAAAACGCTCGTGAAATCGAGTAAAGAAAGCTATCAACGATAATATATGAGGTTGCGCTTTCGAACCGTTGCCCGATGCCGCTGCATTGTGGTCCCGTACGAAAGTATCGTTAAAGCAATCCAATGTAAAGTGTTTGCAGATGGGGATTTCACTTAAAAGAAGTTCTCACCGGTTGACAGCACCATCATGCCATTTGAAATAGAGAACAAGAAAATTATTCAAAGAAAAGCATTAATACTCAATTGCAAGGTTTCGACACAAGGATAAGCGATTAATTTTAATTTCAAGCCACATGTTAATTTTAAAATAAAAATTATAGCAAAATTATGGCAAAATGTTAGCCTGTTCCTCCATCAGTTACACAGGAATGCGGATAATTATACTTATCTCGAATCGTTTAGCAATTGAGTAATTTATTTCCCATGACTTTCTCTGTGCAAAAGAGTTAAGACCCTTCTGTACCTTCAATATTCAAATATTGTGTAATCGCCATCATTTGTCTTGTGCATCCAATGTAATAATCAATCAAAAGATAAAACCGTTAGTGAAAAAATAAGCGATGTTTATCCCAGATTAAAACATTCCACCGTTTCCCGAAATAATCGATCGATCAATCGATACCGGGCGCTCACATAACTAAGTACTCGAACTTCTGGAGAGTGGAGTTGGAGTGAAAAAAAAGAAATGCATCCACCAATATCTTCGTATGGGTAAAGATGAAAAACACATTACAAGAAACTTTCCAATTTTGTTTCTTTTTTTCTCCACCGTTCATTACATTTCTCACCCCGTGGAGATATTAAATGAAATCGATTATGAAATAAAAGCTGCACGGACATCACTTTCCGTTTCTTTCGGGTAGTTCAATTCTGCGGCACCACAATTGTGGAAGATCGATTTCACGTCAATGGTGAGTTGTGAGTGTGGAACGGGTGTTGTTGGTGGTGTCATTTTTACCCCCCCCGTTCCATAGCAATCGGCAGACCTTACAAGAGTCTTACGAAAATTGATCGTTTATGTTTTTCGTCAAGGGTCCGATATTGATGGAGAAGGTATTACAGACACTACAGAGACATGGTAAAACATCATGTCCTCCTCTCCCGTTCCAGAAGGTTCCCGAAGGTTTGTCCTCTCATGTGGCACTGGTTTTTTTTTTTTGGGGAGACCCTAACATGAACCTTCCACACGATGGGTCGACAGCGACAATCGTTCGTGGCAATAGAAAAAGGTCATGTGGCTCAATTTTCGATCACTCACTTAACAGCAACAAAAAAAGCCCTTCTGTCTTGTTGTGGGCCAATAAATTGAGGTTTGAATGAGGGTGGAAGTTACAAAAAAAGGGCCCGCGGTTTTTAACACCCATCCAGCGCAGTAACAATGTCTCGTTGCATCACGGTATGGCTGTCGCCTGCGGGAGGATGAATGTTCGATAAGTTTTGTTTCTTGTTCCATCATGCGGTGCTCGTAGTCCGGAGATCCCGCGTGCCGGACATTCGCGCACAGTTCGTACGGGGCAATTTGGCTTTTAACACTTTCACTCACCACAGAGCCCTTTAGGGGTGGACGGTGTCTTAAAAATGCAAAACCCTTTAAGGTCACACACATAAACCGTGCTCTGTGGGGCAGAGGTTTTGAACTCCGAAAGACATCTTCCCGCTTTTTGGACGAGAAAAAGGTGGACGCGCGACGGTTGACAGTTTGCTATAAATCACTTTCTACGCGATCGGCAGGAACTGAAACGTTGGAACAGATTTATAAAGTCATCTTCCTTCCTGGCCGGATCGGTGGCACCGACGGGACAGCTTCCAAAAAAACATAACACAGGATGAAAGCTCTCATTTTACATGTTTGAAAACGCATTTCGCTTTCGTTACGATTAATGGCTCAAGGCTTCGTCTGAGTGCTGTTGCGCCCTTAACATCCATTAAACCCGTAGCGTCGTCGTCTTGTGGGCCTCGAATGATTGATATGCGTTATTTATGCATTTCGGTAGCATACGAGAATCTCTGTGCACAGGGTAAAGGTGAGAAGATCCCGGTTTTGGAAGTTACAAAAAAATTTACATACAGAAGATGAATGGAGCAAGTAGCTTTCTTTTCCAATTTTTCCTTATAAAGCTCTGGATAAAGCTGCACGATGGTCCTAGCCATGCACAATGTGCACTCTCCAGAGAAAGAAAGTAAGGGATCCTCCCTAGAGTGTGTTTCGTCCCGAAAACTTGATTACCTCCAATAAATTATCCACCGATCAATTACCGCGAATGATTGCGAAAGGCCACAAGTCGTCCAATTTCTGGAGGACCCTCCTGACCACGGGTAATCTTTATTACGTCGTTAATATCGACGACCCCACGCGGGTGTTTGCAGCGGAGTGTGCAAGATATTACGTGCGATGGGAAAATCGATTGGCTCGGGCTAGAAAGCCGGCTGGGAAGTACATCCTCAGGTTTTCTCGGTAGGGGGCACAAAGACGAATGTAACGCTTTTTCGATCACCAATCGACTTCCGTCCGAAATGAGAGGAAGCGATCTTAACACACAGGATGTCCAATGTCTACATGTAAGCGCTGTGAAGCAACTCGCGGCAGAAACAAAACGCTCGTGAAATCGAGTAAAGAAAGCTATCAACGATAATATATGAGGTTGCGCTTTCGAACCGTTGCCCGATGCCGCTGCATTGTGGTCCAAACACACCCACCAAGGCGCGAGCGTAAAGCTCTTGTAGCACAAGTTCGCACAATACGCCGTTCGCGCGTTGTACGGTGGCATTTTGGCAAATTGAAAGGAAAATCAATTCCACCCACAGTCCTCGTTTTTTTTTTCGTTGTTGCTGTTTGCAAGACTTCCACAGGGGGCGTTCTGGCAGAGGAGATTGAAATAGAAATTGTCTGCGGCGAACCGTGCCGGGGCGTATCGATTCGAGGGGATGGCTTCTTGTTACTGTGTATGTGCGTCATAGCGTTTAGGTAACTCAATCGGAGGCGCGCGTACGCGAACCTCCAAGTGCAGAAAATCCGAAGAAAAATGAAAGTGCCAATGCGCAACGAAAAAGGTTAGCCCACCCCAACTACTGCTCCCGGTTGGGTACTTTCGGTGTGTCGAATGGCACGGGCTATTTTTAGCATTATTTGCAGTACTGTGTCCCGTACTGGAACTCCGCCACAACACAGTCGGCTGAGGTGGCCTTATAATTAAGAAATCCAGAAAGAAAGGAGTTCGCGCAAGGAAGACATAAAAACAAGTTGTTTTCCGCAATGCTCTCGGTGACTGCCATTTTTTCGTTTTTCGACACACAGAAATCTTCCCGGATGGTAATTATTTGTGGGGAGTCGTCGACAACACGGGAAGAGAATTCTCGCGAGGCAACTTTCGCCATCACTGGGGTCGGTTTTTTTTTTGGCGAACAAGTCAAATTGGCCGTCAACCGAATAAAAGGATTTTCGTGTCTGGGTGAATATGAGAAGGAGGAGTAGTAGCTGAAGAAACTACTATTCCTCAACGCACACAACGGGTATGATCATCATGAATCTTAAGCCTTATTTATCTCTTCTTACTGAAGACAGCTTTCAGTTGTTGATGCTTGCTGGACATATGATATGGTTGATTATGCTTCATCGCTTCCTGTTGACTTCCTGCTTGGACTTGGAGAAGCTTGAAACGTTGCACAAGCGGGATTGGTGCACGCACAAATGTGATGTCCAGCTGGATTTTATGTTGGATGTCAAACAAGCGCCTCCAGAGTAATGGATATATCTGACTTTGGCTTTTTACGTTTCTTGAGTACAATCCGACTGTAGAGATGGGAATCATGTCTCTTTTAGCAATCTCTTAGTAATCCTTATGTAAAATTGAAATCTCTGTATCTCTAACTCTATTACCTTCATTATTCCGAACTCTGTTAGCAACTTACGAAGTCATTGTTTTGCTAGTTCGATTCTTGTTTGATTCAAATATTTGTAGCTCTCTGTTTCTTCTTCTGTCTTGGCCTAACGCCCTTTTAGGCCATGCCTGCCATTTCTGGCTTACTAGACTTATTGTTACCGCATAGTTGGATAGTCAGTCCTCACTATGGGGGAACGGCCCAGATGAGACTTGAACCCCGGTCCTGCCGTGTGAAGACCGGCGCCGTTGTCGCATCTACCACCGGGCCGCCTCAAGCTCCAGCTCTCTCAAAACTCCATTACTTCCCCACCTTTATCTCTAGTGTCTGTTGAGGATTCTAAACTCTATGGGGGCTGGTGTCTCCTTTTCTTACCGATTAACTCCTACGATATCCAATTCTCTATGGGAGGACCAATATTTCCTTTCTAGTTCTTCCAAGTATTCTCTGTTCTTTATTGAACGTGACTAATGGTCCATTTTAAGTGTTTTAAAGCACAACATCGAAGAATGTTGACTTAAACGAATCAATGCAGCTGTAAGACTCCACGTCCTCACTAATTCTTGCTTAGTGCTAACATCACTAATCACCAATGTTCTTAAGGAACTAGGGAAAATGGCGAGGATACATATGTGGTCAATATATCGCTTTACCCGAGCGTAAGTGCTTCATGTGTTACTGAACTCATGTACCCCCCCTCTGCTCCAAACAATAAACCTCGTCTTCGTTTTCATTTTGCTGTTTCCAATGATGAACCACCCGGCTGTAATATGTCTTTAACTTAACGCCTCGTCAACATGCAACCGTCGTTTTTGTTTTAAAGTTCAAGCGCATTTCACTCCAAACCGCCCCGCGCCTGTACCGACAAAGAAGAGGATGTTTTTCGCGACCGGGACCGGTGCTCCAGTTGTGTTGGCATGCTCGCACGCGTTTTTGCTTTGGTTTTAAATGTTCATTTGCTCATTAAAGTACCGCTACTGAATGGGGAAGTTCGTATGTGCAGCATTGCTTTATGTTCTTCAGAAGTCAAACTTTTGGGATTAAAAAAAAAACCGGCAAAAAGTGATGGTGAGTGTTTTGTTACACACACGCGAAGTACGTGATGAAATTTTTAAACCCGTACACCGAACCCTGGTGTAATAGCGTGTGTTTTTTGCACGCAGATTTAAGGTTCGTTTTAATGTGCTTTTCTTCGGTTTTTGGCTTAAAAAAAAGAGAGCTTAAAATGACATAATGTGTGCGGGGGGTGTACACGCTTCACGCGTGGCGGTACGACGACACATGGGAAAATTATGTGTTCACCTGCGTGTATGTGCGTGTGTGGATTTTTATGCTCCCTCCTTATGGAGCAGTGTGTGTCATTGACACTTGCAGAGTGCTTTGTGATCGTACATTGCATCACATTTAATTAAAGCATGATTCCATTCTTTCCATTCTTTTCGAGTGTGTGAACAATGCGAACCGTAACAGGCTTCACATTATAGGGCATCGATTAAATTAACTCATTCGCCGTTTTGCAATGCACCTTGCGCCTTGGTACGTGAGTGTATCAGTTTCATGCAGTTTTAGCACCACATTTTGGGATTGCTTTTTAAACAAGCCGATTTGAATAGAATTGCTGGCGTGTAGTGCGAAGGTGAAAAAGGAACCGATTATGTTTCCGACCTTCTGCTCGAATCTCCGTGTGTTGGATACATCACACTTGTTTTTATTGCCGCACTTTTCCTCCTTTAATCATCAGAAGACAAGGGAGCAAGATGATAATTATCGCATTAGGAAGTACGTACGGCGGTGTAATGTTTGTACGGTTTCTTTATCTCACGAACGGCTCTGGGGGAAGATGCGATTTGTGTCTTTAATGTCTCAATCAGTGTTCCGTGCCTTCGTTGTACGTGCATTTCATAATTGGAGTGTTTTGTTACACACACGCGAAGTACGTGATGAAATTTTTAAACCCGTACACCGAACCCTGGTGTAATAGCGTGTGTTTTTTGCACGCAGATTTAAGGTTCGTTTTAATGTGCTTTTCTTCGGTTTTTGGCTTAAAAAAAAGAGAGCTTAAAATGACATAATGTGTGCGGGGGGTGTACACGCTTCACGCGTGGCGGTACGACGACACATGGGAAAATTATGTGTTCACCTGCGTGTATGTGCGTGTGTGGATTTTTATGCTCCCTCCTTATGGAGCAGTGTGTGTCATTGACACTTGCAGAGTGCTTTGTGATCGTACATTGCATCACATTTAATTAAAGCATGATTCCATTCTTTCCATTCTTTTCGAGTGTGTGAACAATGCGAACCGTAACAGGCTTCACATTATAGGGCATCGATTAAATTAACTCATTCGCCGTTTTGCAATGCACCTTGCGCCTTGGTACGTGAGTGTATCAGTTTCATGCAGTTTTAGCACCACATTTTGGGATTGCTTTTTAAACAAGCCGATTTGAATAGAATTGCTGGCGTGTAGTGCGAAGGTGAAAAAGGAACCGATTATGTTTCCGACCTTCTGCTCGAATCTCCGTGTGTTGGATACATCACACTTGTTTTTATTGCCGCACTTTTCCTCCTTTAATCATCAGAAGACAAGGGAGCAAGATGATAATTATCGCATTAGGAAGTACGTACGGCGGTGTAATGTTTGTACGGTTTCTTTATCTCACGAACGGCTCTGGGGGAAGATGCGATTTGTGTCTTTAATGTCTCAATCAGTGTTCCGTGCCTTCGTTGTACGTGCATTTCATAATTGATCACGTTACTGTCGAGTGTGTAGCTGTGTACCGCTATGTTGCAAGCGGCGCAACAGAAGAAAGACAATCGGCGCCCATATTTATGAACCTTACAGATTCATACAGTAAGATGCGATTTGCTGGCGAAAGAAGTCGCTTATGTGGAAAGGATAGGATGTGAAATAAATGAAATAAAATAAATATTGCCCTCAGGCTGCAAGCACGGCACTTGTCTTTTTCCGACTCGATACCGAGCTGTCCGTTGTGGTGTCTGCTGTACGGAACCGGTAAAAACAAAAAGCGAAACATATTGTTTCAATTGCAGCAGCTTCTTTTCTTGTGCGGATGATGATGGCTGGAAAATGGCTTTATTTTTCACGTGCACAAACTTCAATGTCTGCGCTTATCTCTGAATAAGTAAAAAAATTGATCTCCTTGAATGTTTGCACTTTTCACTTTCGCTTCACTATTCCATTCGGCTTCATTTTACCTTTTTTAATAATGAATAATAATGAGTAATGATGAGTGAGTTTTTGTTTGGTGCTTTTTATTTAATTTCCTGTACTTTAAATAATATTATCTGCACTTTATCTTTTGTTCTCTTCTTTTTACTTTCTGCTTTTATAATTTTGAACAAAACATTGTATTGTATTATCGCGATAAAATGATTTGCTTTAGGGGCCGCTTTTATCGCAAACAAATCGCTCCGCTATGATTATTGTGTTTGCAATTCCGGTACGATCTTATCGGACCAATTTTGCCGCAAACTTTCTCGCAAAAATTAAAGGGAATTGATTTGACCAAGCAAACTGTGACCCTACTAGCGTTTAGGAGACCGGAATTCTTGTTTTTCTATGAAGTCTCCTGCAGGAAATAATTCGACCTTCCGGGCTGAAAACGATTATCGCTGGCGCGTTGTTTATCCTAAACCCTGGGTGAAAGAAAATGGCAATCGAAAGGTGATCAATACCCGAATATATTATCAATTTTTCCTCAAACGAAAGGGCAAGTAAGGCGTTTTTTTGCGGTGCTTTAGGATGTTGGCTGTCATGAATCTGTTTTGCATCGAAGCCTACCCGAAACCGTCTATTTCTTGGGGACGGATTCGCTAAGTGGGATATAATTGATGAGGGCGACGATCATCTGACGACATCCGGTGATAATTAGCGTGACGGTGAAGATGATGACGGTTGCTTCCCAATTTTTGGTGTGTTTGTGAGCCTAATAGAGAGCCTTCTTTTTGATTTTTTACCTATCTTTTTTACATAAAACTAATTTTGTGTCTGTTTTGTGTTCGATTCGCCCTGAAAAGGAAGGAAGGATTATTATCAAATTTTATAGTAAAGCTAGTCTTTCACCTGGCTGAAGAACGGTTCCAATAAACCGTTTTCTCAGACACAATAAGAAGTGAAAAGGAAATTTATTAAATTTGCAAACTGTTGACCTTTTGCAAACGTGTTGTAAACTCCCAAACTCCTCCCCAAAGCTTCATTCATCCGAAATTAATTACTACATTCACACCTTTCCGCAGTGGCGAGATAAAAGACACCGATTGTGATGATGATTATGATGAAGTTGCGGTAAAAATGGCTGAGAAACGGTCATTTGATAAGGTGTGTTCCATCTTGCATCATGCACAGCGTGACCGTTTATAAGTGGTACAATAAAAAAAATAGTTTGCTAAAGGTTTGCCGCTCATAAAAATTCAATTCACTACTGGGAAGCTGTTGACCATAATGAAGGGAAGCTATGAAGCTTCACTTTCTCACTCTAAAATTTGAAAATTATTCCTGAAGTTAGGGAAATGTGTAGGAAACCGGGAAATTAGACTTTGAAACGGGAGCAGATTCGGTAAACTTTCGCTTTTTTTAAGTTTAAAGGGAAAGGTTTAGCACTCCGGCCCATCCCGCATTAGAATGGGAGGTTATCAGCGTTGTCTTTGGGGTGAATAATTATGTGCATCTGTTTTTCCTAATGGAGTTCACGGCGCGTCCACGGTGAGAGGAAGCAAAACAGTGATGCATTCGTGTGTAGATTGAGAAATTACACGAATCATTAGTATGTATCTTTGACTCCTAATTGCCCCAGCAGGAGGCGTTGAATGTTGGTTGGCTTGTGGCTGGCTTTGGAATGAAAGTAAATAAAGGTCTTTTCGGGCTGCGGCATTCCATCTCAATCCCGTTTGCATCGAAACAACATCAATCCGGTATATTTCTATCAAAGTGACCTAGTGAGCAGGGCTTCGGAATGATAGATTTTCATTTTTAAGCTTATAAAAACGTGTTTCCGTGCTTTTTTACGATAAGATAAAAGCGTTTATTCTTGCTTAAAGAGAATAAATTAATAAAAACAGCCTCCCAAAGTGCATTGGAAACTGGCATTTGCGGTTCGATCTTGCTGCTAGCGCGCCCCCCTATAGTGCCCTAATGAACCGAACAGAAGGAAGCCGAATGTAGTCCAAATCAGTAAGAAATCATCGATCTCTCTTCCCACTGAGGAGATTCGGCGTGTGTGGAATGTGTTGTTGGAACGCTTTAGAAAAATAAATATCTCGATCCGATCGTGTGTGTTGCATTGTCTTATCATCTTCAGGTGTTTTTTTGGGAGGTGAAGCATATGATCGTTAACCCCATTTGGGTGGTGGGAGGAGGTCTTGGACCAAAGAGATTGATTGTTGCTTAAGGGTAGCAAGAAAAGCACCGAAAAAAAAAGTGTATCAAACTTTAATTTCATCTGTTTTCATTTGTGCCAAAAGTTCGTCTCTGTTCGTGAGAATGAATGTTCCGAAAGAGTTTTTCGCGGCATGATAAATGATGCTAGCGAATCCCCGTTAACTGGGCGTGTGTGTGTGTTGACCCTTGCCCTCTACGAACCGTTTGAGCATCACTGTGTGTCGGCAAATTTCAAACATTCGGCTTAAAATGATCGATTCCGATCAAAATCATCCGATAGAAACAAATGGTCAGCATCTCTCTCTCTCTTGTTCGCGTCTTCTTTTTCCATCTCATACAACTAAACGGTGTTTCATTAATCATGCAACAGTGCTTTTAAAATCTCGTCTAAGCCTTTGGCAAAAAAATACGGCTAGACAAAAAACGGTTGGCGAAAAGTGGGAAGATTCATCCGTTAGCGCCTGGAGCGTTGATTCGTCGTGTTTGTCTGGAGACTCTTCGTGTCTTTGGTCGTCCGATTGGTGTAAAAACGGGCGAAGCATCGTTAGCGAAAGTGGAGCTGATTGTTTCTGGAGGGCACAGAACCGAACGAACGAAATGCTCACTTCAAAGGAAAGAAAAACTAGTAAGAAATACTTAAGCTATGGGCTTAAGCTATTTAAAGGTTTATTTTTTTCATTGGTCCGTTTCTAAACATTTAACAAATTCCTTGAAGAATTGCTAACTTACAGGGTTTCTTACTTGATAATGCAGAATTACTGATGTTTTTTGCAAACGCTCCATACGAAATGGCAAACAACGCTAGATGACATTGTATGAGTTTTAGTTGACAGCGGAAACAATGATCTTTTATTGCAAAGTTCTCACATGATATTGTAATGTCACCCGTTGATATTGTGACACTGCCTTGCAACGCTGAGGCAAGTGCGTAGCCTACAGGTACCAAGGCTACATTTTGCATTTTGTCTAGAGTAATGTTTAATAAAACATAAAAGCTTAAAACTACCAATTTCTCTATCATTTGATTATTAAAAAAACAGATTATTTCTGTTAAAATTATTTCAAAAAGTCCATTTCTTTCAATTATTTAAATTTTATAATGTAATTTTTACCTATTGGTTAATTTTAGTGTTGTGCTTAATGAATCTTATCAAAAGAATCATTCATATGAATCTTTAGTGAAGAGTCATTCAATTCATGAGTCGACTCCTAATGAATCCCCAAAGATTCATGAATCCTGACATATTCTTGAATCCTTACAAAGTGCTTGCATCTAAGGACGTGAGAGGG
>KZ061623.1:43528-121018 GCA_002091835.1 Anopheles maculatus | reverse complement strand
GGGGGGAGGGTATGCACTAACGGAGGACCCAGAGCGACCGCTCCCTCCGCACCTAGGTTGATCCACCACTCGTTCTATCAATTCGTAGATCATCAATCTTTCAGGATTTCATGAGGATTCATGAATTTTTGAGGATTCATGAATCTTTGGGAATTCATGAATCTTTGGGGATTTCTGAACCTTTGGGGATTCATGAATCTTTTTAATAGAGATTCAGAGTCATTCATTCAGTTCAAAGATTCATTCAGATTCATAAATCTGAATCAGATTTACCCCACACTAGTTAATTTATTTTTATTTTTTCATTTATTCCTTATTTTTCATACAATTCCTACTATTGTTTTTTATCTACTGATTTGTGATTTGTGTTTTCTTATTTTTTTTACTTTAACAATTTTGAATACCACTAAAGCAACCTCATCGGTAATGTATTGTTATCAGTCACTGTCAGCTGCCCTCAGTTGCTACTGCAATTCTATTTTGTGAATGCCACATCGCATCTGAATGAATATAACATGACGGCAAAGTTAGCTAATGCCTAATTTGACGTGTAATGGAAAAAACTTTCGTGATGATGCTGCTTACTGCTGGTATATGTTGCATTTACGTTTTTGTGCAAACTTGAGCAACAGGGAAAGGGGAAAACTAGCGAATGACTGGATTAGATTTATTGCAGCAACACATGCAAATATGACATAGACACAGGCGCGCGCACACACCGAAAACACTGTGACGCTGGTGCAATAATACTTATTGTTCGCTTTTGTGGAATAGTGAATGGGAGACTTCGTGCTTTTTTGTTTTGGTTTTACGGTTTAACGGAAAATCGTCAACAACCGAGTGTAAATTGGAATTTTTCCCTTGCGAATCACCAGCAAGTAAGGGCAGGTCCAAAAAGTTGAAGTTGGTGGTCTGCAAGCAATCGTACATTCGCCGGCCATATCGTGCATCACCACCTGTTAGGCTAGCGCACCGCGCTTTTCACTTTCGATTTTCCTCGCAGACCTTTTTGCTGCCCTGTGCACAGCCGCTGGTGGATTGTGGTGATGTCAAAGGGTCGGAATTGCACACCGAAAAGCACAGCATAAAAAAGTGCACCAAAGCGCATGGCAAGCCATCATCCTTCGTGACGTTGCACGAGAAGGAGTGATAGAGTTACATTTGTTGTTTGTGTGTGTGTGTTGTGTTGGTACGGTGTGGCAATTGGGAAAGTAATTTTCACTACAGTCCAAGCCGCGTTTCGTTGTTGTTGTTGCATTTATTTTTTTACGAGGCTTTTTGGCATTCGCCTCTCCAAGCCGCGTTTCGTGGATGGCGGCATCGGTACACACAAAATTTTGCACGAACGGCGATTGGCAATGGCGTTGGTGCCGCGTGACCTTTTTTTCTGTCTTCTGCTTACGACGGGTGCGCGATAACACACCGGGCGGCAAGGCGTTGCTTAGCTCTAGCGATTAGTGTTAGCGATATATAAACTTGTTACAGCTTATTTTTAACGTACGCCTTTGACTGCTGTTTGAAGCAAACGAAAAAAAAAACTTGCCCACCACACTATAGACGCAACGACAACGACTGTCTGTACGCGTCTGTATCGTTTGATGTGTCCGGTTAGGGCCGTATTTTATTTTTAAAGTTGAATAATGCTTAACCTTCTGGTGCGCCGATGATAAAAAAACAAAATTGCAATTAACAAGAACCGGATGCATTCCACCGACCGACACTGGATGTCGCTAATGACCTGTTTAATATGGTCGGAAGGATACAATAAAAAAAATATTGCTAAGAAATGAAGTTTTCCTACCGACGACTCGGCTGGAAAGTAAAAGCATCCGAGAATGCTATTTAAAATCAGTTAACACCGAACGTAGCGAACTATGACGAGAGCTGTTCGATCGATTTATGGTGCAAGTCCCTGTTGACAGGGGAAATCGTTCCTAGTGGCTATGTTCATTTGTTTTTAATGGACATCTATTAACAAGCATCGAATCGTCTTTTACCTATAGCTAATAACCGTTAAAGGAAAACATTTTTCTTGCTGTAAAGCTCTCTTAAATGTCTTTTAGCGTTCCCTTTCATATGTTTTAAATATTAATGCTTTTCTTTCTGTTTCTTCCTTTGCAGGTGAGTGTTGGCGTTAAAAATTGGTGAAGATGACTGTTTATGGTATATTTTTATGTTACTTTTATTGGCGTTGAAGTGTTGTAAAGAAATTTCTTATAAACTATCAAAATTCCTGTAATGTAAGTGGGTAACTTGGTTTATGACAAAATTATTATGTCTAAACCGTTCAATTTCAATTTTTAATTTTAAAAGATACCCTCTACTTGTCTACCATTCAAATCACTTTATGGCCTTTTTATGGTAGGTGTTAGCATTAGTTAATCACGCTCCAAAATAATGCTGCGGGTGAGATTTTCTATTTAGCCGCCCTTCCAACGCTTTTGTAATTGAAATGCTGGAAATACTCCATTCCCTATTTTCCAGTGCAAGAAATGAATGGTCAAATAGACAAGCAGAGGTGTGTTATTATTTATAGAGACGGTAATTATCGTACCACCGAGCCGAGAAACCGCAGGGGAAACTGTTTTGCCCTTCTCCAAATGTGATTTTCGTTAGCGAACAGAACAAAAGACTGCAAGCGACGAACCTCACGAACTCCCGAACAAACGAAACGGAACGGAGCGGAAACGGGCTTCGTGGAAGCAGTATTTTGATTTATTTTGATAAGCAAAATGATGGACCATGATGACAGGTTACACATGTTTTGTGCCTGGTGTAACCGATGCCGATGTGTCACTCACCGGTTGAGAGAGAAAAAAACGGAGAATTAAACGCTTTGAGAGATCCGTTAGTTTCAGCCTGATTTTTCATTGCATTTTGACACTGAGGAAAATCGTCATGAATATAAGAGAGAACCTTGTCGTTGGGCCACCTACTCGTGTGGTGTAGAATGGTTAAGAATGGCACCAACATGCATGTTGTTTGATCAGAACGAGCCAAACGCATAAAAGCATGATTGGTTTTCGTTCGGAGGTTGTGTCACACAAACGCCAGCTTCATTAAAAACGCCGTGTGGGCGATGAATCCTACACTCGCGTGTGGTGATGGGTTTATCGACCTACCCTGTTGGGTTCGATTTGTTGTCTTCTGTGACCCCTACTTCCAGGGAATACACATCGTTTCGTAAGAAAGGAATTGATTTAAAGGTGATTCTTTACGCGTCTTTCTTTCACGTTCTCTTTATATGACAAAAACGCTATCGTACAACGCTTGAAGGTTACTTCATCATCATCTTTATGAAACACCTTCACATATTGTTCTACCCAGGCGAAGAATACATTCGTTTGGGTCTATTCTTTTGTCATCGAAACTACGTGGTTGCCGTCGTATTCGATCGATTTGTCAGCCAAGATAAAGTGTGGCTTTTTAGCGCTTTGGTGTGCGTCTTCCGGGCGACCGATAAATAATACCGATAAATGTCACTCGGTTCGAAATGGTGCCTTAAAACAGGCGTACATGCTTAGCTTTTCATGTTTCTTTCCAAAAGAGAAAACTAAGCCTCGCGTACGATTGAATATCCCACACAGGTGACCAGCCGCGACAGCTCTGGAAATGGATTAATTAAAGAAAGAGCACCAACCATTCTATCTAGCCCCCATCGCCAGGGTGGGTGAATCGTACATTTCCACATTTTATGGAGCACCATTTTTCCCGTGTTCGACTCCGGTACATCAACAGAGCGGTGAGAATGAAATCGTCAATCGATGGTAATAAAGATTGAAGTGCAACGATTCCGATCACGACTCTCCACGATCGTTCGCACATCGTGTGCGCTGTGGATTAGCCAGTTTTCGCACGTGGAAAGCTCCATCATTGTCACCTCGCGTGGCTGGCTGGGGGGACAGACGCAGGAACAGAACGGAAAGGATTACATCAAACCGAACGAACGATTTCAGTTCGATTCGTGACTGTCGTGTTATTTATAATCTTTCGTACCCCTGGTGAAGCTAAATCAAAGAGCGTGCAGATCTCTGCCGGATTGGGTAAACGATGGAGAAGACCCGACCAATCCCTTTGTGTGCTGTGGGGTGCTGTTTTGTACAGTTCTATTTTGTTTGTTTGACATCACAACACACACACCACACGCACACGGTTCGTTCCGGAACGTTGCAAATTAAGACGAGCTGAAGGTTTTTGATGTGTTTATTTACAGGGTTGTTCTGTATTTATGTAAAAAAAACTCGTTTGAGCATATTCATTTAGAATTTTAACATATTTATTTGTCAAAGTGCTGTTTTCAATCATGCAATCTTACTTATTTCAATAATAACGACTAGTTTGACGCTTTTTTTTATCCATTCCACCTAATTTTATAGGATAAGAGTGCTTGTTGTAGACGAATTTGTAAATTGAGACTCAATTGCTGAACCAAAATGAACAGATAAGAGTTTTTCTTATAGAAAACATATCTGAACACTCTATAAAAAAGCTTAAACTATTCTCTTAAGCCTAAGCAATACACCAATCGTTGTATTAATTAAATGCATTTCTTCAAAGGTTTGGTGCAAATAAATTAATTTTCAAATTATTCCCAAGCCCTCTTTTGCAGTTAATATAGGTTAGTAAATCCGGTAGAGAAACAAACTATGCAAAAGCCAGTATTATGATAATTGAAATAGTTAATTCCAAAATTAAAAACACAAATAAAAGTAATTTACATTCCGTTCCGGTTGTGACATTCCTTTTTTTCTCTAATCACCTGCTTACAAAATCAAACTTTGTCACCATTCTCACCGTCATCAGGCAACTGCTATTGCAATTCATATTCACATGCACACCTATACCACCTTGCACCCTGTGCTTCCGTCGCTGTAATTAATTAATCCGTTAAATCTAACACCAATTATGCAAATCAGCTAAATCTCCCTCGTCCATATGCAGCCTTTCGGACGACGATGACGACGACTGGGGTCGGGTTGGTAAAACGGGCTGTAATTGACTAGCGTATGTGTGTGCGAGCGTGCCCATGTTTCTATCATTTTCCCCATGCTCACACCCCAAACACCCGTTTTTCTCCGATAGACCGTCCATAATATGCCGATCGTATGGTGCGAGAAAAACTGTAATTGGTTGCACTATCGCCACGAATGGGGCGGTGTTGCAGAGAAATAAGTTACAGGGAAGATCGTTTGCAGAAACAGTCTTTTTCTTGCCAAGATCGCGCGCCAAGATCTGTCGGATTCGTTTAATGATAGTTGTACGTTAAATACGTACGTTTGCTATCGAAGTGTATGTGTGCGTGTGTGTGCGAAATTTAATTAACGGCAAATGGATTTATATCTGCCGGCCCCTATCTGGAGTCTCTATCTCAGGAAGGAAATCGTATGCAGCAGAAGAACCACAGACAGAGAACGAAATGGGTAAGGTTTAAATGGTTTAAAGCATTGGTTGATCTAATACTAACCGTGCAAGAGGTTATAAACCAAACGCATTATGTGGTGTTATGCTAAAAAAATTAAACGCTTCCTCCGTGGTACGGTACTACACATGCAGCAGTTTAGAAGAAACCAGAAAAAACGATTTCTATCGTACGGTTGTTTCTTTCTCGGTTTGTTGCCAATATGCCGGAAGTGTTTCAGGGTCCGTTAGAGAAGTTTTGTAGCCGACTAGAAACGATAGATTTTCTATGGAGCGAGAATATGCGATTTAATACGATTAAGGCGTAAAATTCAATTCAATCGCAAATTGTTCGGGCCCCAGCTTTTCAATTCCCAGTTTTCCTGAGTTCTTCTAACAAGCGTGCGCATCGAGTTGCTTGTTAAATAAATGTTGAATTGATGTGATTTAGGATCGCGTTCGATTTTGCGATAAATAATGAATCGATGAAAAAGTGGGTCTAAAAATACGAGCAAGAGATATTTGAAAATAAAGAGGTAGTAAATACGATTGCGATCAGTTCGGACTGCTACTGTGTTTTATAAGTACGCAACGCGCACTAGCAATCACGAACATATCGTGATAAAACGGAAATAATCATCTTTTTTATCGATATCCTCGAGTGATTTTGCTAGACAACACGATCACGCGCATTTTTCTACAGCCCCGAAAGGAGAAAATATCGTCACATCGAAAGGGCAATGGAGTTGAACCTCTCGCGTTCCCTTACAAACGTCCCCAGAACACGCCACAGATACGGATCGATCGATTTGTGATGCGAGATCCACCCGAGGCGCGCAGTGGGCAAAGGCGACGTAATCTTTGGATCTCGCCTGATCGCTCTTTGCCGCTCGGAAAAAGCTTAGCCACAAAGCCAAATAGGGAGCGTTGGGAACATCTGTGGTGGCTTGGAAGGAAGAAAATACGGAGGAAAACAAGGGAAAGGATAATTACGACGATAATGTTAGAATCGTGTAATTCAACACGTTCCAAACGTGGCAGCAGCACGCGCACGTTGCGGGTGGCTGTTTCTGAAAAAGTGTCAGTTTTATGCGATTATATGTTCTCTCTGGCTTTCCGTCGGCCTCACGGGGCACTCAGCTTCGTGGCAGTGGATATAAATCATATCGAGCTGAAGGAGCTCAAGGAGAGGCGTGATATTGTTTGCGTTTGAAGCTTTGGTAATAAAAACGAGAGGAAGAATAGAGCCTCATAACGATGCTTTAAATTATGATACAGCGCCGAAAGACCGCAAGACGTGAGATAGAGATCATGCTCGAGTAGAGGGAAGATTTTTGTCTTGGAGAACACCACCACCGATTGATCTCCGGAGAAAGTCCAGAAGGTACGATGGCGATCGTTCCAAACCACCCAGATGCGGACCATTATCACCTGGCGCAAATGTTGGTATAGTGTGCTGCTTGTAGGGTAGGGAAAAGATCCGTCGGAAGGGTTGTGTTTTACTGCTTCCCAATTTTCTCCTTACATACCCATATCGGACCCTTTTGTAGGTGATCGGTTCGTTTCGATACCCGCCGTAAATTAAGCCACAACGAAAACACTCGACATTTTCCCTTTCGTTGGTGCGCGATCATGGCGGGACGGGAAAACAAAAGAAAATGCACTGGAAAAACTTTCACGCGACGAAGATAAATTGCTGTTTGGTTTAAATGAATTCGATTTAATTTCTATTTACCTTGCTGGCGGTGTGGTTGTTTTAGACGAGGACGTTGGAGAGAGCGAGCGAGCCCTTGGAAATGGGAAGGAACGATCATGTTATTGATGTATTTTACTTCGCTTTATTTGATCAGTGTAATTTATGACGCGCTCTGTGTTTGTGGTGCGTTTCCGTGTGTTTATATCCCTTCCGTTTGATCGCAGTTAAGCGATCGCAGTGGCTGGAGTTTTGCATACTCCGTGCCCAATCTTGTCGCTAATATACCCTTTTATTTCTACTGGAGAAGGAGGACTGCTTCTTAGATTGGATCGGTGGAGATAGCAATTGGATGTGATGTCTTTAATATAGCGAAATGGATTTATTTCGATTTCCTTTGCTTTCAGTATCTTATCGAGAGGAAGTAATCGATTCTGTTTTATGCAATCTTAGAATCCAGATCACCCTCCAGATGGGTTAATTTACAACTTGAAGTTGGAGGATGTCTTAAAACATAATCTTTTTTGCAATCATAGCTCTATTCATAGGACTGCATCCCATCTACTTCTCTTGTCAGGTCAAACAACTCCGTTTTCTTTTTGCGACCATAGTATATGTACAAGAAATTGAATATCTTAGATTATCTTAGGCCTAGCTGAATCGTAGATAATAGTATTGTGAAGTGAAATTTCTTCAAGTTTTTTTTTCCTTCATACCAAATCTCACCCTATACGGTTTGTTTCTTCGTGATTCCAACAAATTGATACATGCTAATCGCAATGTCTTGTCCCCGTTCGGTAGTTTGCTTGTAAGATATCGTCAATAGACTCTGAGAAAGGCGGCAACCCTACACCCGCGAACGATAAGAAAGATCTCCAACGGCCAAATCGCACCACAAAAGGGCAGTGAGATCGTGAGCTTGACAGGTCTCTCTATTTTGCCGAGATCCAATCGTGGCAGCACCCGCGTTTAATACTACGTCACCTTCGAGGATTAGATTAACGAGCGATTGAACTGTGGCGATAGCGCAACGGGAAACGAACAGGCACCGCGAAAGGTCCAAGTTCCGTGATCTTTATCCGAATGCATTTGCGGTTGTCAACGGGCATACAATAAAATTGTCTCCGACGCTGAAGAGTGCGTTTTTATGACGCTCTCTGGTGGACCGCTCTGCAAACTGCCACATTGCCTTCGGAACCTGGAAAGGTTCGGTGGTCTTGCCACAGTGTGTTTACGAGTGTTAATGATCGTCAGCTTTAGCGTCCTTCAATCGTTGACGATCGGTTCGGTTAGGCACGTTTTGATCGATCGATGCTGTTCGGGAGGTGAAATAATCCCGTAACATTTAGTCCTCTCGAGTGCATTCAACGGCTCAGTAAAGACTGGCGTTAATGGCGTCTAAAATTGATGAACAAATTTTACGCTACAGTAACTTGTCGGTGCGCTCCGGTAGGGTGACTTAAGATCCGATTATGTTTTATGGCGCAGCATCTCCACCATAAGGGCTCTGTGTGTAGGACTGTGCTTGTCGGTTAGATGCAGAGGAGAATCGATTATGTCGGCCCTTTTCTTGAATCGGTAGACAAATCGTTCGACATTTGTTCGCTGGATCTTGATGTATTAAATATCATTTATTGGGGGAGTGCTTTAGTATGGATTAGACGAGAGGGTCCCATAACAGACCTCTGCCCGGTTCATACGGAATTGGAAGGAAGCAACACGTGCCAGGTCAGACATGGTAAACCCTGACGCTGCATGTTGTCTGTGTGTGTGTTTGTATGCGTTGTCTTGATGTTGTGTAACGTGCCTCGAAATGATTCGTTTTGTTGACCGTACTCAAAATTAATTGTACACCGGATTATAATAAACGAATATCACGGCAGAAATAGCCATTACCTAACCACGCCGAGGTCTTTAACGGTGGCGCCTTATTGTATGGTTATTTTTCTCGTTCGTTTAGCCGGGACGACGGAAATTCCTTCGCTTTTAATTCCTGTCCCAGCTGGATACATTGGTTCCACCAGCAACGAAACCGCAACATAACGCCCAATGTGACCTGAGATTTCTTGAGCGCGGTTCCCTTGTTTGCTGTTTTATTTTCGTTCATTTTGAACGTCATTTCGTCAACGCCTTGTCATGTGACGTGGTTCTGTTGTTCTGAAGCGTAACTAAGCCATGTCTCGTGCTGTGTATGTGTGCGGTAAAATGCGGTGTGGCGAAATTCGATTATTCAGTTGAGTAACGAGAAAACGCCTTCGAAAGGAAGAAGGTGATCGGGAAGACGGCAGTTTGACATGAACCCACTACACCCGAATCGGAATGACACTTAATGGGCTTCGCTTGGTACTGCTCTTGATGTAGTGCTGAAGGTGTAGAGCATGCCAGCGAATAAGCAGAGGTGCCAATAAAAGAATAAGCTTAAAAGGGGGAACTCAAGAAACGTCAAACGGTAGCTACATGTCAGGCTTTTTTGAATCAATTGTGCGTGACACATTCAATTGCCACTTCTTCACAGTTGGAGCTTAAGTAGGATCTCCTCGCTGAACCGTCGGGTCATGAAACAGTTTTTTGACAAATTATACAACACTCCACAGCCAAAACCACAGGCCGAAGTAGAGATCTTCCAGTGTAGTGTTCCAAAATTCACTTTCGCTTTGCGGTCTATGTGGCGCTTGCGGTTTTGTGTGGACATGCTTCTCAGCTTACCGAGCGTGTGTGAGATCTGATAAATAATGCCGTCTTTTGTCGTGGAACCCTGGTGGTGGTGGATGTGTAGTAATCGAGAAATCATGTGAAGTTCAAGAGTCGAGAATTCCGGGAATATCTGGATGCACTTGCGCTAGAAGTGTGCGCCCGATGTCGTCTTAGGTCGGCAGTTGTTGGCATTCACTTTCTCATGCACTCGCGCAACACACTCAGATGATGTTCATTGTTAGCGTTATTGCTTAAGCACGAACTCTGTGTGTGCTGTGTGTCCCGGTCGCCTACCGCGATACGATCAGTGAAACGGGACGCGGTTTCCCAGAAGCTTCCTGGCGGTGGTTCCCAGAGTCGCCGCAACGTCACTAGGAAGAGATCACAACGGCGCGATGCAAACTCGCGCGCCTCACCGAAATCACGGGAAGGTACCGTGGCGAATTGAGTCGTTTCATAAATCAATTTGAATGCCCAGTTCGTGCGGTGTCCATGTTACTGTGGCAGCATGGTACCGCAACCAATCTCCAGCTCCTACCGGAATTAACGCCACAACAAATTGTGTGCTTGTGCATGTGCTTGTGTATGTGCTGGAAATCCGTTCTTCTACTTTAGCAGCAACGGGAAGAAATAAGAGTGAGAGTGATGAAGGTGAGCACTTCTTCTCGCAGGGCAACTACATCCAGTAGGCAGATGATAGGCGAAAGGATCCTGCAGGAAAGGAACGAACGAAGGAACTGATATTGTGTTGCAGAGTTAGTCATTTCATGTAGCAAATCAACAAACAAGACAGCTGACGATGTTGTATGTCTCTTCGTTCAGTGTACATGGGCCAAGAAAACTATCGGTCTTGGGATGTCTCCCGGCCTGCAAGGTTTACAGCTCCTGTTCCAATTGTTAAAATTTCGCTACATCAAAATCGTGATCGATGGTGGTAGTAGCTGTTTGCCGACTTCCCATGTTCCATCTTTGTTTGGAGCTGTCAGACATTCCTGTCATTCCGCTAGCGACGGAGAAGACTCGTTCAGTGGGATTGATGTATTTGCAATGTCGAAAGCAGAATTTCTTGCTCGATCGTTTTTGACCTTAAAGGTTACGTTTCTTCCAACCCAAAAGTCCAATGTACGTCTGTTTTGGGAGCTTTTGACAGCTCCGTTCCGTTACGTCAATGTTGATGATGTTGTTTAAACGCCAGACAGGCGGCAGCAGGTGAGTTAGTTTGTCAATTCCCCAGCAATTGTTTGTTTGAAGTTACCTGGGAAACCCACAGGTTTTGGCCCAAATTTCGGCCATAGTTTGTCCATTGCTTGGGGAACGCTTTTCTGGCACTTTGAACTGGGACTGTGAACTTTACGAGACAGAAAACCGAACAAACATCATTGACACAGTTTCCGTGGTGTAGTTGGCCCTCTTCGCGTTTGTGTACCTTTCGGGGAGGTTGAGAACAGTTTTTGAGCGCAATTGATTGTGTCTCCTTTCGCTTGGCTTTGTTTTCGTCCCGACCGGACAATTCATGTTTGTCTGTTGATCGATTTATAACAAACAGAGTCGAACGGGGTTCTTTGTTTTGTGGCAGGAAAAATGTCTGTCACCGCATAAATGGTATGCGCATAGAAATGGACAAAATATGTTAAATCCCATTGCCCAGTGGGTTGTTTTCTTTTTCGCGAGCTATATAGCTGCCAGTGATTTTTCCGTTTCTAAGGCTCTAAGTCTGACGGGAACTCGACCTTCTTTCCGGTCGTTCGACAAGGTTCATCGATAGTCAGGGTGATATGCAAAGCAAATGGTAAAATGGCTAAGACATGTACCGAAAGGAAATAAAACGCAAAAAGGCAACCAACCAACAGGTTGGAGCGAAAAAAGGGCGTGGAAGTTATGGATAAAATACAACTTGTACCTAAGGGAACGTTGGCAGAAAATAAGTACAGGACCCCGTAGTTCAGGGAGGCGTTCGGTGGGTGTGGTCGAATTTATGTTATAGCTCCTCACTAAGCTTTCGATAGAGAATTTATGTTCGCGTGAAGTACATTTATCGACGACTGAATGTCGCCCTGACCCACTCTTCTCTGGTTCTTATACCAAGTACTTTTAAATTCCGCTTTTTGCTAATCAAAACTTAGTTAAATCTCACAGGCCGCAAAGATTGTAACCTAAATATGGACAAATAGAAAGTGATTGAAAATGATATGTCGCACGTATGACGATGTGGTCAGGACGCGAAACGGATTGCAAGAAAGAAAGCTAGAAGTGTTCTCCAATTACCGCACATTCACCAGTAGTAACCCAAACGTCAACGGGTGTGCAAAGTGTAAAGCGAATAATTTGTGACAACTTCCTGGTTTGGTGGTCGATTTGCCGCCCTGGCACGGTGGTCTCTTTTGGTCCGGTGTCGTTATGGATTCGAGTTGCCTTAAATGTGGATTAAGGGTTGTTTATCCGATCGTACAACTGGCGGGACTAAACTCTGCACACCCGCAGCAAACATTAAAGAAAAATCTATGTCGCGCATTGTCTCCAGAATGTGTACGTAGGAAATCCAGTGTCACAGGGTCCATTGAGACACAGCATTGGTACGCCTAGAAGCGCTTTGATTGCGTGGTGTAGAAGAAAGTACAGCACGTATTGTGGCGTGTCATTCGTGTTTCTTTCTCGGCAAAAGGTTTCGGTCCAGCCGACAACTGTCATAAATGTCCCGCAGACTTCCTTCTGGATTTCCGTCAGCTAAATAGAGCAAGATTTATGTCTGTAGCTTACTTTCACGCTAGTTACTGACAAAACAAGCAAACTCCAATCAGTATATGTTTGATCCCACAGGGGAATTGTTGTCCAGAACTCGCAGGTCCTCATCGAAATGTGCTATAAACTCGGGAGAAAGTAGACTTTGGAGTTCTTTCTGATCTGATCACAATTTTCTTGTACTTGAAACCATTCCTAGGACAGTTGTAAGTTGTGTAACGTACAACACCTTGTTAGGACGCTTTTCTCCAAAAATGTTCCTATTGCTCCAGAAAACAACCAACAATGGACAGCTTCCATTGTGGATGATTTATGTTTAGCTTCATGCCGCCAGCACCATGTACCCAGGGCTGAAAAATGAACATCGATTTTCCAGACCTCAATCGAGACACCGAAGGTATACGTTAATTTTTCTGCTCACTCTGTTGCTTGTGCCTATGCGGAGCGTTTAGTCATGGGTTGCGTTGCGTGTGTCGAACGATTCAAGACCGAAGCCTTCGAAGCCAGCAGAGGAAATGAAAACCCTTTTTCCCTTTATGCGAACCACACAAACCTTAGGGCCTTAGCTAGTGGGGCTGCAAAGTTGATTTATCTTGCCTTAATAAGTCTACAGTGGTTATGGGGTTTCTACTTGAGCCGTTTATAAATGGGTCTCCATCGGCTAGGATAGAATTGAATTTGGTAGTAAATTATAGTTTTCCCATGGTCATTTAGTGGCGGCATTACGCCCGGACACACTGTTTGCGTTCGCTTCGGCTCGTTCATAATGAAATTTGGATCAGTTAATTTCGTTTTTAACCTAGATGCTCCTTTAGTTGATCGATTCGATTACATTTTGGGCTAGTAGAGAAAAAGTCTACACAATATGTCTTGTGCTGCTGCATCTCATATGGCAGCTAGGTACGGGATCCATTCACTTCACTTGCTCTGTAACCATTCCGGGGAGGAAGAAAAGTTCTCACGCAGACTTTACCTCACCTTTGGCCTCGCGTGGCGTGTTAACTCATGCGCAAAAGGCAACCTGGCATAAATCAAACATGTGGTTGTTCCCTGCGATCGGTTGTTTTCCATTTTCCGCTTAGCGGCCGCTGTCCGGCTTAATGCTTGCCCGAGCTTCAAAGTGTCGTCGTTTTTCATTCGATCGAGACATTATTAAGGGGTCGAAGTGTGTGCACTGAAGAGATTGTTGTTGGTGGTGTGCGCATCGCTATTGGGAAATCGCCGAGGGAAGTTTGTCCATAACGAGTTGGCGTGGAAATCCGAAAAAGCCCTTAATCCAGCAACGACCACATGGCGGGAGTTGCGTTCTCCATTAGCTCGAGAAGACACTGCTACTTTTGTTTGTCTCCTCGTCTAAATGGGGTCCATTATTCATGGTTTCTTGGGACGCTAACGACACTGTCAGCGTTATACTTTTAAGGGATTTTTCATATGTTTGCATTTTCACTTTACGTGTCGTTTTCTTTCCAAATTCTGGCAACGAGCTCGAGATGCATACAGCATACAGAAAAGCATACAGTTTTCTTTTAATAATCCTTGTCTTGGAAGTTAGCTAATGAACTAGTCGGAGGTATTTAATATTAATATTTGTTGTTGTGGAATTATGGCAACATTTAAGTTTATAGTAACATTTTTTAGGGTTTAAATACGAACCTTCAACTGAACTTCGAGTAAACCAATTCTAAATTAAAAAATATTTCGTTTGTTCACGATCAAGGAATCACTATACTATCCTTGGAAACTTCCATCCGGAAGCAAAAACCGGGTACAACTTCAAAACCATATGCATACAGCAGCATTATTGACTTTCTTTTCGCGAAACATTGCCCGCTAAAAAACGAGCCAAAGTGTCCAACTCCACAGCAGGGAGAACTAAAAAAAACTCCCCCATATTGGTTGGTACAAATCGCACTATGGACAACAACCACCGACAGACCCACCGCTTCTTGATTTAGTGCGTTTTTCCTCGTCCGACAGCGAGAGTTTCCCCCCGTTGCGAGTACGAAAGATTACATCTTGATCTCCGGTCCGATCCACGGTACCCACGGACCGTAGCTTTATTGCACCGTTTATGCAATATCGTTTGCCTTCACCGTGAGGGAGGTCGCACGGTTCACCTTTTTCGATTCTAATAGATTTTCACCGTGTTTACTTAACTCTTTAAAGTGAGGAAACGCAGAGGGAGGTCCACAGGAGGCTTTGTTTCATGCCGAGGACACACGCTACAGCCCGGCACACACACGCGAAAAAACCCACAGAGAGAAGAGATAAAATCATCATTTATGCCCTTTAGATTATCGGAGGTTTAACGTTTTTCTCTGCCAAGATCCGATTAAGGTTTTTTTTTGTATGTGTATGTTTATACATTTTCCACGGTGTAAAGCAAAGCTTGTGTGCACGATGTGTGTCAGTACTGCGAGAGACCCGGTGCAATAAAGTAGTTGAAATTTCATTCGGCCAGAGCATCTCCACCAAAGCTCCAAGAAAGGCAAGCAACGGTGAAGGGATCTGGGATGAACCTTTCGTTGTTCTTCCCACTCGTACGGTGTTGTACCCTTTTTGGAAGGTACAAAAACAAAGCAAGTACTGGTACATCATGTGTGCAGCATAGCTCCACAAGCCACTGGTAACCAGCTGCTCCAGAAGGTTAGAAGTCAGGGCAGTAGTTGAATAATTAATTTTATTGCTGTTTGTGAGCGGGCGTGTGCACCATTCGCCCGGCATCTGTTTCGTGCTTCTGCGGTGCAAGATTGCTTTCACGACTTCCGCGGTAAACGTGCCCGGTGACTTTCTTCTTGCTGTTTGTCGAAGCCAACGAACGACTACACGGAGAACTACCTAACGGGGAGATGTGTGCCCTTTCAACCTCTGGCACGTCGGGTTGGTAATTAATTAAGGAGGGTAAACGGGATCTTTTAGTTGTTTTTCCTCTGTAGAATAGATACAATTGCAACCAGTTTGGAAGAGGGATGTTTTGCAGAGAATTAAACAGAGCTTAATGTTGTGAAATAATCCGAAAAGCATCTGTAAGCACAGGTTTCTAATCGTGGCAAATCTCGCAATGAACATCAGTCACCGATAATGACGTCAATCACGGAATCGAAAGATCGTGCCTCCTAGCCAACTCCAGGTGCACTGTTTGTGT
This sequence comes from Anopheles maculatus, assembly GCA_002091835.1. Taxonomy (NCBI): domain Eukaryota; kingdom Metazoa; phylum Arthropoda; class Insecta; order Diptera; family Culicidae; genus Anopheles; species Anopheles maculatus. The sequence continues at coordinate 105,350 of KZ061623.1, read as the reverse complement.
GTGCAGTACGACCTCGGGTGTGCATAATTGCGCGATTCTGCTTCCGGGGCAGCTGCTCCTTCAGCAGTTATTGTCCTGAGCGTGTGGTGCAATTGCAGTTGCGCTCTTTGTCGGTGTACAATTGTGCTAGCCTATTGTAACCTGAACAACCGGCGGCGGACCTGCCAATCGAACGGTGTTGTGACTCTCATTAAAGTTGTGTTATTATTCAGCGATGCCTTCAAGTGTTGCTGGAATCGTTGGTCGATTCTATTGCAAGCCAAAGGACTATCATTCTGGTGTGAAATCAAACTCCTGCAGGGGAAGAACACGTGTTAGGAGAGGTTTGGTGAAGGTGTTGGACACGATCGGGATATAACCTCACCTTCATGCTCCGTTGGGATGGGATTGGAGCACAACTCGCCGAAGCAAAACATATTATTAAACAACCTCTCGTCGAATGTATCGGAACAGGCTTAGATCACCGATATATGTAGAAGCAGAAGCAGCCCGAAGGCATAGCACAAGCATCATCATCATTGTTGAGGTTTGGAGCCACCACCACAACTACGTGGATGCTTACGTGTGCCGTTTCGATTGGAATGGTTTGTAAAGTAAGGTTTGGTCTTGAAGGTGTGACCTTCCGTGTGTGTGTGGTTCTCCGAGCCTGGAGGAGCAGTTTTATTGGCACTGGAGCAAAAAGCCTGTGTGGTTCGCGTTGGGCCACTAGGCCATTCGTTTGTTGCTACGTGTGATTAGCACACAGCACACAGACGGCTGACGTGTTCTGTGAAAACACTTTTAATCCGCGAGTAAAGATAGCCCCCGGCTTTCGGTCAACCATTGGCCTCAATTGGAAAGAACTTAACAGAACTGGCATCCGTTACCTAACAGGAGGATAGCGTTTGCGGTGAGCTTTTTTTTTTGTTTTGCGATGATTAGTTTGTTGTGTATTAAAGTAAACACTCGACTCGACAGACAATTTTAATGATTAGTTTCGATTTTAACCCTTCAACTTCAAGCGGTTGATGAATAATTTCGCCCCATTATTCAATTATTTCTATTTGGAACAAAGCGTCCCCGTCCCAATCAGTTGCCTATATTTGGTGGGTGCACATTCGTGTACTACGGGCGTATTGTGCAACGATATTTCTGATTGGGACATAATCATATATTTTTCATTTGGATTGATTTGGTGTTTTCGTTTAATGTACGTGTACAGCGCAGAGTTGTCAAACTAGGTTTAAACTTAGTGCTTTTAACTCACTATACTTTGTGTGTTGAATTAACAAGATATCCTTGTTTTTGGACTAATACGTAGTTCAGGTAACTGAATTTTTAGTGGCTCGTTTTTATTGTTGTGCAGAATATTTTTCTAGATAATGACATGCAATTTAAAGCTCTAGGATAGCAACAAATAATTTTTCTTCTTCGATAATTTTTCGTTTCACAGTGTACATAAATCTAATTTCCATACTATTGCAAACGTTTGACAACTCTCACCATAAAAAGAGCTAGCATTTCCATATGATTTCCATACTATTACACATTTCCATACCTTTCACGAGCCATCACCATGGCGCATTGTCACCGGTAGGCTCGCTACGAGTTGTGTTATGGAAATTATTCAATTATTGATTTGATGTTTCGTCGTCTGTCTGTCGGTAACCGTATTTACGGCAAACGCGGCAACAGACAGACCAACCAGAACGAACACCAAACCTCAACGTCAAGGGTAAGAGAGTCAATCCAATTACAACGAACTTGTCGCGTGGTTAGTTTCAGTTTTCCTTTTCCTTGCCGGTGGGTAGTTGGATAAGGAGCGTAACCTAAAACGGTGTTGGAAAAGTATGAAGTGAAATTTTTCGTCAAAAACCAACAACCTTCCGGTGTTGTTGTATCATTTGAATAGCTGATGGAACCGATTTGCGATGCAAAATCGCGCCATCATCATCCATCGGGAACCACGATTCCGCACCGGACAGAGATGGAAAGTAAAGTTTGTTTTGAAGGCGTCGCGTTGGTTTGTTGTGGATTTTGTGCAAAACGAATCAATCAAGAGAGTATTGGAAAACGATTGGCGTTCCTTGGCTTTCGGTAACAAGAGGTGATTTTTGTACGGATCTTACACTCCAGATCGGTCGAGTGTGAAAGTGATCAAGAGTGATCCTTTCTTTCACATTTTGTTTTGCCTTCTTACCAAGACAGCAAATAGAATAGGCGTCAATGAGCGCTTCAAGACGTGTTTCGTTGAGTACGAGATGGTTTTGATTTGTGATTTCTATTTATTGTTTGTTGTTTCGGTTCGTGCGGTGATTGAATTGTTTTGTTGGCGAAAGTATGCCGGAAATCATTGACAGAATCGTAACGAAATCGTTTGATCGGATGTTCAATAGTTGTTACGTTTCAAGATGGCAGAGATCCGATAGCGAATGTGTACTCTTGAGAGGGACTCCACTTTTACTTCAAGCCTTACGATTCACATTCTCCTATTTTAACCATCAAAGCTTTTCGCAGAGCTTTCGCTCAATATTTGAATCAAAATATATCGATGAGACACCTTACCTTGTCCTAACTCGGATCGAGATTGCAATAATATTATGTTGTATCGTCCCACATGGCGTTGTATCCTAAGCTTGCTTCGAACATGATTCAGAAGGATCAACCCACAGAAATAGCAATGTAATGCTACTGGGTGTGCACAGTCTCTACTACAACTACTGCTGGCTCTTGTTTTTCCTCATCTCAAACCGAAGTTCGGGATGTGGGAGGTTCCATTTACACGACACCCGCTCATAAGATCCAACCGGATCGTATGGTAGGGCTCATGTAAAAGTTCGTGTCTGGTTTTTTCGCATATACCTGTGTAGTTGACTTTTTATCTGTTTATCTTCCACCGGTCGATAGTGTGCCATTAGGTATTATTGATTTAAAACGATACTACAGTGTGCAGTGTAAATACAAGATTGGCAGCATTTATTTTTAATACGGCAAAACCATGAATAAGTGGATAAAGCTGACGTTAAAGATCTAGATAAGATCTAAATAACAGAAAATGATTGTCCAGATTTTGCATATTTTAAGGACATTATAACATTTTTGATTCTCGTCATCATCTTATATTTAGGTTACATATATTTTAGGTATTATGAGTTGTGTATTCATCAAACGGATACTTCAAATCCTAGTGCTTTATATGAGCACTGTTGCTTAACTGGGTCGCTGATCATAGCAGTTGGCTAATTCTTGACATTATTTTTCGTTTGAGCAAATCAAATGATCTCTCTCTTGAAGTTTATATTTTATACCTCAACCAACAAGTGCTCATATAATTAAGCTACACACTGTACACTGCAAAACCATGTGTGCACCTTCCCTTCTAAGACCCTTTGGAGTAGTGTAAGCGAACGATTTGTCGTATAGAATTTCATAATTGGTGAAAAGCACCTCGAACTCAGGAGGATGTAAATTAAAATGCCTTTCTCCCTTAAAGGGGTTTTGCCACACTGATAGGATCATTTCTGTGTTGTTTTTTTTTGGTTTCCTTTTCCTGTTCTTCGGTATCATGAGTTTGCCGCTTCTGAACGTTATGTTGCCTCCCGGCAGCTACACACCATCCACTATGGAGATGTTTCGTAAATTTACACCTCATACACATACGAGTGTACGGGAAGCTTATATTGGCTCACCCGTTTGCTTTTTCGCGATCGATTAACGGTGATAGTAACAGTTTGACGGAGATGTGGTAGCGCACTTACCGATCGGAACACCCATCCCAAAACCCAGAAGCTGTGTTCGCGGGGTTTTGCTTTTTGTTGCGCCTGTTCCTGCCACAAGAAGTGTGCCTACAACTCAGGCTAGTTTTCCTCCCGAAGCACGTTACTGTAGGAGACACACTTCCGTGGGATGATGATGGTTTCGAGATCGCACGTTTTAAAGCGAGAGGGTTTACGTTACGTGTTCTGTACGGAGCTACAGCTACACATATTTCGCTTTTTTTTCATTTGGCCATGCTTTTCTTCGAGAGACCTTTAGGTTGTACATATTCCGATCGGTAGTAGCTTTGGCTGCTGGCTACCGACGGCCCCAAAACCACGTAGATCGAGTGGCGCGATCGATGAGCAGCACGATGAATGGTTGTTGCTGTGAGCGCAAAATATGTTATGGTTTTTCGCACGTCGTCCATCAACACGAGCTCCGACTTCCGGCTGCTTTTTCCTCAAGAGCACGTTCGGTCTTGCTGGTGTAGGTTAAGAGGATGTGCTTCGGAGATGGTTGGAAATCGATAGGTGAAGTGTACGATGGAAAGGAAATAGATCTGTACTGATCGATGAGTTATGACGTTCGTTAAACCTATCCCCATGTGTAGCTCCCTGTTCGACATGAACATTCCCTTACTACCGGTATCCTTGTGAACCACCTTTAGCTAATGTGTACTTTCTTCTTTTTCTGCTTTCGTTTTAGGTAAGCATCTTCCACAAACGGCGGCATCACTGAAAGAACTCTTCTGCCAAAACGATTTAAAGGGATCATTCCGGTTGAGTAACGCTTTACCCAAACGTTACGCAATCTTCCAGTACGCAAGTGTTTAAAAATGGGGAAATACTTTTCCTTCCCTTACGGTGTGCGATAATTGCTAATAAATTGAAGGAAAACGTTTAATGAAATGTTTTATCTTCTGTTACTAATTTTTTTCGCGCACACTTCGGGCACCGCATCGATCGTTTTATAATTTTGCACGCCCGTATGCGAAAAATTAAAGGGAAAATAAGGGAAAATAGCAAATGGGAATGGTGGATGGTATATGTTTCGAACGTCGCGAACCGTATGATTATGATGCAATAACCGACCCGACCCGAACTGATGATACTTGAAGAAATGATTATTTTCACTCAATCATTACCATAATTTGGCACCCTTTTTTGTTTTTCTTCCCGATCCCTTTCGATACGTCTGTCTGTTTTCCGGTGCGAGGAAATCGAGGAACTGTAAAATAATAGTTTTTAGAAGCGAAAAGTGTGCAAAATCCCCCAAAAAACGCTCTAACCTGCTGTTTGGAGATGATGCAACACGTCTATCAATTTCCACCCCAAAACGGAAAACCTCACCGTTCCAAAGTTCCGACCGTCGGTGTGTGTGTGTGTCGATGGTGATGCGTCTTTTAGCGTATTAGGTGATAATTATAATTTGGAATTGTTTTCAACAATTTGACGCACCAATGATCGGCGGCACTGTTTTGGTGGGTGGTTAGCGATTGCCGATCGTACCCCATTGCGCAATACTATCTTTCGGCGGTGGTGGTGATTGCGAGATTTTCCACAACAGGAAAATAATACTACATGAAAGACAAGAGCCCCGGCCAATGATGCGGGTGTGTGCGTGTGAAGTTGTTCCCATCTAAATCTAAAATCAAAGTAAACTTTCCTTTTTCGTAGTGTGAGATGTGGCGCTTCTTTTTTTTTGGTGATTGTTTTGGCGATTACCGTTTTCTATGGGTCGGTGTGTGACGCCATACGTTTATTTAATTAAATGTTTATGTAATGCTTGCAATGTTGAGGGAAGATGAGGGACTTTTTTATGCTTGTTTGTTGGCCAACAGTTGATGAAGATAATGATGGGAAAATACATACTTCTTGAAGTGCTTTGCTATAAATGGTATGCTGTAGTCGATTTGTGTGTTGGTAGGTGTAAATTTTACGTCCTTGTGGCTTATATTTGTAGTTGCTTAATTATCCTTGCAAGATGATAATTAAATTAACAATACAAAAAACTGTACATAGAAAAAAAAGAACATATCTAACAGATAGAACGTGCTTAATTAGTTATGTTAAATTTTTGCTCGAGTATTCAGAATTTATACAAAACGAATATATGAAAGTCACGGTTTTACATAAAAGAGAAATTTTTAGTTTCTTCGATGTTCACTTCCTTTACTTACTTACTTACTTATCAGGCGCTACAACCGCTTCGCAGTCTAGGCCTGCTGCAACAATCTTCGATACCGCTCACGGTCTAACGCCGTCGTCTGCCAATCCATTATCCCGGCCGTTCTGGCGGACGCATCGACGCCATCACTCCATCTCAGTTTGGGCCTACCACGCCTCCTCTGTCCATGTGGACGGCCTAAAAGGATTTTACGGGCTGAGTCGTCCGGTGCCATTCTCATGACATGACTAGCCCACCGGAGCCTGGCGAGCCTAATTCGCTGCAAGATGGTGAGATCACCGTACAGCTCATAGAGCTCGTCATTGTAGCGGCTCCTCCATTGTCCTTCCACACATACGGGGCCAAAAATCCTTCTGAGCATCTTCCTCTCGAACGCGGCTAAGAGGGTTTCGTCAGTTTTGGACAGAGTCCATGTCTCAGAGGCATATGTGAATACCGGGACTATAAAGGTTTTGTACAGTCCCAGCACCCTTGCGCGCAACTCCACGTCTATGTTGTTGTCGGTGCTGACTTTTGACCCCAGATAGGTGAAGTTTTGGACGACTTCGAAGGTGCGATCTCCTATCTGTACATCACCCCTGCGTAAATCAGTGTTTGTTAACAGGGCCGCTGGTGGTGCCACCTTCATTTTTGTTTTTGCCTCGTTGATCTCCAACCCGAGGTTCAGTGCCGCATGCTCGATCCTTTGGTAAGCTTCTGCTACATAGGATAGCCTCAAACCAATGATATCTATGTCATCAGCGTATGCCAAGATCTGGAGTGACTTATAGAAGATGGTCCCCGAAGTTTCCACCTCCGAGTCTCGGATGGCCCTCTCTAGCGCCAGATTGAATAGGAGGCAAGCAAGCCCCACTCCCTGGCGCAGACCCTCGATTCGATGTTCACTATTGCTCTCAAATAAGAACTTATGTTACAGGAACAAAAACGAAGTATTGGAAAAAGACTACCTTTAATCTGGTTTTCGAACTACTGGTGGTTTTGGTGGTTTGGTATAACCATACCAAAAAAGAAGATTAATATCTTAACTTTGTAAACAAGAGACTCAAAATCAATTTCTTTACCTTCAAAATCTCCAACAAAGTTTTACAAAACACTTTATCCGAATAGTTATGGGTCAGTTTTTGTGATGAGTACTCTCAATGTTCTTTCGACACAGCCTTTATTATTTGATACGAGAAAATGCTTGCGATGGGGACAGTCTCTTGTGTGAGAAAATTGTTCCAGAAATCAATTCAAGTTCCTACGGCAAGATGATTCCTTTTTTACCAGAAAACGGAAATAAAGTGTAAGGGTACGACTAACATCGAGATTTTTTTTGTTAGGAAAGAAGGGAGGAAAAGGAAACAAAAACTGACCGGTGCTCACGTCTTGGGGTATAGGTGGAAAAATCTAGCAAAGGCTAAAAATAATGTCGGAGAATGCTGAAGAGAGTCTCTTATCGGCTACCTTCCCAAGGACCTTTAAGGGATTCAACAGCTGAAAAAAATTCGGGATATGAACTAATTCGTCTCCAAAGCTTTTACTGTTAATTTTCTCTCAAACTCAACTCAATTTTTTTCTCGCCTTTATTTCATTCAAGTCACTGTGAGCTGCAGAGCTCCGTTAGTGATGGATTACAATCTTCTGCGTAATCATACAAAAGCAGTGCAACCTATTCCACTGTTACAACACCTGACTCCCAGATGGCACTAACCAATCCTTCGCTGTGCCATAATATTAGAACTTTCAACATAAAGTATATTCAATTTTAGGTCGGGATTTAGCGATTCTTTAAAAATTGTACAACATTTTGCGTATTTGCTACATCTACATTGACAAAACTGTTGTCTTCGCTTATCAAATGTACGGGTGAAATTGCCTCATCATATCATGAAAGAAAATCCAACCTTTTAAAGACGATCAGGTTTGAGATCTTAATTTAATTCTCTCATGAGCATCCCAGCTGTTTCTCTAATGCTACAAGTGCCTCTGAAAAACTCCCCATCAAAGAAAACCAAATATCGATCCCCCTATCAACTATCTTATCAGATTCGCCCTCACACATCTCTCTATTTGTGTGTTAAACACACGAGAGAAAAAAAAACGTGCTGTGTGCGTTGTTATGCATGATCACTTCATTGACTTTTCGAAACGTCAAGAAAGCAACAACAACAACAAACAACGCCAACCACAGAGACAAGCGCACGCGTGTGTATGTTTACCCCACTGTTTATCTTAATTAAAGTACGGTATAAGTAGGTTTTCACACGCAACTTGTGTGTGCGCCCCATTCCCAAACTTGACCAACAGTCGGCAGATAATTGTCTTTAGCATCTTGCGTAAAGCGCAAGGAGAAAGCGCAATGTTTTTAGCCCTTTTTTCCCTACTTGTATGCGCTTGCACCATGCGCAAACAGCAGACTCTCGCGCGGTGATCGTATCTCGAAAGGGTCTAGGCGAAGGGTCGGTACCGTTTTATTTTTCGGCACCCCGAACTGCACTGCTGGTTGTTTTAACACAGGAAAACTTTGTGTTTCTCGCAGCGTGCCCCCATAATCGCTGTTCACCGCCCCTAATGGGTGGACATTTTCACCACTTATCTGACGGTTTCGACAATATTTAGTCAGAGAGCGTTCGTATTCAGCAGTACACGGCGGCGGGTAGGCTTTCGCAGCTTCCGTTTGTTTGCCCTTTTTTTATTGAGACAGGGAATTTTAATTCCTCCAAAGGGTTTGTTTTGTGGCGCAGGTTAGTGCGATAAAACACAGGAAGAAAACATTCGTTTACAAGCGTTAAGACAACATCAAGGTGTGCTGGGGGGTTATCTGTGTGTGAGAGGGCTTTGTTGTTTTTTCACCCTTTGAAAGGGACTTTTATCTTGTGCCGTTGACAAGATGGGTGAGCTTTTTGGGAGAAGTTTCGAAGTTTATTATGCTGCGACACCCTTTTTCGCTTCCCAGTTTTACAAGTCGCCGCGCTTGCCACCGAAGGGATGTCGTTTGACGGTAAACGGTGCACGATTATGAACTCGCCGGAGTCTGTGTGTTGCATGTGGAAATTATCGATTATTAGCCACGGTGCACGCGTAACACTCAACCCCCGAAAGGAGTGTTTGCCCTTTTCGTGGCGTCGTTGTGTTGTGTAGTGGCGGAACGCTTGCAGAATCGTACCGGGTACCCCCGGATGTACAAGATTGTTTTCTACCCTGCTTGTTTCTGTGTGTTACGTCGATGCTTGGAGGAGGTAACAATCGTAATCGAACGCGGTGAAAAACACGCTCACCAGGCAGCGATGATCGAAGTTTAGAAAATAATTGATCGATCGATTGGGTACGAAAGACTTGAGCGACAAGCAAGTGACGAACGGAAATTGGGCACGCGCACGTATGTTTGCGTAATATTCCGATTTGATTTGTTCCACAAAATGTTCTCTCGTCAGCGTTTGAACCCGGCGGGAGGACACTTTTGCCCAAGGGTTCCATCCCGAATTTATGATTCGTCATTGTCGGTTAAATAATTCGCATCGGACAGTCGCATCGGAATCGAACCGTATAGAACGCGACTATGAACGGTGAGGTATGACTTCCTCGTTCGCTTCTTTCCATTTTGTTGATGGCGATCATCTGATTGTTTCTGATATTGCATAACGCCCGTCGGCAGTGTCTTCGGTGTTGGAAAAAAAAAATGCCCGTGGAAAAGAAATTATGAGCAAACGGACGTGATTAATGGGACGCGACGTGAATTTATTTCACCGCGAGTGGAAGTGAATGAAAAGCTTTGAAAACAAAATGCATCACTGCGCAAGGGTGGCAAAGGTTTCGGTGGGACGTGGTCAGTTCATTTCCGTGTCTTGGTGGAACGTGGTGCAATATGCACCTTTACTTGCATTCCTTTTGCTGGCTGAAGATATGGTTTTTCATTACGAAATAAGAGGCAAGGGCACGTCGAGAGTTAAGGATCAAATAAAAGAAAAGCATAACAAAAGTAAACAATGCGGATAGTTGGTAAGAGTTCAGCAAAACGTAAGATAAAGAAAATCAGAGTGAGTAATAGAATGTAAATATGCATAAGAATAAAACACAAATCACAATAAAAAGTGAAAAGACACGAAGAGTAAACATAAATACATAAATCAAAGTAATAATTCATAAAATGAATTAAAACACACATATCAAAAGATTAAAACTTTAAAATGCAAACTTGACAATAAAAACTTGGTGCAAGATACAATGAAAGCAAGGAAATAATTAAATTCAAGTGAGACATTTCAATTTCGCTTTTTTTATGTCACGTTCGAATCGTGCTCCAGATCGTTTCTGTCCGATTGGTTACATTGTACCGTAGACAGCATCTATTAAGGGGGCTAATATCTGCTCCACCTTGTTGCGGTGCACACAAATTAGCGCACAAAACATAAACCAACCCCAGTGCATGCAGCAGAGGTGGACAGTGTATTCACATCCTCCGCGAACCATGTAAATGTTGCAAATTTGCTTGCCTTTATCCAATCGATCTATAGTACGTTTTGCATCAAATCTCGTGCTCGTGTTACAAACGATCACAACGAATATTGTACCGCGTGAAAACCGAGGGAATAGACGAGGAGGAACAACGAGTACGAACGAAGCCAGAAAATTAGAGCAATAGGCAATGAAGGGGGTGCGCAGAAAAATCTCCAACTGTTTACAATAAATGCTCAAATTGTAAACATAGGCGATTTACAAATTTACATCGAACACTAAACCCTGAATCCGAACGCACACGATTTGCTGGTGGTGGTGGTCAGTCGTGGAAAGGCGGGCCTGTCCAGTTCCCTAACATGCGGCCGGTTAAGTTTGCGCCTTGGTTGGTGGCCGTTTTCTGGTGGGTTAGTTTTCATTTGTTTCCTCTCACTAAAGCGTACGGTTTGCTGTAAACCATATGCGCGGGTTGGGGCAAGCAGAACCGTTTTATGCTGGTTCAAACCGACAAATGTTATGTTTCCCGCCACATGTTACAACCGGACGGCGGGGTTTTTCCTTTCCATCATCCATCCCCAGGGTTTGGTAAAATGGGTTTTTGTTGGTCTTTGCGCAAAAGGGGTTGATGTTTGCTTTGAACATTAGAGTTCTGGCCGTATGTTGACGCTGTACGCTATCCGAGATACCGCCAGCCCGAACCAAAACATCGAAAGGGCATTAAAAATTCTTCGTATGTAATGCAATCAAAGCGAATGTTCGGTCGTTCAATGTTTTGTTGCATCATACTGCACAATGGGCTAGCGAATGGAATCCCAAAATGACTCAAATAATCATTAAAAAAAACTTTTTGCAATTTTTTTTTTATGAAGAAATTTGACTAAATAATTCAGAAAGGTGAAAATGTTTTTTATTTGTTACTATTTTAAATAAGCAATGAAAAATTGTTCATGTAGGTTGTTCTGTCAGACATTCATGGTTGGTTTTGCTGTTTGGAAAACTGAACCTAAAATTTATTAACAATTTGTATAAATATTTATGGATAAAACATAAACCAACCCCAGTGCATGCAGCAGAGGTGGACAGTGTATTCACATCCTCCGCGAACCATGTAAATGTTGCAAATTTGCTTGCCTTTATCCAATCGATCTATAGTACGTTTTGCATCAAATCTCGTGCTCGTGTTACAAACGATCACAACGAATATTGTACCGCGTGAAAACCGAGGGAATAGACGAGGAGGAACAACGAGTACGAACGAAGCCAGAAAATTAGAGCAATAGGCAATGAAGGGGGTGCGCAGAAAAATCTCCAACTGTTTACAATAAATGCTCAAATTGTAAACATAGGCGATTTACAAATTTACATCGAACACTAAACCCTGAATCCGAACGCACACGATTTGCTGGTGGTGGTGGTCAGTCGTGGAAAGGCGGGCCTGTCCAGTTCCCTAACATGCGGCCGGTTAAGTTTGCGCCTTGGTTGGTGGCCGTTTTCTGGTGGGTTAGTTTTCATTTGTTTCCTCTCACTAAAGCGTACGGTTTGCTGTAAACCATATGCGCGGGTTGGGGCAAGCAGAACCGTTTTATGCTGGTTCAAACCGACAAATGTTATGTTTCCCGCCACATGTTACAACCGGACGGCGGGGTTTTTCCTTTCCATCATCCATCCCCAGGGTTTGGTAAAATGGGTTTTTGTTGGTCTTTGCGCAAAAGGGGTTGATGTTTGCTTTGAACATTAGAGTTCTGGCCGTATGTTGACGCTGTACGCTATCCGAGATACCGCCAGCCCGAACCAAAACATCGAAAGGGCATTAAAAATTCTTCGTATGTAATGCAATCAAAGCGAATGTTCGGTCGTTCAATGTTTTGTTGCATCATACTGCACAATGGGCTAGCGAATGGAATCCCAAAATGACTCAAATAATCATTAAAAAAAACTTTTTGCAATTTTTTTTTTATGAAGAAATTTGACTAAATAATTCAGAAAGGTGAAAATGTTTTTTATTTGTTACTATTTTAAATAAGCAATGAAAAATTGTTCATGTAGGTTGTTCTGTCAGACATTCATGGTTGGTTTTGCTGTTTGGAAAACTGAACCTAAAATTTATTAACAATTTGTATAAATATTTATGGATAAACAAGCTTTTGGATATGTTCTTTGTGTGAAACGATTACATAAACCTTTTCTGTGGATGCAAATAAGCTACGATACTTTCACAAACAACCACATAATAAACAATAAGACATAAAAATCGATGAAAAATATGGAAATCAGAAACAAATATTTGTAATAATTATTTTCTTACTTCAAAATGATTGAAAAAGATTGAAAAAATGATTTTAAATTATTAAAATCAAAGAATTATATCCTAATTTTCGTGATACAACGCCCCACTGTATATCTTCAGTTCTTGTTTTGAAATTATGCCATCAAACCCACATCCAAAAACACCTCCGAGAGCAGTAACTTCAACATTGAAGTTCTTCGTTAGACAAAGATTTGGAAAATCTGTCTTTCAAACATCACTTTCTCTTCCATCTCGATGACGGAAATAAATAAAAACGGGAAAGAGATTGGGATTTTCTAAGATCACTCTGCTTTAAGCCCTTCGATGTCGAGCGTGGATTAGAGCCCTCCAACAAAACACATGGGGATGCCATTTCGGACGACAGCAATTTGCTCCAGAAACGCTCGCCAACACATCTCACAGACGTGACATGAAAACATGGTACTACGGCGAGACAAGCGCTGGCAAACCGATTAAAACCGAGAGACGACCTTAGTGTAGAGCGAGCGCCAGTCTTCTAGCAGGGTCGCACGAGATGATGTGTAGCGTGTCGAAGTCTTCCTGCTACTGCAGCCCTGTGATTATTGTTTTCTAATGCACTAGCTAATGAGTACCTTTTTTGCCTTCTCCACTATTAGTTTTCGTTGCGCCAGCCCTTCTGTGGTAAAAGCAACAAGGGCTCGCAATCGATTCGTATCTACGCGAAAGAGCCAGTGGGAAAATGTCACCTACATTTGGTGTGTCCTCTGTTTCACCCTGCTGCTGTGACTTGAATGTACGAAGTACGGTGCTCCAAATTTACCGTTTTGTTGTCGTTTAATTTTATTCCTTCGTGTATTTTTTTATTGCTCCACATCGAAAACGCGACGCTGCACTTTACGAGAGTTGAAGAAGTTGGTTGAGAATGCCGCCACCTTTACCTACTATACACGCCCGCATTTGATGCACAAGGGGTCTGGAGTAACCGTTAGGCGACTTTTCTTTTGATGACGATTGATTCTCCATTGCCCGAGCGGGACATTAGAACAGGAGTTCGGTTTGTTCGATTTTACAACCTCGGCGACCTCTATTCGGCGTACAGCAGCCCCGCTTTGAAGTGGTAGAATGCAGTTGCTGATGAATTTACAACGAAGCGATGTAGTTTGAAAGCTTTATTTTATTGCTTTACACCACGACTGCCAAAACCCCCTGGGCGTGTATGAGTCTTCCCTGCCGTGAGGGCTATTTAAATAAAATAACAAAGCCATCCCCCATCTTGATGAAATCGCTCGATCGCGATCTTCTAGACTGGTTTTAAGTACCTTGTTAGCTGTCTACTAACTGTCGTGGCTACACTGACACCTGGGTGCCCTCTTCGGAATCGCTTCCAAAAGCCGCTGTTCCCTGCTGTGATATATTCACGACTTGTTTTTTTTTTTGGGGGGGGAAGCGATCGCTTCATCTCATCGCTTGTTCCCAATCTCAGCACCCACGGAAACATTTCACTTATTCTCCACGCTGCAAGGAGCAGCAGCAACAAGAACAGCATGAATGGATCACCAGAAAGAAAGGAAAATAATTTAATTCACCCTTGCATCAAGAAAATACTGTTCATTTTAGGTCAAAGATCCAGACACCAGTTGAGCGGTCGAACGAGATGTTTAACAAAATAATCTTCTTCCAAACGCTACCACTAACTGACGACAGGTTGACGAAAACGCGGAAAATCTGACAGAAACCGCCGCTGTGCTCTTGTTCCGACACGTGCAAGCATTAGCCTCTGAAGGGAAACAGATCACCCGATGGGCTAGTAGATTTAAGATTTTCGGAACTAAATAAGCTCACAACGCATAATACCTTGGGGCGGTGGCAGTTGAAAGTTGATCGGATAAGCGGTACAAATCGCGTGTCTTAATAGGGTTAGCATGTCTGTTTTGTGTTCCGCCCGGTCTGGTTGGGATCCCCCGAAGGAGATATACTTTCACCAAGATCTGCTTATTGGCGTGGGAAAATGAGAAGGTGCCCACAAGCATTGCAAGTTATGGATCTGAGATGTGATTTATGCATATTATTGGAATGAGCATTTGTTTAAGGGTGTTCTTCAAGGGGTTTATGCCTTAAAAGTCTTATAACCTAGTCCAGTAAACAGGAACTTGCTGTGCAAATACATTTCGAGGAAATTGTCCTCAAATGTGCGTCGCATTATATCGTTACATCATTAAGCGAAATTCTCCAAAACGGGACATGCGGCTTAAATAACGCTACTGTCTTGTCCCACCGACCTCTGTCAGCTCCGACCCATTTCACCTGTCGAACGCGTGTTTGCGAAGATGTATGGCCTGGAACGTGGTCCGATCTGGTGGCCTTTTTCCTATGTTTGCAACCATTATTCTCTGCCAACGGCGCCGCGATCTTGTCTTTTGACATCTCTGGACAACGGTTTCCATTTCCTTGCGTCATAAACTGAGATCCCGCTTAGAGGAGTCAGACAGACAGAAACCATATTTACTCATCCAGCGAACAGCAGAAGCGGCAACTGCGCTTCGTTTCTTCTCCGTTCATCAGACGTTCAACTAACTGCAATGCATCCTCGCGATCGTACAATCGACCATTTCCGACGCAGATTAATGGAGAATCTGTTTGGGCTTCTGGAAACGCCTTGGATTGCTGCTGCTGTACCCTTAGTGCTTAGAGTTGCAGAGAAGATACAGGCGGCATCAAAATTGCACAGAAAGATGGCGAGGGAGCTGTGTTTATGTCTACGATGCTGACACGGAAACTGTATTGCGCATTGAATGGAAATGCCTCGAAGCATGTTTGGGTACGGTTCTTCACGGTAACGTCTGTAATATCCTGGCACCCAATGGGGGATGGTTGGCCCTTCCCAAAAAGTACAACATCATTGAAGAGTTTGTGTTGGTGGAGCAAATGGCAAAGGAGATAAAGCTTTATGAATAAGGTTCATCAAGAAACAGATAGTCTAGAGGTGTAATACATCTCTAAATTTGATATCGCTTCGGTCGCTCAAGCTGGATGATCGATAAGATATCTGATCCGGCTCGATTCTTCTTTCGCTCTCAGGATTAGAAAAATCACGCTGATCGTCCTGAACTCTTCGTCTTTGAACAGTCCGACCGCTGGAACTGACCTCCTGCTGGCTCGTCCGAACAATGGCTCACAATTAATTGAATAGTAACAATAAACACACCATATCTGATCCATTCTCTTTCACACACACACACACACACACACATCAAGATCGGTGGAATATAAAATGGAAGGCACAGAGCAGCACAGGAAACAACTGAGCTGAGCAGAAAGCCCTAAGAATCGTCGATTCATCCCCGACTGCTGCAGGCCAACGCTTTAATCCTCCGGGAGTGCATTTGTTGTGGTGATTGTGGTTCAAATTGACTTTGTTGCACTGATCGTATGATTGGTTTATTGTCCATTGCTTGCAGTACAGTGAGCGTGAAGCATTTATGCAACGTTTTGACGTCTACGGTCCCAAATTAGCTAATCACGAACAAAAGAAGTAATGCAATATTGAACAAATGCTGTCAGAATGGAGAGAAAAGGAAATAAATGACTCGAGAAGGTGAAAATGCATTTTCCTCACCTTTGCGAACTGCGAGAGTGTTTATGTTGCAATGAAAACGATTAGGTCCGCTTTAGTGGTTTGTCGTGATTGCTTCTTGGTGAATGGATGAGTAGACGGTTTTCAAGACTTGATTTTAAGAATCATTATTACGCGATCAAACAAATTTTTAAGTAGATTATTTTGGATTAAATTCTTGTTAATTCCAATTGCATACCTTTAGGCGATTTTTCATAAACCTTAACAAAATCTCAATATTAATCAGTTAACCAGTAGTTTTTTTATTTATTATTTGATAGAAAAAGACATTTAATTTCTCAAAGAACACGATTCGCACTTCGTGGGGCTCGTGCTACAGAAAGCTTCGTGAGTTGCACAGGAAGAAAAAACACGAGTGAAAGTGGCATTTTATGATGGTTGGCGATGGCATATTAGTTCCCCGTGAAGATTGCGCTTCTCTTAGCACAATGAGCATCGTGCCACAATGCTGCTACTAACGAGCTTCCGAACGTGACTCAATAGTTACCAAGCAGTTCCGAACCATTGCGAGACTTCCCTTTAATGTCAAATCGGAAGCTGTTGCCTAACAGAATTAGGAGCGAATGCAAGTTGTTCCACTTGAAGAATTGTTTGCTGCCAACAGTTTATGAAAAATCTTTATTGTCAGACAAGAAAAACCACAAATATCAACACACCCAAACAAACAAAACCACTTTGACTGCTTACCGCAAAAAGGGCAGACATTATAAGACAACATTTATGCCTAAAACCCCACCTCGTTGATGCACCCACCGGCAATGGGAGCGAGATGAGATTTTGTTCTACATTTTAAAAGGGCTACATGATACAGTTCGCGATGGAAATCGATCGTTGGTCGATCACCTTCATCAATCCGAAGGCTTTTCGTGATGTTCGCAGTACCGCGTTTGATTGGCAATCGTTACCCACGATTAAATAAAAGGTTCACGATTCATTTTCCCATTCTTGATCGCATTGCGCTCGGTCTCTAGAACGTTGTGTTCTTCACTTCAATATCTTGCAGACAACACAGAAATTCCATCGCTAAAGGTATTGCACGACAAATTGCAACAAAACTTCCTTTGTGTCGCGCTGGAAGTGACGACGATTTACGAACGAGATTGGACGGTTGATCTTAGCAAAATGTCAGAATAATTAGCCCGAGGATAGGGGTTCCCAGTGCCGTGTCATTATGTGGGACTGCGCTCGCTTGAAGGAACGTCAGAAGTCAACTTCAGCAACTAAATGTTTTCGTAATTCTGTCTCTTGCCAAACCTTCGCCAATGTTGCACTCTCATGCATCTGAACCACTCTTTAATAAAGTCCTTGAGCGTTTATAAGAAACAAATAAGAGCTGCAGCTGCAGTGTGCGCTTTCGAGTGGTGCAGCGGTTAGCGATTTGCAGCGGAGATCGTGGTTTAACCTTCGAAGAGTTTGTTTGGTTTCGTATGACACGTTCAGTCGGTGCAACGAATCTGAAGGGAAATAACAAATAATAATTACGATGCAGCAGTATGTCCGTTCCTTCTCGTTGCGGGTGTGTTGCTGTCCCTGCTAAAGGGGTATGTGTTTTTGTTACTCCAGTACGGCAAAAATGCAAACATCAACAAGCATGCAATTTTCCAAACCCTCAACACATCACAACTAAACACCGTAGTGTTGCACGTTTATGTGCAATAAGAGAATTCAGGTCAAACTCATATTTATCTTTCCTGCGGCAAGGAGAGAGATATACGCACAGCGTACTTCCTGCCATTAAATATAGCATCTTTTGGAGATAAATCACGTCGCCTCTAAGAAGGGTATGAAGGCAACACTTTTGCCCGAAGTCAGCACGACACGTACCCACAAGAAGAGGCACAGTGTGTGAGATCTTTACTTATTGGTTGCGTTTTAAAAACGATGACACATCTTTTCCGCCTGAGTGCAAATAGCATTCGCGTTGATGTCAAACGATGCCTTAAGGCTGCTAAAAGGAACTAAGAGTTGGGTAATAAATCTATTCTCTAATTTTCCCGCTTTTCACCGGAGGAGCGGTTTCAAATGGTGCGGCAAACTGTCATCTTTTGCCTTGGTTTCAGCGAAAGAGCCAAGAAATAAAGGTAGATTAATGTTCGATGACACTCAATTATGCGGAAAGTGTGCATGGTCCTTCCTCTTCGTTGGCAAAGCTCCGGAGGCGCACAAACGTATGGCGTCCCGATGAAGACGTCTCTGGTTCGTGCGCGTACGAGACGAGCCTTTTCGAAACGAAGGTGATAATGGTACTTTCGATCGTTTGTCAATGGAGCCATGGCTTCCCAATGGATGCGACGACCATGGTCAAGATGAGTTCGAATAAGCAAACGTTTTGTTTGTGGCGGCACCACGTGCGAGGTGGTAAAATGATTGAAAGCCGTTTAAAAAGGGTTCAAACATGCCGGGACCGACCGGCCTAATCCTTCTGTGTTTTTGTTAAGAAGTGACAGCAAGTGACTAACGAGATGCGATGCAGGGTTTGTAGAGCTCTAGGGGAAAGAGAAAAATGCTAATTTAAATAATTTAAAGTACTATCGATTAATTTCTAATTTGTTTCATATTGTTTTACATTGAAAGATTCACTCACTAAAAAAGGTATAAGAGTTAGTGGAGCTACAAATCATTTACAAATTTCTATTAATTACCATACGAAAAATGGTAGTTCTTTACAGGAGTTCATTAACTTATTTTCATTTTAAGGGTTTTAACGATTATGTGCTTCTTGAATAATTATTTATAGGCCACACAAATGATCAGAATACTACCGTTAAAAAATGATTCTTTCGATACATCTGTCGGTAGAGAAACCCTGTAAATGATCGCGGGATTGTGCGATGTTTCTCTTTCAAACCATTCATCATCCCGCTAATGGTTCACTATGGTATGGTAATGCTAAATCTCAAGAAGGGGAATTAGCTTTACAAATTGTTACACCCGCTTTTCGTCAACTCAAACAATGCGCCAACACTTTGCACCACATAATAATATGCTTTTTTGTAAACGTTCGGCGCACAAGGGGTTTCTTTTGGTGATTGTGGCTTCACCAGCTCTGGGAGGGATTGAAGAATGTTGTGTGGACATAATGTGTTCTTTCCAACCGGACCCAAACGCATCACCCAAGATGCAACATTCAAGACACCGGCCATAAAAATAGATGATTCACACTCTCGGGGTGCATCCGTAGTGACAGGATCAAGCTTGAACACGGGCGCGCGCGCACTCGGTTGTTTCTCGAAGGTCCATAAATTGTACGATACTGCCAGACTAAGTTGAACGGTTGTGACCTCCGCTGCTTGCTGGGAACAAGCTGGGAAGGTTTGCTTTTTTAAAGCATCAGCCAACTCCTCCTTCAACTTCTTAACGACGGGATACGGGTGAATCATGAAGTAGCATTACCTCAAGCCTCTCAATGGATAGAAGTTCACCGGCAAAGACAACGCCGAGATAGATAAAGAGAAACCGATAGCCCTTGGGCGAAAAATTAGAGACACTCATGTGCCGTAAGCCAATTATGCAAATGCCTTTGAGATAAGATAAACAAACATAGAAACTGGTGGTGTTTGGTGAAGCTGTTCAGCTGCATCGTAAGACCCTTTTGTTGGTACTGTAGACTACTGACGTCACGTGAAGTGATGCGATAGTTTCTTTCACTCCGTAAGCGTTTCCATTTCTTGTTCGCAGTTTGCTTTCTCCCTACATGAATGTGATTATTTTCCAAAAATCATAAAACGTTGCACACAGTCTACAGAGCTGTTGGTCGTACGTATCGTACATCGACGTCAGTCTAGTTCTGTACGGTTGCAAGAGACCTTCAGACATTCCTCGTCGGCCAAGCTAGTTGTAGTGGACGGTTCAACCAATGGTCGCCTTTTAAATGCGGAAGCCAATACAGTTTGTCCGTGAAAATCCAAAAATAATTTTCGTCCATTTCGGTCCGGTTCCGTGGTGATATGGTTCGTCGTACTTTGACGACCCAACCACTATAACGTCGTAAACGTGCTCCGTGAAGTGTGAGATGAGTTCGGTCGTCACCTACCCCCTTGGAAGTGTGTGGAATGTGTAGTATTGGTGGAAAATTTCAGATCGTACCAGATAAAACCTCCGAACCGGAGATCTCCGACGTGCTAAGCTTGCCTGCTGGGTGAAGTGGCTAATTTATAGGGTGTTTATGTTATGTGTGGTGTGTGGTGAGCGTGTGATTTTGCGATTTCCACCTTCGTCAGGTCGATCTCCAACTGTTCTAAAGGGAGAGTTTTCGCAATCAAAGCCACAACACACACACACTAATCATGCTGTTGGTTCAGCAAAACAGGGGAAGATATACGGTCCGGCGACGATCAACGGCATCAATTTCCTCCCGGCTTCAAGCAGAGCTCAGCGTAAGTCGTTTTTTGTTTATTTACCAACAATCTGGATCAAGAAGTTGTTCTTCATCGTGGTACCTTGGCGAGAGCAGCGTGCAAGAATGTGGGTGTCTTCAGATTACAGCTCGAAACTCACACTCACGCCTGCGGGGACGTATTTTCGAGGGAAAATAATTTAAAAGATCAGAACTTCTGTTTTGATGAACAGATGAAGGAGACGTCTAGTCAGATACACACATACGATCTGCTGTCTCAAGGGATTATATATCAGCACATTGATTCGGTCGTAAAATGCGTATTGCGTCCTCGCACATTCCTTTGGACGTTTAATGCTTCCGTGGGAGTCCGTGTTACATCATTGTTAAATATTTTCTTCAATCTTTTTAAAGCAACATTCCGGGCAAATATTTGAGTTTGTTAGCAATCTTCATTTTAAAGACAGTATTTCCCACCAAGAAGCGCGATTCGTAAGGAGATATAATATCATCAAGTTAATCGTCTCTTGAACAGCTGAGAAAAATCCAATCCGCAACAGCTATAGTTTTTTTTTCCGTGTTGAGTAATCGATCCAATTTCGGTCTAATGGAGGTGCCGGTGTCCGCACCAGATGGTGATGATGAGGTAAACCAACAAAGGAAGGATGTCTGACTTTTCGTTACAGTTTGTTTTTCGCTTCTCCGGTTTTTTTCTGTTCCTGTTGCACTATCAAACGAGAAAAAACCACTCGTAAGACAGGCGGAAAGAAATAAATCACACCTGTCAAAAAAAGCAACGCGCTTCTCTACCTCGTTAGCTCGATCAAGAGCTTGTTGGAGGTGAGCAGAAATTTTATGTATCTTTGATCATGGCGGTCTCTGTTCATAAGCGCACAGGTTCAGAGTTATGGTTTCATAAGATGGAAAAATTATTGTTTCGATTTTTTTTTCTCTGGAAGAAGAAGAGCTTGTTTGTGATCTTCAGCTTCCTGCGTAAGACTCTGTAGCTCCTCATGTCTCTACACTGATGATGCGAAGGCGTAACGATTGAAGAAAGCCCCAAAACAAGGTCGAGAAAAGCGAGAAGGCGCAATTTTTGGAGATCGATCGAATGGCGAGCAAGTTGAAAGCGCAGTACGAAAAACTCACATTAATACACCCAATATCTCCAACGGCAATGACTCGCAAAAAAATGTCCCAAACCGTAGCAACTTCGATAGGCGGATCTAATTTCAGGTGTGCGAAAAAAAAAGAAAACATGCTCCTTAACATACACAGCAGGGGAGCACTAAAGCATATAACCTAGTTTTCGGTCTCTCGGCCAAAATACTTTGCTCCAATGCTAATTTATGACCCATGCGGCGAAGCTGGCCTATCTCTCGCACCTGCCACCAATTTCTCCAGGACTCCTCCGCTCGAGAGCCTTGGGTGGTCCCCTGCACGCGTACCGTATATTATCTCGCTATGGTAAAAAGCATCGCAATTGAGCCGCGGGCGCCATTTTTTTTACTTCTTCTTCATTTGACCTGGTGAAAGAGGTCCAATTAGTGGCGGTTCGGTTTTCAAGGGGCGTGCAATTAGTGAATTTATTGATGGGAAATGAGTGAGTGATTGAACCGAACCGCAACAACAAGTTTACTTTCACTTTGACAAAACTGTCGACGCGACCCAGACGTGCGACAGAAGAAACTGGGACTCAGTAGGGTTAGGTTTACGGCTTAGGTTTGGATGGTTTTATTCGTCCTCCTTTCAAACCATGCGTCCTAATAGGCGCTAATGTGGCAGATGGTTGTAAAATTAGACGTTGGGATGATATGTACGCCTCCCTCGTGGACACTACGTGTGCAAGCATTTCCTGCTTAGAAATCATAATATTTATGAGAGCACCGATTTTTGAAGCATATGAACGTTAAGTCCCCTTTCGAAACACGTTTCAAGGTTGCGTTCTAATTCAATACCGCCAATATAACTATACACCCGGAATAGACGGAACTGTTCGATCGAACGATCGCGTCTTAGAGCGCGCATAAATCGCTTTGCCACATCGATTTTGGAGACTCTTTCAACTCGTCAAAAGGGAGCACAAAAAAAGTGGCCCGCGTACCGAAAAATTACCGAAAATGATAGCCTTTTCGATCGATAAAAATGGCAGCATAGTTCCATTAGCCGATTGACGGTTGGCTCCACCAAAGCCGCACCCATTAGCCGCTACCCAAAAACGGCACTGTTTACATCGATTCTTCTTTCACCAAGGTTACTATAGATCGCTACCTCCACGATTAAGGGTTTGGCGCTCTTTTTGTCCCAGTGGCAAACGGAACCTGATTTACATAATTTTACAGTTTACAATACCACATCAGAAAATCAACCGGCGTATTGTTGTTAGCCGACGCATTGATTGGGATGGGCTGTCATCGCATGGGAAGATATGTTCAGCTCTCCCCCAGGCTCTAATAGTGATGACAGGTAACGATAGGTTTTCTGACACCCCAACGAATCATCACATCCGACGGTTTTCCGACACAATCGATAATAATTTACGATATTGGTATCCGATAAGCCTAATGGGAAAAACACCAATTCGACTAAGACGCCAACAGCTTGGGAGTGTGTTGCTTGACAAGGTTTTGACAATGCGCAAGCGCTCAACACCTTTACGGCTATCCATATGGGGATACTGCAGTGCAGGCTTTATATAAACAGGGAACCAGCAATTGGCGATAACATTATCAGGGCAACAGAGGGTGTAGAATTGATTAGACTCTTAGGTGCTTCAACCGTGTTTGAGGGTTTTCGGGCTAATCTCTCCCACCAATACATTGAAACATGCTAAATGTTGTGCGTTTTTTCTTATCCTCGGCTCGTTGCAGGAAATTTATCGCGAAATCAAATCCAACTCCCGGGCAGTAGCAGCTTGCATTCGTAGCTACGAACGTGACCGAAAGTCTGCCTCGTCTGCATCCGGCAAGGGATCCCTTACGCCGGAAGTCGAAGCTGCATCGCTCGGTAGCAGCAACACCATCAGTGGCCATAATAGTACTAATAGTAACGTAGCAGCACAAACCGCCGAAGGCAGGGGCAAAGAAAACGGAGGTGGTGGTGTAAAGGGATTAGAGCGGCGGTATCATTTGCTCTACCTGAAAGCCTTTGAGATACAGTGCCTTTTGGAAGGATTATTGGATAGCAAGACTTCGGTAAGTTTTATTGGATTGCAGAGTTTAATAATATTGGACGCAAACTGATGAGGATGTGTTTTGTTTTACAGAGCTCGGATAATAACGCCAGCTTGTCGGACACGGATGAGGAGCCGGCTAACAAGCTAGCACGCGTTAGTAGCTCCAGCATCAAATCTCAGGGTTCTAATCACAACGAGACATTGAATAATGTAAGTAATTAGTCGCCAGTAGTTCCGCATCGGTATGTTAATGAGCTTCTATGCCTTTCGTTTCCAATTGCAGGAAGAATGGGTTAAGGTAAAGAAACTGTCCAACGCTGGTTTCGATGCCGATTCAGAAGGCAGCGATAGTGAAATTGTGCCCAAAATCATTGCCTACAGTGGAGCGGGCAACACCTATAACAACAGTAGCGGTAGCAGCAGCCAGAAACACGACATCCAGTATCACCCGGAACCGGGTAGCAGTAGCATTAATAGCAGCGCACTAGCATCAACATCCTCACCTAGCTCGGGTAATCTTATGATGGAAGCAGACATTAACAACCTCTCGACGACCACGACACTTTCCGATGCCACGACACTGACCACGACCAGCTCGAAGGTAGCCGAATCGAACGCCATCAACGCAGCGACCGTGCTCAAGGAGAACATTCTGAACAACAACAACACCACGATCGAAAGCGATAAATCAATCATCGGTTGTGATTTGGTAGATGGAGCACCTTTACTGAGCAGCACCCTCGACACGGTCAACAATAATGCGATCTTGAATGGTACGGTTAAGGAGCACAACAATGCGCAGGACCATCTCGTCGGCAAAGGAGTATCGCTACGCAATGTAAAAGCATCCTCACCGATCGGATCGTCTGGCAAGCAGAAACGCTCGAAGGTGAGTGATTCGTCTAAGTTTAACCGGTCGAACCGCAAGTCGAAAAACTGCGCCACGTTTTACTTCAAACATCGGGACACGGACTCGGAACTGAACAAGGATTCTAGCGAACGTACCAAGTCGGAAGAATCTTCCGCCGGAACGTCCTCACCTTCTACTTCCTCGTCCGAAGGAGACGACGAATGGGTGTACAATAACGGGGAGGAGGAAGACGACGGCGTTGAGTTGCTAGCGGCGAGAAAGCGTGCCGAAGAAGCGTGTGAAGCTGGTGAAGAGGAGAAGGAAAACAAACCGGACGCACAGGAGGAGGAACTTGGTGCCTTAAAGATGACGGCGGGCCGGGAACCGAAATCGAAAAAGTGTTTGGACTTCACTCGCGATGCGACGCAAAATGGTGGCGCTTCGACGCCGAACGGACGCAACGGAGGACGATCGTTGATGATGACGTCGATCGGGAGTTTTGGCAAAAGTTCGGATAGTGTCAACAGTGCCAAGAGATCGAAGGTATGTGTGTTTCACGAATGTTTGCGTTTAATTAGCATTTTGTGTGCATTTATTCTGCTTTAGGATATTAGTATAAGTGGTTCGCTTGTTGAATGCTTAACATTGTTAGAGCAGAAGAAGTTCGTTGTTCCGTTAAATCGTTCTGTTTGTTTAATGTTGAATGTTAATGAGCCTGCTTTTACTCTGTTTCATGTTATATTCCATCACAAAAAACAGTTATTCTTTCTTTTTTGTGCCATTTTGTGCTTCATATTATCCAGAATACGTATGCAACCCTTTTTTTTGTGCCATTTTGTGCTTCATATTATCCAGAATACGTATGCAACCCTTTCGAACGAACATTGTAATGTATCGATTTTCCTTACAAATTTGTGCTACGTGCAGCTGGTCACAAGTGTGTTATTCCCCATCGTTTCAACAAGCCACCCTCATACATCACCAAGCAAAAAACGCACGCCTGTGCCTGTATGTGTTTGTGTGTGTATCGTGTGGTTGATTGCAATTATTTTCGTTGTTTTTGCATCTCCACAAAATGGAGACCCGCCACCACCACCGTCGCACCGCGTCTATTAGATGCGGATGTAGCGAACGCCCCGGCGGTGGCAAATGTTTCGATAATCAACGTCATTAGTAGTGTGGCAAAATGTGTGTTTGTTTCACAGCAAATAAAAACCTTGTTGCATACGTGCGTCTGCTTCTGCGGTATTGATCGACAGAGCTCCATCCGTTTGGTTGGGTTCAGTATGCACGGAGATCTCGTCGCTGTGACAAGTTTGCTAACACACGGAACGACGTCGTGTGCGTCGTGTTACAGTGTGGTTTGGATTTTCTCTTTCTTTCGTCTCTTTGTTTTGTTTGGTGTACTTATCTTATCTGGGCGCGAGTGTGGCCTTAGATACCTTCGCAAGCTGTGTTGTGTTTCCCCGTGTGCCAGGAGCGTTTATTGTATGTTACTTTCGCGAAACAAACGACGCGCCTTCGTAGTTGCATATTAGAAGTGTTCGCTTTCTTCTGCGCTATTCGACAAAAATTCACATCTACATTACGTTCGTTCGTTCGATTGGTTTCGTGTTGCCGGCTGTCCCTCATCGCGTCTCATTACCAAATCGCGGAACTGACTGATTCGGTTGAAAAGACACATACACATTTTCTTACTTCTTTTTCTTTTTCTGTTCGCGCTTCTCTGTGCACTTCTTCGTTACATTTGAAATCTTCCAGCCACCGCAGTATGCAACCAGCTCGATTCAAAGGTTAGTGCTGCATGCCGAAACGTTGGTGCGTGACGAAATTTTCGCCAAAAACGCTGCCGCGGCCGCGGCTGCTGCTGCAGCTGGTGCCGGTAGCACTCCGAAAACGGTGGTGAAAAATCCTCACTACTATCATCATCATCATCACCATCATCATCACAACTACAACAGTGCAAACAATAGCAACAGCAGCAACAATAGCAACAGTAGCCATCAGCAGCAGCATTCATCGTTGCCATCGGTAGCCCCGTTGCCGTTGGGCGGCGGCGTTGCGAGCATTGTTGCATCGCACGAACCACAGACGCGACACGGTGCTACGGCACACAGTCAGCATCACCACCATCATCACCATCACGGTCACGGTCGAAAGGCGGAGAAAGCCATGAGCAATCTGAAGATGAATTTGATCGAGGTAAGTGTGGATAGCCGTGGACCATTTCCCTTCTTTCTGAAGGTGCAAGGTAACTCGTTAGTTCCGTACGGCTAACGCCGTCACGCTGCGAAACAACAACCCAACAAGCGTTACTGTGTGTCAGCCCGGTAAAGGCGAGCAGCAGCTTGTTGGACGAGAAACAGCTGATTAAATTGTAAACACTTGTTTTGCTAATGTGCCACTTTCGTTTTTTGTTTGTCCGCCGTCTCTCTCCCTCTCTTTGTAGGAATGGCTTGAGAAGCAACCGTTGGATGCCCCGGTGACAGCTCCACTGCTACCGACCTCCGCCCCAACCACCGACTGTGAAGCCTCCGGCGAGTACACCGATTCGGATTCGATCGCACGCGACACGGACAGCTCGGAAGGGTTAGCCAACTCCGTTGCCACCTGTCTGCAGGGCGAACAGACCCAAACCTCCCAGGAGCTGCTGAACGATGGCACGTCCTACCCGTCGGAAAACTCGAACGACGTTTCGAACGACGACGAGGGCGTTGCGACCGATTCGAAAGGCGGAAGCTCGGCCGCAATCGCGACCGCCACCGCCGCACCAGGAGTAACGGCCGCCAGTTCGAGCCCTTCGCTACCGATCACGGGCTCGGTGGTTGGGACGACGGTGGTGAAGCGTAGACCGCACCGTTCAGCTACCGATCGACCGTGGTCGGTGTCGTGCATGTCACAGCTGAATTCGTCCGGCGTGGAAATTAATCAGTACGGCGGTGGTGGTGGTGCTACCACCGACAGTGGTGGCAGCGGTGGTGGTGCAACGGACCAGAAGAGTGGTGAAGACGGTGGTGACGGTGCTGGCAACGGTAGCAACCACCGACCACTGACGGATCATCGCAACTTTTCGATCAGCGAATCGGCACTGAACACGATGTCCCGTGGCAGTGGTTCGTCGATGGTTGGATCGCGCGCCAGCATGAAACCGACCTCCAGTCAGCAAACCGTCGTGCGCAACTCCGAAAGCAAGGGTTCGCTCAAGAAGCGCAAGCTGCGTCCGCGTCGTAAGGTGAGTTCTCGCTGTGCAATGTGCAATAAACTAATAGGCCTCCGTGTGTGCCGGGACACGTGTGTGCGCGGTCTCTTGCTTGAAGGTGAATTAATGGCATTTGCAATTGGCGATGGCGGCCGTGGCGGATTGTTGTGTTGGACGTTAAAATTGGTTTCAGGCTAAAGATTTTTCGAGCAAGTTTGAGTTTCACAATACGATATTTTGCGCCTGGCTTTGTTTTGTTTCAATGAGGTTTTTTTCTTGGTAAAGTGGAAATTGTTTTATTGAAGTGTGTTAACGCCACCCGGGTAAAAAATTATATTACACTCGGTGGAGCGATTGAGTTTGTGTGGTTTTGTGGTGAAGGCTGTTGCATCATATGGAAGTTTGTGGAAAAAAGGAATGATTTGTCCCACTGCGCAGGGTGAGCGTATTTGGTGGTTTTATCCAGGTCTTAATCTAAAACGTGTAACAATCGTGTGCCGAATACAGTTTATGAAACTTGAGGATGATATTAGAAAGTGTTACAGATTTGCTATATTATGATTTTTTGTTTGTTTCCATGGTATCAACTTAAAATCTCTGAAATTCCTATAGTTTCTCACATCTTTTGTTCTTGTTTTCATGTTCAATAGCTATTTATGAAGTAGCGTTATGTGAATTGCATCATAATAATATACAATTTGATTTCAATAATACTAAATAATAGGTAAACAGTATTTAATTTCCATTTTGCCAATTAAACCGTCAACAGATTCCTTTTAAAAACAAATTGTATAATGAATATTATTCCAAGGCAAAAGAAAATAGTTTTGAAATCATTAATTTATATGTCTATTAGTTTGTTTATTCCTTCATTTATCTGTATACTTGATATTCATTTTAATCTTCACTTATTCACTTAATTTATAAATATTTTCTTCATCTTCTCTGTCAGAATTGCATTTATATTAATGTTTTGTTTGCAATGACGAGCATTAACCATATGACGCAAGAGTAGTTACTGAATTTAATGCATTTCTCAAGTGGAAGTAATTGAAAAGCCATTGGAATGAGACGAAAGTTTGGTGCAAAATAAATATTGAAATGGAACATTTTGGCGAAATGGCATCATCATTGCTGTTGTGATATCATCATACAAAAATAATGGACTCTCTTCGATTTGTAAAAAACACAGTACATATAAATATGACAAAAATGTCTTTGTAATGCATTATATTTGAGCGTGCTCTGTAGGTGTGGTTGTCAGATAAAAGGTAAATATTGACACTGTAGACGTTTTTGCAGAAACAGATTTTGTTGTTGCATTTTTGCACCTTCTGATAAACGTGACGAGAATATTCCATTTCCATTAACATCGCGTTGCGAAGCCTAAGCCTTCAGTGCACCGTCAGATAACGCAGAAGTATGACAGATGGCTCTGATACGAATGCAAAAACGGTTTTTTTGCAGTGTTCTAAAAGTGTTTTCATTATCTAATGCTTTCTTTCTTTTTTTTCTCTTTTCACAACAGAATCGTATTGATGAATCCGGTTCGGATGAATCGCAACCACCGCATCACAGCTCCTCAACGCTCCATCTGCTCCAGCAGTCCCTTCTTCTACAGTACAACGCACTCACCGGCGGCAGTGGTCAACCGTTGCGTGAAATTCAACTTTCCGGGACGGGAGGAAGCAACAGTAGTGTGGCCGGCGGTGCCATCACTACCACCAGCGCCAGTCGACGATTGCTAAAGTCGGAATCATTTTCCGGCCGGTTGCGTCTGTCGGACGATTTGCTTACCCTTTCTTCGCTGTCCGGCTCTTCGTCGCGGAAGTCATCCTCGGTGCGACACACGACGGCAGCACGATCGACGAAACGTTCGCAGGACAGTGAGGAAGAGTTTGGTTGTCCGATGGCAAAGCCCGAGTTCCGGATCGGTTCACTGACGCGCACCCGGTGCGGCAGTCTCAATCTAGGATCATTAGCGGCACTCGCTAATTATAATCTAGATGGTGTAGAGA
Organism: Anopheles maculatus; assembly: GCA_002091835.1. NCBI lineage: Eukaryota > Metazoa > Arthropoda > Insecta > Diptera > Culicidae > Anopheles > Anopheles maculatus. Next base: position 75,507 of record KZ061623.1, on the reverse strand, counting down.
AAACGGAAACCGATCTGAATGGAACCGGCACCGGAACGGAAGAGATGAGCAGCTTCTCGGAACAGGCGTGGGATAACTATCAGGAAAAGTACATGTCCGAACCGTACTCGGAGGATCGGGATACGGATGCGGCCCGGCGGTTGCTTGACTTTGGCGACGATTATCGGAACTTTATCGACTCTCAGTCGGACTGTGCATCGTCGTCACTGTCGGCGGCGAATATGGATTCGCTTTCGCCTCCGCGGTTCCGGTTGAAGTCAGAATCGGCCAACAAGTCGGACGCGAACACTAATTCGCTTAATCGAAGGAAGCGATTAGACGAGTACCGAATGGATGATCGATACGGTAAGCTTTAAGTTAACACGTGACGGATAATAGAATTGATATCTAATTTCCAATTTTTTCTCTCTTGCTTCTCCAAAACCAGGCAACAACATGAACTCCTGGTCCAGCAAATCTGGCAGCCCACCGCAATCGACAACCAACGTGAGTGCCCGAAAGCACGGATCGCTCTCATTCCTCGAAGCAACTCCACTCGCAACGATGGCCGAATCGAGCGTACCCAACGGATTGAACACAGTGTCAACTCCGGGGGGACCTCGCCGTCGATCGTTGCGTTCGGTGGACAAGCACAACTCGTCGGCCGCCTTCGTACGTTCGCTGTCGCACGAAACGAGCAGCAGCTCGAACAACGAGTTCGACGAGGACATGGAGGCCGAGGTGAAGAAGCTGCTGATCCAGAGCAAGATCCGGTTCGCCAACACGGAAGCGTTGAAGGCCAAGTGTCACCTGCTGAAGCCGGACGACTACGTAAGAATGATGCTTCTCTATTACTGTGATCTATGCTTGCGTTACGCATGTGTCCACTGCTGCTGTATCAGCGCTGTTTTGTTCGTTTTAGTTTGTGTGTTTTGGGAGCTGTGTTATGGTAAAACTTGAGAGAGAGAGAGAGAGAGTGTGTGTGTATGTATTAGAAATATTTCTGATTGGTGAGATTTAACGGGAAAAGGGAATAGTGCATGTGTTTGTGTGTTGGGGGGAAAACACATTTCGGTACAGGTGGTGTATAAGTACATAGAAATATAATAGAAAATTTCTTCTAACGCATCACGTATGTGTGTATATAAATAGAGAATATAAGAGCTATTTCGTACGGAAACTCGTAAAGTTCCGTAAAGTTCTATCGAGAAGAGAATTCCCAAACCGATATAAGCTTCCCCGCCCTTGGGAGCACATTATTTTAATTTCTTTTCTTTAGCATGAATCAGAATTGTTCCCGTAGATAAATCATAGCCAAAGGAAACCCAGTAATAGTAAGTTTTGTAAATATTAGTATAGTAGCTACGTTCACTTTATCTAATAATTGAAATGCTTTACATTAATTAGATCTTGGAATGGTAGAAAAAATCCCCTTTGCAAAGGATAATGAAGCGCACCGCCTTCCATACACTGCCCTCTGCACCTCATGCCGTTGTTAGCTCGAGGAATAGAATACTATTAAAATAATGATCATGCGCTCATTCAACAAAATTAATTCGTATCGGCTTAATATATCATTCATTGTTAGCGGTAAGGAGTGGGTGAACTTATTTGTTAGCTAGATTATAATAATCTAATTATTTACACCCTCGTTAAGAATGTCACTCTCATGACTTTACCATAACCACATCCCATCGTTCATTGATCGTTCTTTAATATGCCAAAACACGACTAAAGCTTTGATCGATTTCTAACAATGTTCTTCTTTCCTATTTACAACTTTTTCTCTTTTAGAGCGAAATCATTACCACCTGTCGGGAGAATGTCCGCTGCCTGGAGTCCGTTCTACGGTGCCAGCCGGGCACGGTGCTTACCGCTGCCAAGTGCCAAGATTTACGAGGTAAGCGGATGTATCACCGTGCACAAAGTAATAAACCTTCTTCTCCCAATGCTCGCACCGATCACAAAGAGGAAGTGAACGAAGAAGACGAGCACGACAGTGACTATAGCGAGGACGGTAGCGAAAGCGATGGCGATAGTACAATTAGCTGTAGCGATGGCAGTGCCGATAGTTACGCTAGCACGTTAGGCAGACAGTCGGAAACCAAACAGCCCTGGAGTCGCTGCGTTGGGCAGCGGGGTCGTAGGGTGGTAGTCGCGTACAGGAAACCGCAAACAGACGGCAGGACACTTACCGCAGACGGTAGCGATAGGGCAAACGGACAACAGCAGGGTAGCAAGGAGCAGCCGCAAGAGAACGAGCTGCAACTGCCAGTGAGTCGGAAAGCCGATCGGTCGACCCGATCGCGGAAGAAGAAAGTGATCGTGGTGCGTGAAGAGTGTCGCTGTGCTCGCATAACCCGTTTCATTGCCTGGTTGATCGATTTCCTGCTCGACATCGGCAACGTCCTGCGTAACTTTACGCTGTATCGGTTTTTTGTCGGTGTGCTGAATGGGTTCTATCGGTTGATAGATTTCTTTGGTCGTTCCGATCGCAAAACGAACGCACCCGCCGTTTCGCTCACATCCGCCACCGCGTCTGCGGTGGGCAGTGGTAGTGAGAGCGGTGTGGGAAGCTTGACCAGTGCCAGCGCCACCTTCGCCACCACGAAGGCTTTGGCGCGCGGTGCTGACGATATACTGAAACGTTTGACAATCGGCATCATCTGAATGTCGGAAGCATTTGACGCGATGCAACCATATGTATGGTTAGTTGGTGTATGTGTGTGTGTTTGGTGGTGCACTTTTTACTGCTCTCTGCTACTTCTCTTGCTCCTTTTCCTTGCTCCCAGCCTGCACAATTCCGGGTGGCCGATCGCTTCCAAATCGCGGTCAACGAGAAGCAAAACTATCTTTGACAAAAGGCTCGTAGGGCAATGCGCTTGCTTTTCTTCTCTGGACAAATGTTACCAGTCTTAGTTTTATTACTGCATAATACTCTCATTTTTGTCTGTTTGTTGTTGTTCTTCATAAAATCTTAACCGAATAAAGCATCACAGGCTTGCACCTTTGAACCACACATAAACCCATCGTTTGTTGCACTGGCTTCATTTTATTTATGTACTCTTGGCTCAAAGTTTGCACTCGTCCTCGGCAGAAGGTATACTCTTTGCTCGTTGTTCCGTTTGTTCGTGTTGTATCGTTCATGTCCGGGTTGTGTGTGTGTGTGTGTGTGTTGTCGATCGGTAGCCAGTAGTTGGTAACAGGACAGTGATTATTATACATTCATTGTTGTAAGGGATCTTAGTACTAACTTAACAAGGTTTAATGCTTTGCACGTTTTTCTAACACAAAACAACATCCTCATTAACCAATAGCTTAACTAAGTGGTTAGGTATATTTAATTGAAACAGGCGATTCCCCATAAGCATGCATTTAATGTTATAGGTAGTGAATGTGGATTAAGAAGCGCTTTTTAAAGCTTATGTAGAAGGTAAGTACTTATGTAGAACAAGCTGGATGACTCGACTATTGACAAGTCATCCAAGAAAGAAATCATTTAGCATACTGGTAGATCAAAGCTCATATCACTGCACCCGTACCACACGCCTCGCAATCGCTCAATAGCACTTCTTATCAGCTTCCCACACTCTCCCTCTTTCTCCAAGCTCACCAAGCCAAAGTGTCCTTGAAAGCATATCAGTGTCCTTCGCGAGAGCATCCTTGACCGTGAGGATTCGCGACCTCGATTCACCGAACGGTGACCTAAATTTCGTACTCGTCACCTCGAACCAAGTCGTTCACCTTCTGCCGAAGGGAATCTAGGTCGGATCTGTGTGTGATGCCTGTTCACTATATAAGCAGGTCAAGGCCATGCTCAAGGTCGTCAGTCCCATAGCCTAATGTAATTCGATTACATCCGCAGAATAGGTGGTGCTTCGCCATTTTTATTTCCCCCACACACAAAAGAGTAGTTGAGCTCGCTTGTTGCCCTTTTCCTTCATGTGCATGTGCTCGGTCGTGTTTTTGGGTGTAGGAGGACCATTAGTTTGTTGTGCGCATGCCTGTGCACAATATAGAGAAGGGTGGTCGCTAACGATTCTACGTTGCAGACCGAACGTCACTTCCATTGTGTGTGATTCTGGGTGTTGGTTGGAACCGACTGCGGAAAAACAGAAACATCTTTCAGCTTTTGAAGCGTGTCGTGGAGTGCTTCCATCTGGTAAAACCAGTTAAAAACAGAACAATCAGTTTGCTTCTCCGTGGAATTCACTCCCCTCTTTAGGGCTAATCATTAGTGTCGTAAGCGCGCACATCTTTGCAGTTCTGGATTGCGGCTGCTGTTGATGGAAATCTCATTTAGATTCCATCCGCACCAAATTCGTTAGACTACTGGATTGCCTCGAAATCGCTGTCAGAGTAAGCGGGACAGTGATACCACAAGATGAAACTCAAGTGTTCGTCGAAGGTGGAGCACTGGTGGAGGGCCTGCGTAGGGCCAACGGTGGTAAACCAATGTCTGGCAACTGTAAGCTGATAATGGCACGTTCCGACAGTTGGTGTGTGTATGTGGTTTGTGTGAAGCTTTTTTTGGAACAAAGTCGACTATGAAGACAGCTGTACGGTGAAGCGTGAGCGTGAGTGGGGTGGGGACCTGTGTGAGTCGTTTAATGGTGCAAGGGGTCGTCTAGGGTCGAACCGTAGCGCCATACCATACTCCCCCTTGAGTGAGCGCGGTGTCGAATGAGGTGAGCGCTGGCAACGCTAGTATATCGCCGAGTAGTCGCACCGGTGCACTAGTGTAGGACGCGTGTGCGAGAGTGTGCGAGGCATAACCACCGTGATAGCGTTACGTGAGACGCCAATTGGAAGTGATTTTTAATGTCAGAGGAAGCATCGATTACGGGCGAGAGGAAATACGAATCATCTGTGTGTTTGCGGCTTTTGGTGTTATGCGAAACGGTTCTCTGGTGATCATGATGACGATCGTTCGTGGTGGTAGTGATACCCGGCAAATGCGGTGAGGTTTCGTGGCTTATACACATAGTTGAAAAATTGATCAACAAACCGAAGCTCGTTGGACTGTAAAAATCTTGTTTGTGCGATGTCGCGCGTCGTGACGGTTAGGCACAAGTCTCACAGAGCAGTGCAGACAGATAAACTAAACGGTACATCTTCTTCTCCTAAGCAGAACCGCACGTCAGCATATCTTTAAACCAGTAAGATGTTTTCTAATGAAGCTTCCCACAAACTATTCCTCCAAACTCCATTACAGATACAATCGTCTGCTGGGAGGGACTTCTAAACTGGAGCGAACGACGCGTCATCAGCAATCAGTTCCTGGACGATATCCGCACGCTGAAGGATGTCCTGGAAGAGCTGGGCAGCAAGACGTTTAACATCTGCTCCGAGTCGCACATCCAGCTGGCGATCGATCAATTGAAGGTGAGAAACCGGTGTCTGACATTTCAATTTCACTAGAACTGACTTAAATCACGCGCAATTCGTTAACGAGTAATTAAACGTACTGTAGCGCGCCCACGCTCGGTAGAAAGTGAATTGTAAACAGAGCTGAGCTCATTACGTACAGCGCAAGCGCAACACTTGTTGCTCGTGATCGTTCAAGCACTCAAGTGGCATCAAAATACGCGATGATCGAATGTGCAATGGTGCCAATTATTGTGTGCAAGTAATTAAAAAATACCGTATCTTAAACACCCGTCCGTCGTCCGGCCAACGATCCGATGTCGTAACGTGATATTGTGCTTGTGAGTGTGTGTTTATGGCGATCTCCACCACGTGGAGCTGCACGTGTAATGTAAAGTTTTAAGGTGTTTCGTGTTGCGAAGGAATGATCGTTACTGGTGCGTGTTAACTTTTTTAGATAAGATGATCTTTACGCGATAAGCTAGGTTCGGTGACGCGAGGTGCGTTGATAACTAAAGTCGTCAAGCAGTTCTCTCACGCATCGCATGTATCTACAAACATTAAAGGTGTTATGACGTTAAAGCGTATCCAACCGGAATGAGGAACTGTATGTGGAGGTTATGAAAGTATTTGAAGTCGCTGTGTTTAGCATAATCACCGAAAGAAGTGTGAATTTTAGAGTCTCCCTTATGACATTTGTTGACATGACCTTGTTTAGGTTATGGCCTGTTAAACTGTTTACTAACCCTTTTTGTTTGGATTCTCCCTTACTTCCCTTACAGAATGAGCACAAAGTTCTGCAGAACCAACGGCCAAAGATGCTCACGCTGAACGCAACCGTACATAACTGGGTGTCGAATCAGGAGCAGCAGCGCAAGGAACTGCTGGATCCGTCCGTCGACGCACGGTTGGAGCAGCTGGAACGGGACAAGAACTTTGAACGCTGCATTGGTGGGCACTGTGGCGAATGCTACGATTGTCTGAACGATATCCGCCTGGATACGTCGGTGAATCGCGAGCTGAAGTATGGTATTACCACCCTGTACAGTACCTGGGATGAAGCCGAAGTGCGGTAAGTACAGGCTCGCATTCCAGAACTCCCAAGCTCTTATGCTAATGCTGTTCTCTTCCATTCCTTTTCAGACTAAGAAACCGTATCGAAAATCTTACCACCTCCATGATGACCTGGAAGCAGCTGGAGGATGGGCTGAGCGATTTTCGCAACATTCTGGACCGGGACCGTGGTAAACTTCAAGGCATTGAAGGTGCCCTCCAGAGTGGTGGCGGTACTACCGAGGAGATCGCAAACAGTGTGAAGGAGGTGGTGAAAGCACTCTCGGAAAAGGTGGATCCGCTTTTTCAAGAGCAACAGATCGAGTCCGGACAGTTTCAACAGCAGCAGCAGCAGCAGCAGGAGTCTGCCCAGGAGAACCTTCAGCTACTGGCTCCGGTATTGCCGGCAAGCGTTAAGCTTTCGTCGAACGGTTCTCTGTCTGATAGTGGCATTTCCGACGGTGGTGGCATGTCTGATGGCAGCCTATCGGAGCGTGAACGGCGATTAAACGCCCTCAAGCGGCTTGTGAAGCAGCTGGAGGTAGCGCTCGCACCAGGAAGTGATGCAATGCAGACGATCACGAAGCGGCTCGAAATGGCTGAACATGATCTGCGGTCACTGCAGAGCACGTGCCGTAAGATCATCATGAATGAGAAGAACCACCAGGAGCAACAACAGCAGCTACATCAGCAGCAGGTGTTGATGAAGGATCGTTCATCTTCTGGACGGGACTCGGCCGATGGAAACAACAATAACAGTGTGGCGGTGAAAAACAAGAACAAGAAATCACCTTCACGGTAGGTTCTTCTTCAAAATCTTTCTCTATAAGCCAATTCAAATTTTATTTTCTTCTTTTTTCTCTCAAAAACAGCAAAAAGAATCGCAATGGCGGACACAGTCGCAGTCAGTCGAACACTTCCGCCGAAGCGACCGAAAACGAAGACGACGAACAGGCGCTCCTGCAGCACCAGCTTACCCAGGATGAGCTACAGCGCGAACATCTACTGGCGATGCAGAAATCGGCCCAACTGGGCATTGTGCAGACGACCAAGATGAAGCTGTCGCAAAACCGTTGGGTATGGCGCATCACCAAGATTGCCGTACCGGTTCAGCTCGCCCTGGTGCTAGTGATGTGTGCTGCCTGCTTCTTCGAACCACACTGCTGCGATGCGCTCAACACGTATTCGATGAGTTTTACACCCCAACTGCGCTACATGAAGGGACCACCTCCGATCTAGACCTGCAAGGGCCGGGATCGGCAAAAACGCCCACCGTACGATTAAATGCATTCACGCGAGTATGGCCACGTACGGACGCGGGTGCGGGATGTGCGGAATTGTGGGCGATTTTAATTGATTGGATAGATTTTTATATCCTGGAGATATAACGCTGGTTAATTAGTTTCTAAACTGTATTGTAGCTGGTACGACCTGTCGAAAGGCCACAGTTTACTTCCTAGCGTGTTGCTATACACATTCTTATCTATATTATTTTCTCTAAAGTTCTTCCTACGTTCATTATCTTGTCAACTTTATAGTAAGGATTCCTATATAGGTTCTATATTTGTTGCGCATTATTTCATCGAAATGAAGTATGCGAAACAGCAAAGGTTTGCAACCTTTTAGTATTTTAATCTGTTATTTTCGTTTTCTCCTTTAATAGAAACTATATTTATTAGTTTGTTAGCTTCACAATGGAAATGTACAATACTATTCGATCGTTCGGCTTCGTTCGTTCGTGTGGTGATGTTATTTAATCGTTTGCATCGATTGTAAGAGAATTTGTATGAATTAATGATCCTATTTTGAATAAGCTCGATGAAATATCTAAGAAGAAGAAGAAGAAGATTTATAATATTTCTCATTTATTTTCAGAAGTTCATTCATTCACGTTTCATTTCCAATACAAATAGCTACAAAAGCGTAATTTTTCATCCTCTACCTTTATATTGTATCGCAGTAAGGAAATACTAACTTTATGTGTAAGATTTCTAACAGAAAACACTTAAAAATCATGATTAAGAGCATATGGCGACGCAAAACAAAACAAAAAGCGCAGAATGTTCTACATAAAACACAACGAAACAGTAGCAGTGCCTTGAAGAGAAGACAGTAATAGTAGAGCCGGTTGTTTTGAGCGGTTAAACACTGCTCAACCAATCAAACTTACCAACAAATCAGTGAAAGACTGTTGTTTTTTGTAGTCTCTCAAGTGCGAGAGAAACGGCGATGTAATTTTACATACATTTTTCCATCTCCAGTGATACTAAGCTTCTTTCCTACGTAGATCCTCCTTATTCCGGTTACATTAAAATTTAAACAGTAATTAAAAACAGTGAATGTGTCAAAAGCACTGCCGGTTTGTGTTTCGGTCGCTCGCTACTTATTCCCTGTGCGCGTTTGTAAGATGTTTCCGTCAAAGAGAACTAACAGTCTCGATACAAAAAACAAGAAGTATTTTCACTTACTTTTGTCGCAGGCATGTGTCCTTAATTTGTATATTTTTGTTCGAAGCGGTCAATATTTTTTTGTGTGTAAAATATGTGTTACTAATGCGCATTCTCGTTTTTTTTTTGATTACGTACGTACTACTATTACTACCTACCCCACTACTATCTTACCCCGTTGTAATATGTTGTTCGTGGATCAGTTAGCTAGCTGTAGCCTTGTGTACCAATAATGTGTTCCGGCTCTTGACCTTAAATGTTTTATGCGCCCTTTTTTTCGCGGGATCGCGCCTTTTTTTCGGTACCCATTCCTTACTCTTGATTGTTTGTGCACAAAAAAGCATGGCAAGCAAAACAAAACCAACAAATAGGAGTTAAGGAAGTCGAAGTTAAGGATTCCCGCTGCCGCATTACTTCCGGTACAACACCTTTAAGGGCAAGAGTTGAGGAGACTCGAAAAAAACGGTTTATTTTTTGCGCTAGCTCGTAAGTCATGCTTAAAAAGCGGGAGAAATGAAATGGTTCTTGTTTCTTTTCTTTCCTTTTCCATCGAAACGAAGGAGATGAAACATACACACGCAATAGAAAATATGCAATAGAGGAGAACACAGACAACGGAGAAGAAGATGAAGAAAACGGAGAATAAATTTTTACATTTTCCTACAATCGAAGGCACTGTGTGGTGGTTCCGAAGAAGAAGCGTATGGTGATCATGATGGCGATCAAGCTGAATAGCATCCGAATGCGTAAATGATTCCAGCATCTAATTATTTCTTTCTAGAACAACGTACAGCGCGCCATCTTGAAGCAATCAAAAGGTGTCGAATTTAGCGATGGAAGAGAATATCCGATTGTACGCGAAGAAGCAGACCAAAAATGTGTTCAATGCAGTTAGATTCGTTGAATTGTACTTCGGCTAAGAGGTAAAGAGAAGATCACGATTAATAATTACTCTAGCGGCAGGCCTAGAACGATCGAACATCTAAGTCACAGCCCCATCAGAAGCAGCTTCCACGGTTCTGAAGCGTCATGCTCGACATTGACGTGACCCAGACGGGTGGCAAACTGCTCGTGCAGAGTACGCGAACTTATCAACACTTTGCTTGCAGCTCCAGTATGGGGCACATACACACGTTCAATTCTTCCGCTAGCCCGGATGTTGTAGCACCGCCAGTATACGCATAATTGCAAACACCATTCCTCGCCAACCCGGAGATTGAACGAGTGAGATTGTGCGTGATCCATCCGCGGCACGTGCTGGCACTTTAGATAGAGGCTTTTTGACGCATGATATACACATGCATACTCTCCGACACAGTCACACACACAAACACAAACGCGGGAGGCATATTTCATTAATGAACTGCCAATGCGTTCATCATTCTTCGAAAGCTAATGAAGCACTGTCGGAGCATGAGATCTCTGGTACGGGAAAGCGGGATGCAATGGAGGTGGCTTCGACAAACTATAATTCACTGCACGCCCCCTTCGAAGGCATAAAACATGCATTGTGTAGCAGGTGCTGTGAGACGAATTCTTACACCGTGTTCTTTAAAATCCGGAATTGGCAACACAAAACACACACACCAAAAAAAAAAAGTATCTAAATCATGTTATAATAACACAACACTCCTATAGAATTAATCTCGTTAGAGGGATGATGGGAATCGATAGGAGATTTGAACAATGTAGAGAATGCAATTAGGCATGACCTAAACGTTCGCCAATTTCTGACGTACCGTGCGCATGGTGTGTATGTTACAAGAGGATCCTCACTGTACTGTACTATCAGCCATGCATGTTTGTTTGTTTTGCGAAGGACGTCGGATACTCCTTGAAGAGCTCGTTCGTGTTGGCAGTGAGGATCCTTTAGCCATTTTGTTTTCCTACCCGTACCTTTTCGCCGCACCTCCCCCTCGCAAAGTTCTTCTTCTTCTCACTCCGTAAAGGGTGGAATCTTGCAAATGGAACGATTACGTAGCACGCAACCATTTTGTGCCCCTCCGGTTTCTTTACCCTGGCCCCGGCCGTTCCCGTTTTGGACCAATCATCACCTATTCGACCAGTACAATATAGATAAATAGACTAGTGAACCGGTACGGTGGCGTTAGTCGCAGCTCAGAACTTCACCAGTGCTGTTCTAAGATTCCGGTCCATAGTGATTTGCTGTTCTCTTCTTCGTTTCATCGTGCGGCACCTAGTACCAGCCGCACCAGCCTGCAAGCAAGATAAGTGCGCAAGTGTAGCAACTTCTTTCCCAAGAGCAACTCCGCCGGTCTAGCCGTCCTTGGTGTGGGGTGTGCGTGTGTGTGTGTCCGCTTTGCCAGGCCAAGTTCACCAAGGCTCGTCACCAAACGGCACCAGCTACCTACTGCGGACGGTTTCGGATCCGGAGGCATCGGAATGAGAGCGGCGACAGCGACGAACAAGGCCACGACGGCGGTGGATCGGCTGCTGACGGTGGTCCACATTCTGGTCATTGTCGGGGCCATGATCGGGCTGGTCGGTGCCGGTTTGCGTGAGTAACAACGTTCTGTTCATTAATTGGTGGTGGGTTTAGTCTAAGGTGACAATTTTATTGACGATTTACTTTTACACCTCGTTACGCGGTGCTGGTTTGTTATTAGCGAGGCAGAAGAGCACTAATGTGTTGCTAAACGATCAAACGAGGTTGCATTTTGCGCATCCAGCATCGATACAACTGCAAGCAATTGCATGTCCGCTGCATAGGATAATTGATTGAGATGTTCGATTTCTGACGTGTTGTCTTTCGTTAGTCTGTTGGTCAACCTTTGGCCCAGTTCGACCGGTTGTGGAACAATCGGTTGTTGATTAGGTGCACCGTACCCTGTTTATTATCGGGCGTTAATTGAGGAGCGTGTGATCATCGCAGTTAATAGTATTGGCAGGCATCCATTTTTCATCGATCGGTACATTTGCTAATTAATGATGTAAAGCACACTTCTCACAGGTGATGAGATTTAATGGGAGAATGTTAGTCGGGTGATTCTTGGTATGAAATTATATCAAATCTCTATGGTTTCGCAATTTTATAACACGCTCTACTACTAGCGGGAGCACTTTTCTATTGAAAATGATTGCTAGTAGGTAAATAATTTCTAAGTATTAAACTTTCAAATAAATATTTTGTGATATTAATAAAACAACAAAAAATTCTTCAAAACAAGCACATTTTAGTCAATTAATACTTTATTAAACAACTTTTGACTTAAAAGCATCTATTATTTATTGGCATATAAATATTTTATGAACCCCGTAAACATGTAATTAGAGTAAAATTTCACCCACTTTAAGCTTTGTTAGTTGAAGTATAAAAATTGTTTTAAATCATTTATTGAATCCTGGTCACGGCATTTATGTCAAATTAAATTTCATATTCGACATATTTTCAGAAAAAAATATGTAAAAAAGTTTCAAATATTATTTAGTTTCAGTGAAACGACGTTATTTTATCATAACATTACCTCCTTCATGGTGACTTCCCAGGTAAAACCACGTTAACATAGAAAAAAAATTGTTTGAATCCTGGTCACGGCACCAATTATTTCGTAAATGAATCATTTATTTATATTTGCTTAATAATAACATAATTTTACGCAAATGTTAGAAAGTTCACTTACTTACCTGGTGCACTAAAGGCTTAAAAAATACCTCAACATAATTTAACAGTTTTTTTGTGCTATAAAGCTTCAATGCCCCCTAAACTAAGATTTTGATTTTTGGGGCTTCTCAAATATTCTTAAGCCTTTTTTGGTGTTGCATGCCCAATTACTAGTAAAACGTATATTCGACAAAATTACTCTCCATAAATATTTAAAAAATTATTGCAATAAATTCAAGCAATAAACACAAAATAATAAACAAATCTCAAAGTATACTAAATAGGAATTAGAATAGAATGTATTTTTTCCAATTCTGTAATCTTGAGTAATGCCATTTTTTATCTTTAATTTTCATAACAAATAACTTTTGTTTCCTGGTCACGGCACCGCAATCCACTCATAGAAGTGTTAATCTTGCTATTAAAATTGACATACGTTTTTACGATCAGCTTTATTAGATTAAATCCAATCTTTTTAATTTAGTCAATCAAATGAGCTAACGACCTCATGAACTTGCTTGTCATATGTGCATCGTTAGATTGTAATCCATTTTCTCGTCGTCAGTTTGTTGATTCAGAACCTCAGAACTGTCCTCCGCCTTCTTAATGTCGTGCTCAATTACAGCCCGAACCCCCGTCACACAGATTAATGGGAGGATAATATCTTATCTGTCTGATCGCGAAACTGATCATCCATTCGCTAGGCTAATCGTGTGTCTCTCGGGGATCGCTCATGGAACTCGAACCGAACAGTTTTGGGCCTAATAAACATGTTCAATTTGTGGTCGATCATCGAGGTTGTCGGTCATCAAGAACGCCATGCCATATTATCAGTGCGCGAGCGAATCATCCATACAATACGCTATGTTTAAACCGTTGGCTTCCCAAGCATGATTTGGTGTTTGCCCTGGGGCACTGATTATCGGTGCGTTGCGCACACGCGTACAGGTCCGAATCAATTTTGCATTTTACCAACCAAACATTAGCATCACTACACATCATCATTGTTATTCTCGATCGACGATGGGCTTGTTAGAGTTGTTCAAATGTTTCCCGAAGGAGGAAGGTGTGTGCAAGTGTGGGTTAGCTCCATTTTTTTTTCTCACCGACTGCGAGTCAGCCATACCGAGACGCTGATCATGATCTTGGCACACAGTTTTCACACGGCTAGTTAGCCGCTAATACCGGTAGTTCCTGGTTCGATAAAAAGCGCACCACCAATTAGGTGCATCAATTCTATCGATGTTTCGGCGCCATATTGGAACGATGTAATAATGCTTGTCGAATCAGTCGATTGTTTTATGATTTGCTTTAAATCGCCGAAGTTCGCCATTCGGTTACAGCGTTGTCTAATAACCCCCGGTTTTTGGTGCTGGATGCAAAAACGAATGCTCGTTGAAACGTTGTGGAAGTAGACGATGCGTGATGTTTTGCAAGTGACCGAATGGTTCCGTAGCAGGTTGGTAGCAAGAAAAACACAGCGATACCACATTCTCATTCTCAGGAAGACACAAGTCAATGCCAACGGCTTCGCTGGAGCACGTCGCCATACCTGACGTAAGGAATGATGGTGGATGTGGCTTTATTAGCAAAAAGAATTAATGTCTTCTTTGGAAGCCGTTTTTTTTGTTAAACACAAACACATCCTGTTATTAGTCTGTAACAAAAAGGAAGAAGAAAGAAAAAAACTAGTCCACAGTACAAGACATGTAAGCGTGCGCGATAAGTAAAGTACTTAAGAATCACATCGTATCGTAAAGTGAGATAAAAAGCGGCTTCAAAAAGTCCCCCCCGTTTTTTTTGTTGCGATGCCACGATCTCATTTGTCAACCCGAGAGAGCCTGTCCATCTGTCAATTGTCCCGAAACGGGTTTAAGGCAGGCACGGGGGGAAAAACTAGTTAAGTACAGTCTAATTCCCTCGAGCCCGAGGAGATAATCCGCAGTGCGAAAATGCGAAACCTTTCCTGGCCGACTAGTACACGGGGGTTCGTCACCTGTCACCAGCCGGGCAAACAGTATGCACGGGGGGGAATTCTCACTGATTATGCTGTAAACTGGTTGCAGATCTAGATGAATTCAAACGAATTGCATTCCGCCATAAATTCCCGGCCACCGAGACACGGGCACAACAAGCTACAACACACACAAAAAAAAAACAATAATCGCCCATGAAGAGAGCTACCCGCTCGTTTGTTACGGTGGCATTGAAGTCTTTCGTATGGAAGGTATGTGCGCGCGTTGTTTGTTTGGCGTTTTCCGCTCTTGTTGGCGGAGCGTGTGCTCGCTCGTGTGCTTGAACCGAAAAATCAGTCAAGTTCAAGGTGAGTCAAGGTGATTTCCCGACCTATCGGTAAACGCACACACACACACAAAGGAAGAAACAAATGCTCACATGTAGCGCATTTGTTTCCTTTTTCCGGGGCATCTAGACAAGCGGAAAGCGGAATATGAATTTTCCGAAATTAAATTCAAACCTTAGCTTCTGACAGTTTCCTGCGCAGGCAATGGTTCGGCAGTGTACGTCAGAAGCTCCAAGATTCTGCTTCACCGCTTGATTGATGCCCGGAAACAACCGATCTCAACACCGTTAACAGGCACGCACGAGATGCGCACTCAAGTCGTAAAAATGGGCGGCTTGTATGCTTTTGCACGGTTACAAACAGTAAATAAAAACAATTAGCAACCACCGGTGAATCCGTCCTCACTTTCGTAGAAATCTCTTCTAAGAGGAACAATGGCCGCCCCGAGAGTGTGTCAACGGTGCGAAGGTGTCATCTTTCGTTGATTTTTACCTTCCAATTACTCGCACAGTGCGCGGGTGTGTCTTAAAATGGTGAAAATTAAATAACAAAACTTGTGCAAATATTTGCCGCCCAGTCTGTAGAGAAAGAGGTGAGATTTTTGCACTCACCCGTCTAGCTTAGAATGCTGTTCTGACACTACAAGAGCTTCGGCTAATTTGTTCCTCAAATAAGAATCTTACGGGATGAGTTGTGCTTTGTTACCTTTATGTTCTATTTACGTCTTCTGCGAGCGACGATAAGAAGAATAACATCAACGCACGACAATGTAGAGTGCTTGTGGTTCTAGTGGAGCTTTGTCTGTAGTTTTGCAGGGTCACTGAGTGCGTTACATTATCATAAGGAAGGGAATTCGGTTTGAATTTCATTTTAATTGGCAGTTTTATTACAAGAAATAAGAACCCCTTAGGGTATGGTCGAATGGAGTGGCTGGCCGAATGTTGCTGGCGAAATGTATGGAATTTGACAGCTTGAAAAGTTGCCAGCCACATTGTTGCTGGCCAGATTCAATCCAGTTTGTATTTTTGCCAGCAACATTCCTATATTCACCTTGGTCGTTAGATGACGTTCCTGCCGCTCCGGGAAAAAGCTCCGGGAAAAGGCGATGGAATTCTTCACTCCAAAATCGATATCGATGACTCGAGTAGTTCTGGACATTGCAATTTATAATTATTCATAGTTTAAGTAAAAGATCTATAAACAAGTTTAAGCAGAACAGCCACACAAAATCATCTAAGTTTTGATATGGTTGTATCAAAACAAAAACAAACACACGTTTGACGTTTGGTGGATGTCGAAGTTATCCATGTTGCCAGCCACTTCCATTGACCAGCCATGCCGAAAGTTGCCAAGCAACCAAGTGGCCAGCAACTCCATTTGACCATAACCTTAGCCTTAGATATAAAGTAAAACTTAACAATTTATATGTAAGTTGAAAACCCCTGCATTGGAACCCTTTTTTTGAATTCCCTCTCGTAACTATAAGCTTACACGAAACCGGTTACTCAACCGCAAGAAAGGATCACTTTCATTCAAAGCCGTTAATTGCCCAAAAAGCACAAGCATCAAAGCCTGTTTACGCTGTTCTAGCCAGTCAAGCGCCAAGTGATAATAGATCCCCATGCTGAACAACACACACACTCGAAACAAAAAACCCCCCCAAATCGCTGCCCTTTCGAATGCTTTCCATCCGCAGCAGCGAGCCCTCCAACAAGAATTTTGCACCACCTAATTCTGTTCCGGTGATTCACGCGAATTATGATTAGCTTTAAGCGAGTAGGGGATTGTAAGCCTTTTCGGGGTGGGTGGAGGGAGAATGGGGGAGGGGAGTTTGTAACAGGTAGGGAGATGGTGGAACTTCAGTAAGCCTTCTCGGGCTGGCGTGCGTGCGTACGCGCTTGTGTATGTGTCTATAAAATGATGAGAACGCGAGAACGATGCGCAACACTCGGTCGGAGTGCGCGTGACGGACAGGTTCTGGTGCGAAACCTTCTTGCGGTCGAGTTGAAGCGTTCCATTTTTCGGTGATCACCAAAGTGCGTTTGAAGATGCAGCCCGAGTGGAGTAATCGAAAATCGATATCGATGACTCGAGTAGTTCTGGACATTGCAATTTATAATTATTCATAGTTTAAGTAAAAGATCTATAAACAAGTTTAAGCAGAACAGCCACACAAAATCATCTAAGTTTTGATATGGTTGTATCAAAACAAAAACAAACACACGTTTGACGTTTGGTGGATGTCGAAGTTATCCATGTTGCCAGCCACTTCCATTGACCAGCCATGCCGAAAGTTGCCAAGCAACCAAGTGGCCAGCAACTCCATTTGACCATAACCTTAGCCTTAGATATAAAGTAAAACTTAACAATTTATATGTAAGTTGAAAACCCCTGCATTGGAACCCTTTTTTTGAATTCCCTCTCGTAACTATAAGCTTACACGAAACCGGTTACTCAACCGCAAGAAAGGATCACTTTCATTCAAAGCCGTTAATTGCCCAAAAAGCACAAGCATCAAAGCCTGTTTACGCTGTTCTAGCCAGTCAAGCGCCAAGTGATAATAGATCCCCATGCTGAACAACACACACACTCGAAACAAAAAACCCCCCCAAATCGCTGCCCTTTCGAATGCTTTCCATCCGCAGCAGCGAGCCCTCCAACAAGAATTTTGCACCACCTAATTCTGTTCCGGTGATTCACGCGAATTATGATTAGCTTTAAGCGAGTAGGGGATTGTAAGCCTTTTCGGGGTGGGTGGAGGGAGAATGGGGGAGGGGAGTTTGTAACAGGTAGGGAGATGGTGGAACTTCAGTAAGCCTTCTGGGGCTGGCGTGCGTGCGTACGCGCTTGTGTATGTGTCTATAAAATGATGAGAACGCGAGAACGATGCGCAACACTCGGTCGGAGTGCGCGTGACGGACAGGTTCTGGTGCGAAACCTTCTTGCGGTCGAGTTGAAGTGTTCCATTTTTCGGTGATCAGCAAAGTGCGTTTGAAGATGCAGCCCGAGTGGAGTAATCGTATCGCCCAATCGGTGACACTAGCCACGGTGCTTGTCCTGCTGGCGGTCAATTACAGTGGTGCCGTTTTTCGTACGTATCCTTCCCCGTTGTTACACGGAGCACGTGTTGGAGTTTTTAAAACGTTAAAATAAAACATAAAAATGCGGAAAGCTGTGTTATATAACACCGACCTGGGTGAACCTGACATTGTAAAGCGTGCCCTTAGACCAAGTACTGGCGTTGTTAAACTGTTGTGGCTGCCCAATCGGAAATTGGAGTGAAGCGTGTTGCTCTATTGTGTTTGTTTTAGGTTCTCAGCACCGTTCCACACTCAGGTTTGGAACAATTGAGCGCAAGTGTTGGGCGTAAAGTCGTTGGGAGATTAATTCAAGCTTTATTGAACCTATTAGGAGGTGTGCGATAGTAGGAAGTTATTGGATGAACGATTTTAATTAAAAAAGAATCACCCTGGAAGTGTTTGTTTTACCATGATGAGCTCGCATTAACTTCACATTAGTGCATTAGTGTGGTGGATGCGATAAATATTCTACATCTTCTTCCCTCTCTTCGGTTCCGCCTTTCGTAGCTTCCGTACTGCGCGCCTGTCCCCGCAACTCGACCGACCTAAACCAATGCATTATCGATGTGGTGAACGAACTGCGGCCCCGACTGGCGACGGGCGATTTTGGAGAAAACTTTACCATCACCTCCCTGGAACCGATCAAGATCGATCGGCTGAAGATCGAGCGGGGCGAGAACTTTAAGGCCAACTTTACGAACTTCCGCATCAGTGGAGCGACGCACGAGAAGACGGGATTCATCGTGAAGAAGTTGAAGTAAGTGTTGATTCGCTACAAATTATATAGAATTATAAGTAACGCCTGTTTTTTTTTTTGTTGCTATTTTTAGAACCGATATCGATAACCGTCAGATTAATGCTACTCTGCTGCTACCGAAGCTCCAGGTTAACTCGAAGTACTCGCTCAAGATGAGCATTCTCGTGCTGCAAATTAATGGCGATGGTGACCTGCAGGTGAATCTGAGTAAGTAAATCCCCGTTTTTATTTCGGAGATTCTTTAAGTGTACAACTACTCACGCACTCTTATCTCCAACAGCTGACACCAAGGTAAGCCTGAAGCTAACGTTCTACACGGAAATGGTTGACGGGGAAGAGTACTTCCGGTTCAATCCGATCAATCTGCGCGTCAAGTTCGGCAAGGCACGGTTCTACCTGAAGAATCTGTTCAACGGTGATCCAACGCTCGAGATGATCGGCAATCAGGCGATCAACGAGAATCCGGACGTACTGCTGGACGAGGTGAAGAGTGGTATCGAGGAGAATTTGGCCAAGCTGTTCACGAAGATTGCTGGTGAGGTGGTAAAGGATGCACTGTTTGAGGAAGTGTTTCCCTGGAGCTAATTCGGTACGATTTCGCGGTGGGTTTTATGTTTCTTCAGTGTGATACAAGGATAGGAAGATGGCGAGAGAAAGAGAGAGAGAGAGAGACAAAAAAAGCAAATCATATAGGGATAGAAATTGTGTATGAAATGTGATGTGTTTCCGTTGTTTTGTTTGGTTAACGTTCCTTGAAATCTGTAGCGGCATTATTTTACCTGTGAGGGTTTTGAATGAGCAAACGCAATACAATAAATATGGAATTATGTGTGTCTTTTTTTAAATGGTTAGTGTTAGAAGAAGATTTTATATTTACGTGAGAAACAAAAAGGTATACTATGCCTTGAAAGTATTAATATTAATTAATTTTAATAACACAATTTGATTCGGGTGGTAATGTGATTGAATGAAGAGGTCTCGATCTAAAAGTTTCTGCAAGGAAATATTGTTGTTTTGTTTCGTGCCTCATAATTCATTTTTTATTCATTCGTTTAGAACCTTCACGCCCAGTTCTACCTGAAGAATCTGTTCAACGGTGATCCAACGCTCGAGATGATCGGCAATCAGGCGATCAACGAGAATCCGGACGTACTGCTGGACGAGGTGAAGAGTGGTATCGAGGAGAATTTGGCCAAGCTGTTCACGAAGATTGCTGGTGAGGTGGTAAAGGATGCACTGTTTGAGGAAGTGTTTCCCTGGAGCTAATTCGGTACGATTTCGCGGTGGGTTTTATGTTTCTTCAGTGTGATACAAGGATAGGAAGATGGCGAGAGAAAGAGAGAGAGAGAGAGACAAAAAAAGCAAATCATATAGGGATAGAAATTGTGTATGAAATGTGATGTGTTTCCGTTGTTTTGTTTGGTTAACGTTCCTTGAAATCTGTAGCGGCATTATTTTACCTGTGAGGGTTTTGAATGAGCAAACGCAATACAATAAATATGGAATTATGTGTGTCTTTTTTTAAATGGTTAGTGTTAGAAGAAGATTTTATATTTACGTGAGAAACAAAAAGGTATACTATGCCTTGAAAGTATTAATATTAATTAATTTTAATAACACAATTTGATTCGGGTGGTAATGTGATTGAATGAAGAGGACTCGATCTAAAAGTTTCTGCAAGGAAATATTGTTGTTTTGTTTCGTGCCTCATAATTCATTTTTTATTCATTCGTTTAGAACCTTCACGCCCAGTGTTGTTCAAACTATTTAGATTTATTGTTCATTAATTTAACGTTCATTGGCTCACAAAATAATAATTCAAGATGTAAATTGATTTTTAGAAGGTAGCAAGCCGATAGTTTATTTTATCATCCTGAATGTATGCAACCCGAGTGCATGACAAAGTGGTTTGAGCCGCTGCTAAGACACTATGGTGCAATGCTATGTAATTATAACCAGTTTATTATGTTTTCATGATAAAAAGATCCTCCTTCCACAGAAACACAACAGCGAATTGTCAACAACAATTGTCAATTTTAATAGTTTTCATAATTTTAGTTTAGTTTATTTTAATGACGACTTCGGTCAGTTAAGATGCACGCTCATTTGTTTCAGTTTCATTAATTTTTTCCAGAACTCTTGTTTAGGTAATAACTAAGTGAATTGTTTTTATAAAAAATGTATTGCAATTTTTTTTGATAACTTTTTTCAATCTTCTTGTTTTTGGTCCTTTATTGATAAAAAAAACCAAAGCAAAACAGATTGAAATTCGGATTTTATAACCTTAACGATGGCTTTAAGCAATATTCTGATTGAATTATTCAGTTCACTTAATGTTTTATTGCAATGTAATATAGGACGTGTGAAAAGAGGCAGGTTCAGCAATTATTTTAGATTTCCTTTCGCTTGCTTTTCTCCAGTGCGAGATTCTTGAAAAAATAATACAAAGTGCTAGAGCAACATCTTAATTTTTTTGTCGCAATATCTTAGGCGTTTTGTGCTTCCTTTTGCAATGATGTGATCTGTAATATTATAGGGCAGTCGAGCAGCTTACGAACCTACGAAGCGATTGATTTGAAAACATTAATTAAACCTTCAATTCTATTTGAAGGAATTGAAGGAAGAACACAAGACTCTCTCCAAAAGATATGAGTCCTGCAAAATAACTAAAGACATATTTGTATAACATAATTTTCAAATTACCATAAACGTATCATAGCTATCAATAGCTTTTATAACAAAAATATAGCACTCAAAAAAAAACAAAACTTTCAAAATCTGATGGCACGGCCGAGTTCACCCGGGATAAGGTGTCTCTTCACGGTTCAGAGAAGGAAATGTCTCCCAACCAATATGAATTGTATTTTATTAGTAAATGAATGGTTCTGTATTAAGAAAAACTAACAGAAATCATACTTTAAGTATTATTGCATTAAAGACTAATTTTTCATTAAGTATGTACTTATTATCAACGATTTAATCAAGAAGCATCATTCTATCATCGAATCGTTACGTTAAAGTACCAACAGTTCAGCAAACTAGACTGACCTCAGCACCTCAAACGCAAAACGCTTTATTTAACTACAGTCTGGACCGGTAAAGACCAACACGAGCGGTCGAGATCATAGAAATAAGACGGAAGGAAGAGATCAGTATCAAGCACACTCTAACGTCGCATACCAAAACCCAATCATAATGTTTCTGTTTATTTGCTAATCTTTACTGTTTTGTTTGTTTGCTTGCGGCATCTATCAAGCGACGGATTCACATGTGTTGTAGCGCCCACAGCAAAAGCAGTGATCTCGGCAACATAAACATGGGAAAACCGTTATCGAGCTGTCAATTCGAAAGTTGCCAGCATGGGCTAGTATGCTAGTAGGTAGTAAAGCACACAATCGGCAGGACTTTTCTAATGGGAATTTAAAATCGAACACAAAAAACCCTGGAGGTCGGATAAATCCCATCTAGGTACGGTTTAGAAAGTCGTTTAATCGTACCAAAGAATTTAAGACATTCTGCTGATCATGTAGCGTAATCAAATTCCTTCGCGACACTGTTTCTGCCTTGATGGTTGAGTACAACATTTGTCTTTCAAATTATTTTCCCTTCTTCCAGACTTCATCCTACCACGTCTGCCAACAGACACAGCGCCAAGCAGAGGCAGCTTTTAAAAATAGCAAACAAACACTGTCCGAAAAACAACATGTTTTAGAGAACACAAACGATGGCATCATCATCGGCGTGTTGTGTTTTGTTCTTAAGCCATGAATCTTCGACCGTTTGCTTGCCTTCCAGCTTCTTCCGGCGAGAGAACGAAGTCGCGATTCTAACGCCATTTATAGCTGATACATCCCGAAAGTGATATTAATACAATCCGCATCTAGAACGAATTGAAGATCACCTTTGCCGCGTGAGGTTAGGTGGTGAGGTTTTTCCTTTTTCTTTTTAGGTTGTTTTTTTTTTGTCCGCCCGGAACTGTGGAGGCGCTTAACCACTTGTTGACCTACCCCGACCCTCTTGCCCGGCCATCTCTGCTAGGGGAGGAAGCGGGCGTAGAATCCAGCACGAAACAGGCTCACCCTAGCGTGTGTCTTCGTCGATCGCGCTCGCGCTTGTGTGCGTTTGAGACGACCGACACCGAGCCCGGACATCGCATGCATGCTAAACGTCATCTATAAAAGGCAGCCACCAGTCGACCATCGGCGATAGTAGCGATCGTTGTGCGTTCGATTTCGCAGCCGAGGTCCAGCCAGCTCTAGCCAAGACACACTCTCTCGTTCTTCTTCGTCATAAGTCGGTGGTGCGGTTTTACTTTAGCCAGCCAAACAAAGCGAACTCGAAAAGAAAAGTGAGAGTGTGGTCCAAAAAAACGAAAGGAATCGGAATCGAACGAAAGCGTTACACACAAGTTCACGGTCACGGTGTCAGCCAGGAAGTGTGTGTGTTAATGCGTAAGTGAAAGTGAAAAGTTGGACATCGAGAAACAAGTAACAAAAATCATGCTGCAATCGTCGAAAATGGTGCCGATCGCCGTAACGGTGATCGTGATGCTCATCGTGGGAATTAACGCCGCTGTTCGTAAGTGTTTGAGATCTTTCTTATGCAACAGTCGTTACAGTCTAAGGAATGTCTGATAAGGGGAAGCTCTATAGCTAGCTACAATTAATGTCATTACGCTCTTTTTCGTTACCTACTTTTCAATTTCTGTTAATATTTTTCCCACGATCGGTTCCGCTAAACCGCTGGTATTGGAGCGGAAATATTTCTCTCCTTTAATTTTCTTCCAATGTTGCTAGGTGGGTGCGTCTGTGTTGCGAGCGTGAAAACTTCATACACAAGCACACGTATGAGAGTAATGGGAAATGCATTATAATTTAGTGATTGTGGTACGATACGATCGTACAGGGGAGTGAAGCGAGATTTTGCTAGAATTGACGATCGTATCAGCTTTTCTTGTGACGATCGGTATGTGTGTGAGTGTTTGTGCGATTTGATTGCTGTATGTGTGATGTTTTTCATCATTTTTAGCGAGACGATCAGTTAAGTAACAATCGGTAAAGTAAGAAAAAAATGATAATAGGTTAATTGAAAAAGGGATCAATTAGAAAGATTTCAATGAGCGCATAAGGCAGGAAAAAGGGCAATCGAAGCTAAGAAGATCGATTAAAGGGTAGTGATGTGAAAATGCTAGTAGATTTCTTTCAAAAGCGGCAATTTTTTAGTAAATTTTGGCAAGTTTTCAACCAAAAGATTTAAATAAATTTTTTTAAAATGTGCTATTGTTGCTTCTAAATCTATTTGAAGATGTTTAACCAAAATTATTCACCAATATTTTGTTTGTTTGATAAAAGAATTTACTATAATTAATATATGTTTGCAAAATTAGTCGGTTCTATTTTTTGTTTTATAAAATAATATACAGTTAAGGAATTTTCTTCTCAGACTTGTAAATTTCACAAGAAATCTGATTATTTTCCATTTTCGTGGTCTAGTTTTGTAACAGGCAAACTTTTTGTAATTTGTTTTGCTCTTAATCAACTCCTTTGGTTGGTGTTTTGTTCAATTTAAAACGTATGTTAGGGCTTAATATTTCAATTCAAATAATGATTTTAGATCGAGCTCATTCTTAAGAATATATTCTTATAATTATCTAGCTTAAATCTAAATTCTTTCTTCATTCTGTATAGAACTCAAATTTTTAAATTGTTTATTATGGCAGTTCTAATGATAACAAACTTTCTTAGTAGCTTTTTGATCTAAGTAACTTATTGGAAATTGCCCTTAGATGATGTTCCCTTAGTAATCTCGTCTTTAGAAGTATTTATTGTGCCTCAAGAAATGTAGAGTTCTTCAAAATGGTAAAAGTGTTAAATGATACCAACGCCCAAGAGTAAGAACTCTAGCGAAATAAATTAACAAGAAGCATTTCATTAATTAATAATGACGAAAATATGTATACGAGAAATAAAATAAATTGATAAGCTAATAGAAAAATTTAAAACCCTTTTCGAAGCTTTTTTCCATTTTTTTTTATCGTTATTTCAACTCACATTACCAGCTCTTCTCAACCACATTCTGTGATTAGAGATATTTTCAAGCAAAATTTTGGCGTTTTTCAATACGGAAATGGTTAATATATTAATATAACATCGTCAATACCAAACTGAGATAAGAATATCCATTTATTTAAAAAAAAGTCTAACTAAACGTTAACTAAAATCCTTAGAGCAATTAAATTAAGGTACAATTGTCACTGCGCTTAAAATCAGAAGAGGCACAGATTGCCTCAGATTCGCGTAATCAAACTATTTGCAAAATGTTCTTGGTAGTACCTTCTGATACTTGGTTTTGATTGTTTGCAAACAGTAATGAACATGCATTGCTACCATCTTTAACAAGCATCTCCAAATCCGCTACACATCACTCACGTGAACATGAATACACATACAAACCAATAATTCCGCAATGATTGTACGCATTTGTACGATCGCTCACTTAAAAACATGACGCCCAGTATCAGTTCACGAGCTAGTTCAAAATCACAGCCTTTAACGCGCATTCCAATATCCTTGATTGGCTACGTAGTGGGAGTATCTCACCGTAAGTGGTTACACGCGCAAGCCTTCCCCAAAACGTGACATTTGACCTCGGGAACCCACGGGAACTTTATCGAACTAACAGTCCTCCATCGGTGCACTGTAATCTGCTCACCGTACTCCCACCGTTTGAGGCCGTTTGAAAGGTCGTGTTTATTTTTGAACACCGGGAAACTAGTTCGAGATAATCATAGCTGAAGGAGTACGGTAACGGAATCGGTAACGGCCGGTTCCAGCATCCTCGTAGACCGTTATTAAGGGGTAGAAGTCACGTAATGTGTGATCGTCGGTAACATGTGACCTTAGGGTTCATGTGGTAGAATTTCTCGCCACACGACACCAGTTTACTACGCACGGGAGATAGGTAAACGTCAGCTGACTAATTGAGCGTCACCACTAGACCACTAATTGGTGACTGATTAACCGACGTGAACTTGGTGTGTGGCGATGCGTAATGCGACTCTTATCGGGAACTGGAACGTTGAAGGTTACCCAACCTAGACAAAACACAATAATTTCAAACGATCCTCGTTACCTTGCGGTGTGGCACGTGTTGTCGATGAGTAGGTTCTTCAAAAAGCAAAAAACGTTGGTGAGGGTAGACATCAGGCTCTGGCCAAGATGTTGATTTTCGAATCACGCACTCGCACCCTTATGTCATCTTGCCGGTTTTCAAAATACCGACCATCACCAATCCGTGACAGAACCTTCTAGTGAGCGGGAGGCTATTTAATATTCCCACCAGGTACGGTGATACCTCATCGAACCTATCAGACCTTAGAAGGATCGTCATTGATGCTTGACATTGAGCGCGACTGATCGTTTGAAGTTGGTTCACTAATAAAGACACTTGCTTCCTGTCTATCTACTCTCTTTCTCTCTCTCTCTACATAGCACCCTCCATTAAAGTATGCTCGAGGAACGATCCCGACCTGAGCCGTTGTGTCACCGAGTCCGTCAACGATCTGCGACCGCGGCTGGCGACGGGCAAGATTTCCGATGAGTTTCGAATCCCACCGCTGGAACCGCTCGCCCTGTCCACCGTCAACATGGACCGTGGGGCTGAGTTTAAGGCCACCTTCAGTGAACTGCTCGTGTCTGGGCCGAGCAAGTTCAAGATCGACAACTTGAAGTAAGTGGATGATGATGATCGGCGAAGATGGAACTTCTTCTTACAGGTTCGCTCTATCTCCACAGGGTAAACATCGAAAAGCTGATCTTCGACTTCAACATCTTCCTGCCGAAGCTGTCCTTCAAGGGAAAGTATGACCTGAAGATCAAGCTGCTACTGCTGAACATTGCCGGCGTTGGTGATCTTACTGGAGTTATCGGTAAGTGTCTGGATCTCTCTAAATTATTCTTTATAAACCACTCTCACACAATGTCTTCTATATCTTTCCTTCCAGAAAACAATCACGCCCGTGTGAAGCTTCTGTGCGAGAAGTACACCAAGGACGGTCAGGAGTATATGCGCGTGAAGAAGCTCCTGGTACGCATCCAGATCGAGAAGGGTCGGTTCGACATGAAGGACCTGTTCCGTGGTGATCCCGTCCTCAGCCAAGCCGGCAACCAGTTCATCAACGAGAACTCGCGACTCTTCCTGGACGAGCTGACGCCCGGCCTGGAGCGTAGTCTTTCGGACACCTTCAAGGCCACCGCCAACGAGATCATGCAGCAGGCTACCTTCGACGAGATCTTCCCGGCGTAAGGCGGATTGTATGGTGATCGCGTTCATCGTCATCCTGTGACGTGACGTGAGCGAGAGAGTGAGTGTGATGATCTGTGATTCTGTGATTGCGCACCTGGTCAAGCTGTCACCTCCGGGAGATGACACGCCTGTACTGGGGAGTTGTGCAGTTGTTCGCGTAGCATTAGTGATGTACCTTTTGATAGCTCTAGTAGCAGCAGCAGCAGCAGCATGCTCAGTAAAGGCCAGGGGACATAATAAGGGTTGTTTGTGCAATAAACTTACTATCGCTGGTAATGCAGCTTCCAACCCCCGAGTGCCAGCGAGTACTCGGAAGCGGAAGTAACTGTAACTGAACTGTGATCATGTCAACGGTTGCCCCGCGCAATCAAGCTAACGTCCGAACATGGCTGACAAGCAAGCAATTTTCTCATCTTCTCGAGGAACCGTGTCTCAAAACAAAACAAAAACCAAGTCTCGGAACTCTTCCGCAGTAATCTGCCGCCATCTCGACGTGATGATGTGGCAATAATTTCAATTCCATGCATTTTGGCGCCCACCAATCTTCGGTGCGAACATTCTAGACGGTAAATCATCTTCCGAAGACGCAATACCGATTCTCAACTCTGCCGGGCTGGCATAACAAGGGATGCGGATAGAAGTTGTTGAGAGCACTCTAGCGCCAGTCGACCGGCTACGGGTCGGCATTAATTATATTGATCTCTGGTAATCGGTTACCGGAGGAAAGCAAAAAAAAAACATATTTACCCACCCAGAAACACTCACACACATGCATCATAATAATGCTCACTTATCGGCTTTCATTATACGCTCGATTCGCTATGCGTTATGTGGGCGCGTTAGTTGGATGGAGGCATGAGAATTTCTCACTAGCCCTTTAGCCGGTGCGTTGGTGATGGCGGGTTGCCAATTGAAGCTGGAACATAAAGACGATATGATTCATGTGCGCGCCGTTTGTGCGTCATTGGTGAGTGGTGAGCTCGTTTGGTAGCACCGTATGTGTTGGCCTTTGGCAGTGTGTACTAGACATTTCTCTAGTGTGATCTCGATGATCTCGATCAGTGTGCATTTACAAGTACGTCATGGAGAAACGATTGGATTAACATATCTGCATGCAATTAAACGGTTGTCCCACAGTCTTTGGTGAACTTCCTTGAGAGTAGATATTCTTTACTGAGCATACTGTTCTCCAGACATATGATGTCCATAAAATGATTGGAAGTGAGATCACTTAAATAAAACAAATTCAATCAACTTTGGATATAACTGATAACCTTTTTGTATACTAGATTGAAAGTATCGAAATCATTTATTATACTAGGAAAAAAATATGGAAAGTATGAGTAGAAAAAATCCTACTCGTTGATACCGAAAGCCGAATACAGTGATAGTCGTTTGAGTAAGGCAGCCTATTTTTAAATTTTTTATGAGAATAAGCATTTATTTTTAAAATATTCGATGCTTTTCAGTATATCAAGCAATTGTTATTATGTATTGAAAAAGACATTCACTTCTATTTTTGTTTCTACTTTTGCTTAGCACAAGTAGAAATGCTTAGCATCAGTTAGAAATAGCAGACCACGACCTTCCAAGGTTGTAATGTTAATGAAGATGCTCAGCACTTAAGTCATTCATTTAGTATTTGTTTAGCATTTTTTGCACTTTTATGCTGCATAAGCTTCACAATTCTTGAATTGAAAAATAGCTTTGACAAATACTAACAATTTTTATTAATCATCTGCTAGATAATTGAGCATTGTAAGATGTTGGACATGATTAACAATAATGGGGTCTTTAATAAGATCTTCAAACTGCATTCAGAGAAATACCACTTATATACAATGGTTTTTAAACGGGGCACAAACTTAACACAATTTCGGAAAAATTAAAGGCCAAAAACTTTATTAAACTATTGCATATTTTAGCTGCATATCGAGGTGCTATATAAAGTTTGTTCCCATTATTTACAGCGTATTAATCTGGCCACTTCAAAGGTATGTGGCTGCGGTATCGTATACCACGATGTGGATCATCTGTTACGGTCCTGCGTGGAATTCGAGGCCGCAAGACCTTCCTTGTTGGACAGTGTCGGAAGCATCTGCAGAATCCCGGATACCCCCATACGTGACATCTTGGCGAGCAAAGACTTGAAGTTGATGATGATAGTTTACCGCTTTGCCAGAACCAACGAATCCTTTAATCCCATATCCTGCCTCACATTATCCATAATTGTTTTACGTTTTGTGGTAGCTGTCCAATAAATTTTAAATGTACAGTATGGCAACTTTGCATTATCCTCAACTACAGGGACGCAAGAAAAACTTTAAAAAATTAAATGCTTGACTTGTTTTACCTGTCAGATTGTAGGGAGAACATGATGCTTCAAAAAAAAAAAAGTATAACAAAATTGTTGCAATCTTTGATAAACGTTGATCAAAAACGGATAACGATAAGGAAGAGCAAAGGGACATGTACTATTATAATCATAGCAGATTATATACAAAAACTGCACCGTACTTTATACAGTGGCCTTATATTGTTCGCCATCACTGTAAATGTAATCGAATAATTGATAATTGTCCTATTGGCTTAATAGTCGATCCTTTCGACTAAGTTGTCTGATAAGATTCCAAAGGCGAGAGCAACCATTGGAAACTTACAGAATTCTCCTTGTTAAATATTGGAACAGCCCTATAAGATGTTAAAGGCCAAAAATTCTGTCTTCTTGCCGGTTTCGAGTGAGCTGTAGCTTGAGTTAAAAAATGTGACAAAATTATCAGACAATTGCTGCTCAATACAGGATTTCATTATTTATGATTCACAAAGATAAAACGAAAGATAAGTATCGAAATGGCTTGCAACAACTGCCATAAATAATATGATTCACGTTATCTTCAATTAATCATAAGTCACGTGTCAAATCCGTTTACTGATGCGTTCCCATTCCTAGAATCCGTCACTTTCGCCGTACTGATAAAACATTCGCTTCAATTGCAGCAGTTCAGTGCATTCATCCCTAATCATGGCTGATAAGATCTCGCTAGGTTTAGATCTTAGGTAACGCATCTTTGCACTCTTGTTGCATTCAAGTCAAAAACCATTTCCAAGGAAACAACCCTGATAATGACGATCTCCAGATCGTCTTCCCTCGCCTTTGGCCTTTTGCCATTGTCATCAGAGCGCGAGGTAAACGGTCAGGAAATGAAAGTCTTCGTGCGGCACGCTTCCAACGTTTTGGGTGGAGCAAGGGTGTCATCGTAACAATTTGCACATCAATTTTAATTTGCCCCACGCGTCGTCCATTGCACACGGGCGGATAGAACCTGGGGGAGGGGTGCGG
This sequence comes from Anopheles maculatus, assembly GCA_002091835.1. Taxonomy (NCBI): domain Eukaryota; kingdom Metazoa; phylum Arthropoda; class Insecta; order Diptera; family Culicidae; genus Anopheles; species Anopheles maculatus. The sequence goes on along the minus strand of KZ061623.1, from coordinate 45,256 downwards.
AGACAGAGAGAGAGAAGGGCGCGTAGAAGAATTTGCCGGTTCCGTGCTTATCAGCGAGTTTTTCGTTTCGGTCCGTCTGACTCACGTTTCCCAGCGTCGTCGAGTTTCGAGTGGAATTCGCTCGTGTGCGTAAGTGAGTGAGAGAGAGAACGAGAGAGAGAGAGAGCACAGTTTTTTTATGATTATGACAAGCTCAGCATCTTTCGTTGTCGGTGCCAAGACTCGACTCGAAAACCCGAAGTGCGAAAGCAGAAGAAAGAAAGCAACAAACAAACAACCCACCCACATTCCCACTGCTTGTCGGTGGGGTAGAGGAATAGGGAAGGTGAGAGCGGGAGGGGATCAAATGATCAAGTGGCTCTTTGCCACTTCTTCCAAGACTCTCTCTCTCATCCAAACTCTCGCTCACTCTCTCTAACAACATGAGGTTTTTTTTGCGTTAGTTTGGAATTTGTAGCATTCTTCTCCATTTCTCTCGCAGACTTCTTTAAGGGAGGCCTCTGAAGCTATTTTCCCTGGGCAAGCGGTTAGACAGTGAAGTGAAAACGAACGAAATGCGGAGGAAGCGGAGGCAAGAAATAGTAACAACAAACCCAAACTCTCACTCACTCACTGCACAGCCACGTTCAAATGGACGCGTTAGTTCTCTTTCCCGTGTGGTCTGGTGCAGTAGTCTTACGCTCCAGTAGTGGCCGCTAGAACCTACACCGACAATAGCGCGATAGCGACGATAGTTGCGTGGTTAGCTGAAGGATATCCTCAATCGAACTCTCGAGCAAGATCATGGAAGATCGTTGGGCCCTACCGTTAACATTTCTACTGATCGTGATCGTTGCTGTGCCGGTGTCTGTCACAGGATTCTCGCGTAAGTGTCAACTCGAAAGCAAAACAAAGGGCTCTCGCTCTCTCTCTCTAGCTGTCCAGCGCTCTGTGTGTCACTTAACAATCCTCGTACCAGTCGTAGGCAAAGGCTTATGACCCCCGTTATCCAAAGGTGTGGTGATGCTGGTGTAGACGAGTGTCCCCACGCTTTACGGTGTTAATTTAATCGCTAAACAAGTTCGCAACGCACCGGCACTGGCCACCTTGACCTTGGGGGTGCCGTTGTTCGCCGTACTTCCTGAATCTCCCATGCCCCCTGGCCGTTGTGTGTGCGTGTGTGTGTGTGTTCTTAAGATCTCGTTGCGACAAGTAAGTTGCGTACACACGTGGATTTACGATCACAGCAGATACCTATTCTTTTCTCTTGAAAGTGATACGGAATGAGTGGAATGAAGTGAACCACTCCCAACACCGGTGTGTGTGTGACTGTGCGTGTGTGTGTCGTGGTGTGCGGGGGTCAACTGGACGGGTGAAGGCCATCAATTTGCAGCTCGTTGAGGACGGCGAAACGAAAGCAGAAAAGGTCGGAGAAATGAGAAAGAGACACTTGCTGGGGACAGACCCCGCCGATTACCTTAAGAAGGTGGCCTCGCTGGCTCGTGTGCGAAATTATCGCGGAAGTGAACGTTGTTTCCTTCGTTCTGATGCTGACCTTTTGAGAATTTGCGCAACGAAGAGTAATGGTTGTGTTAAATATAAATATCCAGTGGTGATTGTATTGTTTTTTATTGCTGCTTATCGTGTTCCCTACGAGTTGGTTGGAAAGATTGAACAGTAAAGCAAGACTTCCGGCGCCGACCGATAACATGGTGGAAGACGCCACGCGTGACATTAAGATTAGTGTGC
>KZ061623.1:0-42274 GCA_002091835.1 Anopheles maculatus | reverse complement strand
TGCCATAAATAATATGATTCACGTTATCTTCAATTAATCATAAGTCACGTGTCAAATCCGTTTACTGATGCGTTCCCATTCCTAGAATCCGTCACTTTCGCCGTACTGATAAAACATTCGCTTCAATTGCAGCAGTTCAGTGCATTCATCCCTAATCATGGCTGATAAGATCTCGCTAGGTTTAGATCTTAGGTAACGCATCTTTGCACTCTTGTTGCATTCAAGTCAAAAACCATTTCCAAGGAAACAACCCTGATAATGACGATCTCCAGATCGTCTTCCCTCGCCTTTGGCCTTTTGCCATTGTCATCAGAGCGCGAGGTAAACGGTCAGGAAATGAAAGTCTTCGTGCGGCACGCTTCCAACGTTTTGGGTGGAGCAAGGGTGTCATCGTAACAATTTGCACATCAATTTTAATTTGCCCCACGCGTCGTCCATTGCACACGGAGGGATAGAACCTGGGCGTTGGGCGCGGAGACAGACATAGAGAGAGAAGGGCGTGTAGAAGAATTTGCCGGTTCCGTGCTTATCAGCGAGTTTTTCGTTTCGGTCCGTCTGACTCACGTTTCCCAGCGTCGTCGAGTTTCGAGTGGAATTCGCTCGTGTGCGTAAGTGAGTGAGAGAGAGAACGAGAGAGAGAGAGAGCACAGTTTTTTTATGATTATGACAAGCTCAGCATCTTTCGTTGTCGGTGCCAAGACTCGACTCGAAAACCCGAAGTGCGAAAGCAGAAGAAAGAAAGCAACAAACAAACAACCCACCCACATTCCCACTGCTCGTCGGTGGGGTAGAGGAATAGGGAAGGTGAGAGCGGGAGGGGATCAAATGATCAAGTGGCTCTTTGCCACTTCTTCCAAGACTCTCTCTCTCATCCAAACTCTCGCTCACTCTCTCTAACAACATGAGGTTTTTTTGCGTTAGTTTGGAATTTGTAGCATTCTTCTCCATTTCTCTCGCAGACTTCTTTAAGGGAGGCCTCTGAAGCTATTTTCCCTGGGCAAGCGGTTAGACAGTGAAGTGAAAACGAACGAAATGCGGAGGAAGCGGAGGCAAGAAATAGTAACAACAAACCCAAACTCTCACTCACTCACTGCACAGCCACGTTCAAATGGACGCGTTAGTTCTCTTTCCCGTGTGGTCTGGTGCAGTAGTCTTACGCTCCAGTAGTGACCGCTAGAACCTACACCGACAATAGCGCGATAGCGGCGATAGTTGCGTGGTTAGCTGAAGGATATCCTCAATCGAACTCTCGAGCAAGATCATGGAAGATCGTTGGGCCCTACCGTTAACATTTCTACTGATCGTGATCGTTGCTGTGCCGGTGTCTGTCACAGGATTCTCGCGTAAGTGTCAACTCGAAAGCAAAACAAAGGGCTCTCGCTCTCTCTCTCTAGCTGTCCAGCGCTCTGTGTGTCACTTAACAATCCTCGTACCAGTCGTAGGCAAAGGCTTATGACCCCCGTTATCCAAAGGTGTGGTGATGCTGGTGTAGACGAGTGTCCCCACGCTTTACGGTGTTAATTTAATCGCTAAACAAGTTCGCAACGCACCGGCACTGGCCACCTTGACCTTGGGGGTGCCGTTGTTCGCCGTACTTCCTGAATCTCCCATGCCCCCTGGCCGTTGTGTGTGCGTGTGTGTGTGTGTTCTTAAGATCTCGTTGCGACAAGTAAGTTGCGTACACACGTGGATTTACGATCACAGCAGACACCTATTCTTTTCTCTTGAAAGTGATATGGAATGAGTGGAATGAAGTGAACCACTCCCAACACCGGTGTGTGTGTGTGACTGTGAGCGTGTGCGTGTGTGTGTCACAATGTGCGGGGGTCAACTGGACGGGTGAAGGCCATCAATTTGCAGCTCGTTGGGGACGGCGAAACGAAAGCAACAAAAGGTCGGAGAAATGAGAAAGAGACACTTGCTGGGGACAGACCCCGCCGATTACCTTAAGAAGGTGGCCTCGCTGGCTCGTGTGCGAAATTATCGCGGAAGTGAACATTGTTTCCTTCGTTCTGATGCTGACCTTTAGAGAATTTGCACAACGAAGAGTAATGGTTGTGTTAAATATAAATATCCAGTGGTGATTGTATTGTTTTTTATTGCTGCTTATCGTGTTCCCTACGAGTTGGTTGGAAAAAAAGGTCGGAGAAATGAGAAAGAGACACTTGCTGGGGACAGACCCCGCCGATTACCTTAAGAAGGTGGCCTCGCTGGCTCGTGTGCGAAATTATCGCGGAAGTGAACATTGTTTCCTTCGTTCTGATGCTGACCTTTAGAGAATTTGCACAACGAAGAGTAATGGTTGTGTTAAATATAAATATCCAGTGGTGATTGTATTGTTTTTTATTGCTGCTTATCGTGTTCCCTACCTACGAGTTGGTTGGAAAGATTGAACAGTAAAGCAAGACTTCCGGCGCCGACCGATAACATGGTGGAAGACGCCACGCGTGACATTAAGATTAGTGTGCTGTGCGTTGTTCACTAGTAGCTAGAAGTCTATTTTTAGTGATTTGCAATGCATCTGGAATACTTTATTAGAAGACTTTCATCGTAGCATTCTTCTCCATTTCTCTCGCAGACTTCTTTAAGGGAGGCCTCTGAAGCTATTTTCCCTGGGCAAGCGGTTAGACAGTGAAGTGTAAACGAACGGAATGCGGAGGAAGCGGAGGCAAGAAATAGTAACAACAAACCCAAACTCTCACTCACTCACTGCACAGCCACGTTCAAATGGACGCGTTAGTTCTCTTTCCCGTGTGGTCTGGTGCAGTAGTCTTACGCTCCAGTAGTGACCGCTAGAACCTACACCGACAATAGCGCGATAGCGGCGATAGTTGCGTGGTTAGCTGAAGGATATCCTCAATCGAACTCTCGAGCATGATCATGGAAGATCGTTGGGCCCTACCGTTAACATTTCTACTGATCGTGATCGTTGCTGTGCCGGTGTCTGTCACAGGATTCTCGCGTAAGTGTCAACTCGAAAGCAAAACAAAGGGCTCTCGCTCTCTCTCTCTAGCTGTCCAGCGCTCTGTGTGTCACTTAACAATCCTCGTACCAGTCGTAGGCAAAGGCTTATGACCCCCGTTATCCAAAGGTGTGGTGATGCTGGTGTAGACGAGTGTCCCCACGCTTTACGGTGTTAATTTAATCGCTAAACAAGTTCGCAACGCACCGGCACTGGCCACCTTGACCTTGGGGGTGCCGTTGTTCGCCGTACTTCCTGAATCTCCCATGCCCCCTGGCCGTTGTGTGTGCGTGTGTGTGTGTGTTCTTAAGATCTCGTTGCGACAAGTAAGTTGCGTACACACGTGGATTTACGATCACAGCAGACACCTATTCTTTTCTCTTGAAAGTGATATGGAATGAGTGGAATGAAGTGAACCACTCCCAACACCGGTGTGTGTGTGTGACTGTGAGCGTGTGCGTGTGTGTGTCACAATGTGCGGGGGTCAACTGGACGGGTGAAGGCCATCAATTTGCAGCTCGTTGGGGACGGCGAAACGAAAGCAACAAAAGGTCGGAGAAATGAGAAAGAGACACTTGCTGGGGACAGACCCCGCCGATTACCTTAAGAAGGTGGCCTCGCTGGCTCGTGTGCGAAATTATCGCGGAAGTGAACATTGTTTCCTTCGTTCTGATGCTGACCTTTAGAGAATTTGCACAACGAAGAGTAATGGTTGTGTTAAATATAAATATCCAGTGGTGATTGTATTGTTTTTTATTGCTGCTTATCGTGTTCCCTACGAGTTGGTTGGAAAGATTGAACAGTAAAGCAAGACTTCCGGCGCCGACCGATAACATGGTGGAAGACGCCACGCGTGACATTAAGATTAGTGTGCTGTGCGTTGTTCACTAGTAGCTAGAAGTCTATTTTTAGTGATTTGCAATGCATCTGGAATACTTTATTAGAAGACTTTCATCTTACAAAAACAAAGAAGATAGCAGAACGATAGTTAAGTGTCTTAAAAAAAAAGGAGCCGAATATCAAATTAGTAAACAATAACAAAAAGTTGGATAAATGTCTAACAAAACAAATTAAAACTCAAAAGAGTAAACAGAAATTCAAGCGAAAGTATGAGAGTAGCAAGTGACCTATGTAAAAAAGAAGAGAACTATAGTGGAAAACTACTGATTCAAACATTGGTTGCACAAAAAGATAAAAAAGAAGACTTGTATTGGAAATAGATTACATGTTTACTACAAACAGTACAATGTTCCGCGATAAGTAGTCAGATGTTTAACGTGAATGACTAGAAGAAAGAGTGATACGAGATATCTATTAAAAATAAAGTTAAGACTACACCATACAATCCTGAACTCACAAGAGTCGTTGAAGACATAAGAATCTAGATAGCTGCAGTTCCACGTAACGAGGCCTCTTGGATATGCAAATGTACTTAACATGAACCTTGGAGAATATATCGCAATATCGAGAGCTGGAAGAAATAGAACAAGATTTGATTAGAAAAACTTGACCTCAGTAACAACTCAGTAGCAAAGATCCAATAGACCTCAATAGTAAATGACGCTTCAAACCAGCTACTACATACAGAGCCGTGTCATCCAAAAAACCAAACACATCTTCTCCTTCGTGCAATGCCGTAATCAAGTGTGGAACGGCGCACGCACACACCACCCCCATCCGCTCAAGGTTAATTGAAGTGTACGATTAATTGAGCTGGACGTTGTAATGTGACCATTAAAATCGGCATCTATTTGCCTGCCCTGGACAACACCGCTGCCAACCCATTCAATTACCACAACTTTAACTCCGACGAAAAAAGAGTCTTGAGAAGTGCACGATAGACAGGAAGATTTACAGTTTCATAAAGCAAACACCACACCATCAGGGCGCGCGCGCACCCGTTAGGTGGCATGATTTATGGGTTCTAAAGCAACTGCTTCTGGCTGTTTGCTTGGTTTGCCAAAAATATCACGCTTGGGTAGCCGGGTTTCGGTTTCCGAAGCTGAAGTCAGCAGAAATTGCAACAGTCTTTTCACATTTCCTGCTCTCTTTCTCTCTCGTTCTTTCTTTGGTGGATGGCAGGCATTGGATACGAAGCGACCGGATGTCCCCGCAACAGCCCGACACTGAACAAATGCATGGAGCGTGCGATCCAGTACTACATCAGCTACATGTACAGTGGGACGATCAACGATCGGACGACGGTACCGTCGCTGGATCCACTTACGCTGCCCGATGCGATACTGATCGAAAATGAGGATGTGGTGTCTAGGTTTACCAACCGCCAGACGACCGGCTTCCGGAATATGTACATCACCGATGTTAGGTAAGGAAGGAACCTTCCAAACGAAATCGTAGCACCCGATCTCAAACGCCTTTCCCTTCCAGATCTGACATAACGCGGCTAGAGTTCTACTTTAAGTTTCACATCTCCGCCATCGACACGCGAGGTTCGTACCATGCGGAGATACGCATCCCAACGCCTTCCAAAGTCGCCGAATGGTCCCAGATGACGTACTCGATACGTAAGTCGCTAGCTAAGTCCCTTTCGATATTAAAACAGTCGTCTCACTCCGTTCGTTTCTGCATACTCCCCCACAGGAAACTCCTCAATACAGGTACAGCTGAAAGGGTACAACTACGAAAGTGACGATCGAGTGTATCTCAAAGTGAATGTGACCGATTGGAGCCAACAGATAGGGGATCATACGGTCGGCTTTCGGTGGTTCACGATGAGTGGCAACTACAGTCAGTTTAGCGAGCGGTTCGAGGAGATACGGGGCCGCGATATACTGCCGGTGGTCGAGCGTGACCTGATGCACAGTCTGCAGGATCGGTTTCAGCGTTTGCTGAACGAAATCTTACGGTTGGCACCGTTCGAACGGTTCTTCCCTACGGTGTACTAGCGGAGGGTGCATACCTGTGATAAGGCTAGACGATTGTTGTGTACATACGCTTAGGTGGTTAGGTGTGTAGCAGTGGGCTGGCTGTCCCGCTTGCCAGTTGTGGTAATGTTTTTGTTTTATAATAAACGAAGTGATTCATAAAGCGTTGAGGGTTGGATGACGAACGGGAGATCGTTGGATGAGAAATTCACCTCGAGTTGAGTGTTGAGAAGTTGCGTGCAATTTTGAGTTGAATGTGTGTGGTTGTGTGCAAGGTTTAATGCAAGAGAGGTAAGTTGCTTACAAGTTTCTAGAATTGAGTTCAGTAAAACACATGAAATAGTGATCGTCTAACATTTATACAGATGTATAGAATAGAACTGTAGCATCTAGCAGGTCAAGACACCTTCAAAATTCTCAAATAAAGGAACATCTGTCAGTCTCACCTCGATCCACCTTGCACACAACTTTCTTACGCACTTTACACGATCACTTGCACACAACCTTCGCACGCACAGCCTCCTTCGCTCTGTCCCTCTCTTGCACTCTGCTTCCAAACGATCCCTGACCTGGGACAATGCAACGATGAAACGCACGCGCCAGTCTTCCCTCCCGTCCAGCACCATCCATCCATCCACCGCAGACTCCGTATCCCCTTTCGAACCTTCCCGCCAACCAAACGGGCCACTTCATTGAGCCAAATTCTCTCAATGAATTTTGATTGTACCTATTTTCGGAAGCCAGAAAACGCTTTCGGGTGCGCCTATATCTCCAGCGTCCAGCGATATCTGCCCTCGATTGCGCTTTTAATGGAAGATCGATGATCGATCGAGCACTGTTAACTGCACGACCTGTGCACAAACTGTGGCCAGTGTCAAGTGTAGCTGCAGTGTGATCTCCAATTGGGCCACAGTTGGAGGGATTGCTTGATCCTGCTGCCTTCGTGCGCTCGCTCTCGTTTTCTCTCGCGCCCGTAGCATCGTAACGACCGTGACAGTAGGATGGATGCTGCTGGTACTAGCTGTGCTGCATGGTTACCCACAGTAGGCGCCATTTGTCAAACACACTTAATTAAATCAGCGCGAATTTCAATTGATCGAATGTTTCGTTTGTTTTCGTTTCGCGCTTTGCCGTCGACCGTTGCCGGCTTACCAAAGCATCCAACTGTAGGACTGTGATGGTCGTCGTGTGTTTTGCGAGATGTCACACGATCACGATGATACGATCCGGAAAATTTGATGAGCAAGTGTATGTGTGTGTGTCCCCAGCAGGAAACGAGAGCACAGGGAGGAGGGGCAGGCTGACGGTGGGTGTGGTGGATGATAATTTTTCGCAACAAATTTTAGCGTCGCAACGGTATGCGTCGCGACACTTGTGCTCGATCGATCGTGGCGTGCGGTACTGCGCAGTCCTCGATCTCTCCCGGTCAAGAACTCGTGCGGCACATCACTAACACCGCCCACCCAAGCTCCGAGTCATCATGGTATCTGCGGTTGAGTATATCTGCACCCTGGTGCTACTGCTGTTGGCGACCGTTTGCCTTCGGTTAGATGGCGTCGGTGGTGCACCAATGAGTAAGTTGAAACTCCCAATGTGAACACATCGTCAGATCGCTCTTATCGGTGAAGATAATCTTTATCCTCGTTTCTGGTGTTTGTTTTGCGCTGGGTGCAGGAGTAGGAATCGGTGATGGCGGCGGAGACTCGGCAGGGTGTCAACGGAGTGGGGCTGAGTTGCGGGAGTGTGTCAGCACGTCGATCCAGCAGTTTGTCAACTACATGTCCAGTGGGAAGATCTCACCGAAGCACTCGATCACACCGTTCGATCCGCTGTATCTGCCCAACATGACCATCTTCCAGGAAAGGCAGGTGAAGGCGGTGTACGTGAACCGGTATCTTGTCGGGTTGAAGAACGCATTCATCCAGGATGTGAGGTACGTGTGTGTTTACGAGTGAGAGTGCGAGTGAGTGAAAACACAGGTGTACAATGATCTCTCCTTTCAATTCTAGAATGGATATAGACAAGCTAGAGTTTAACGTGACGACGCTTATGCCGGCGCTCGAAATGTTGGGTCTCTTCTCGACGGAATCCTTCCAATCCCATCAAGTGACGGAGAACTCTATTCTTACCTTCTCCATTCGTAAGTATCCCGATTAAATCTGGCACCAATGTCACCCAGGACGACTCGTCTATTTTCTCCAATTTTACACTCTCGCTCTCTCTCGTTCTCTCCTATCACCCAGGTAACACGATAGTAGACTTTGTGGCGAAAGGCACACTCTACAGTATGACGGATGCCAGTGGAACGTCCAGCAACAAATACCTGCGGCTACAGTTCGGCATCAACCGGATGTCGATCGGTAGCTATGTGCTCAGTGAACATCTAGACAACGCGCGTCACCTCGGACCGGACCGGGGCAGAACGGTTGCAGCCGCCAAATTTATGCGCCTGATCGAGAAGGACCTTCGGATGCAGTTGGCGAAACGATTACAGTACATCGCGAACGAGGCACTAGCGTTGACACCGTTCGTCAAACTCTTCCCCGTCTGACTTGGGTGATATAGTGGTAAGGGTGAGAGAGAGAGAGAGGAAGGGAGGACGATGGAGAGAAGTGGGCTGTTTCAGGGGGGGAAATAATTGGGAGGGACACATCAAGACTTGCCTTGTTTTGCCTGTTTTATAGCGCGTTTTGTATAGTGGTGTTGTTGAGGGAGAAAAATAAATGTTTTTTTTTAATTGCGCGTGTGTCTGTGTGTGTGTATGCGTGTTGCATGTGTAGTTGTGTGGTTTTGAATTATGTATCTCTGCCACTCTTCTTTCTCGTTCACCCGTATCTATGTCTCGCCTTCAGTTTGAAAAATTCACACACAACAGAAGATGACATCGATCAGAAACTGGGCGACATGTTTATTGGCGGCTTCGGCATTGTTTTGGAGCGCGTGAATGAAAGAACGAACCGCTACTACTGCTGTCCCTGCAGGCGCGAAAGGCACGGCATATGACATCAATTATGACACAAAGACCGAAGGCGTTTGGCACAATCGCGACGCAGCAAGGAAAGCTTTGTGGATGTCTTGGCTGGTTGGTGTGGCCGGAGAACGCGAAAGATTTGATTGAATTCAATCAAAATGGCATTGATGCAGTTCAAAGCCTTTCCAATCGAAGCGCCATCCCTCCCCACCCTTGCCTTTACTCCCCACTCCTCTCCTAGTGCTTCGGTAAAGTCGATGCGCATTTGTGCCAGTGTGTGCGATTTTGTTCTGCAAGTCACAAAAGTGCAGTCACACATTCTACATCATCTTGCACGAAGACTTTTTCGGCAGGGTCACGCGAAACTTCGACTCCTCTATGCAGCGGAACAGGCAAGCATTGGGTCTGAGTGTGGGGCAGTCTTGGGAAGAGGAACGAAAGGCGGTGGGGAGAACGAGGGAACTATTTCCCACCTTTAGTGTGTGTGATGGTCGGTAACGGGAGGGCTGTTTTTTCGGCAGTTCAATGAATCGTCTTGTGTCGTCTATCGTCGTCTCGACGGCAATTTATGATGTGGGCCGGTCGGTGACCTGAACGGTCACTTGCTTCAAATCCGCTCGCGCCAAACTTGCTCGACCGGGCGCTAAATTTGTCTAACGTCAAATCACACACTAACACTCGCACACGATCACTAGGAGGTAGAACTGGCTAGAAGAGATTCTAGCAGGACGTTGGCTGAACATTATCACATTAGTGACAGCACTACGGAATAGGTTAAGGGGTGGTAGACGAACTAGTCGTGCTGTCTCCTATTGTACGCGAGCTCGGTCGGGGGAGATGTTGCACTTGAAGGTGAGATTTGAAAAAAATGATCTCACAAGCGTCGGGCGAGCTTGATTGAAAGCTTCTGTAATTAGTGATTTGGGCAGGCGCAATTAAGATACCTGCTGATTACTTCCGATAACGTCACAAGAGCGGTAAAATTTTTTGTTTTTTATTTTGGGTTTGGGACAAGAATCCTTTTTTGTTTGGAGATGCAGATTTTTTTTTAATTGTGGAAGGAATGTATCCGAGAATGCCCGGGATAAGGCCTGTTGCAAGGAGGAAATGCCTTGTACATGATTTGGCTACACCACATCACCTCGCGAGTGGATGACAATACATTTTACGACAAAACTTTGTAATGAATTATTTAATTCCTGCAACTTTGTTGTCAAATAAATGATTAAACAGAATATTATCTTTGAAAAAGTATTCACTCGTACAATATGATTTTTAAATTGACGACCTTCAAAATCAAGTCTGACATATACTAGGCCTTCTAAACTTATTTTCATCACATATCCAGATAGCCAGTTGCGATAAGAGTTTATTCTGAATGTATCTTAGTACAGGTAAAGCTTAACATGCTAAAGATTGTGCTGAACAACTGCTGCATAAATTATTTGAACCAACATTTTTGTAGATTCAGTAGAAATAAAGCAGTTAAACTATTCTACAACAAGTCTACAACTAGAAGTCATATCCTAAATGTGAAAAATATCGCAAAAGGAATATTTATTCATAAAATAAAGAGGATGAAAGACTAATAAGAGACCCAGTGGATGAGTCGATATTTATGAAGGTCCTAATCCAATAGTAGCATATACTTCTCATTTATTTATGAATGACGGAGGCTTAAAGTTTTTTACAACAGGACTGGTACCAACTCGATCTTGGACTAAATTATCAGCTTTGTGCTCTTGGCCTGTTCCAACATTCCTCGATACCGCTCACAGTCTAGCACCGTCGTCTGCCTTTACTCCATCGCAGTTTGGGCCTACTAAAAAGAATTTAGGGGCTGGGTCCTCCGGTGTTATTCTCATGACAAGACCAACATCACGGAGCCTGACAAGTCTTATTTATTGCACGATGGAGGGATGGTTTCGTCGGTTTTGAACTGAGTCTTTGTCTCTGTCTATAGACGATCCATACAGTCCCAGTTTCGTCCATCGTGGAAGGTATTTTGAGTGAAGAAGTTTTCTCAGTTCTATAGGTAAGGTGCGATCATCTATGTGTGATCTCCAAAGGTGTCCTCAACTAACGTAGACAATTTACTAATAAAAATGGACAGAAACACTTCAGAACAATGCTTTTTCAGCAACATCAGAAATGAAATATGACTGTCTAATTCTCGCGTGAATTTATCTGCACTTCATCCTGAGAAGAGTTCAAAAATGAACCGAACATTACTGTTTCAGCTCAGAAATCATCTTGTAAAATACGAGAAAGAGCTCTTAATGCTCTAGAGAATATGTGTATGCATACAAACAACCATTAAGACAACGCTCGTGTTTAAGTTTAGGTGCACCAGATCACGTCGAAATCGAAGCAAAATGAAAACATTGTCTAGTCGATATCTGTGTCACATGCCGTCTGTAAAGGTGTGTGAGTGTGTGACACTGTAGACATTGATCGTGTTGTCGATAGCGATAAGTCATACTAGAAAGAACAACCCCGTTTGACTCATCACCATTCTCACTGGAACACTGGTGTGTTGTACGCACTGTTATTGACGGTTACTTCTTGTTTAGCATTTGTAGGTATTGTAGGGAGGATAGGGAAGGACAAGGAACATTAACAGATGCAAATCAGACCCAAACTATTCGATCTGTTACGTTAAAACGCAATAATCGATCGCGAAAAACATCCTCAACGATAGTCTGCGCCGATTGACGTGCTGCACACATTGCATACTTTACCGGGCAAACGGTGTTCCTTGTTTGATAGAAGGTCATCGGAAGCTAATAATAGATTTACTGCGTTTTCTCAACCCTCTTGTTATTGCACTTGCTATTGTCGATCACAATACTGATCCTCATTACGCACACACAAACACACACACATTGAAGAAGTGTCACTTATTATCACCTCATTTCAAACACTTCGCCCATCGTCCGCCATCCTTTTTTCCGGTTCCTCTTCGTTCTGCGTCGTTCACCGCGTTCAAGCACCCTTGAGCGCGGAACCCATTTTACGACCCCAACCAAGCACCTTTTGAACCGGGCGCTTAACTGGGTTTGCTTGGACGCGTATTCTGGGCCGGCCGACCAGAGTGGAATGACGCATGCGCACGATTAATCGATACGCATCACTGGCAGGGGGTGTTGTTTTGATCTGCGCTGAATGGTTGCGATTATCGGATGGCAGGACGAGTTAAAAAAAAACATACAGGATTCCTTGAGTAGAAGAATATGGAAAGGATAATTCCAATATCGGAAAAAGAGCTCTTTATTAAAGAATGTTAAATAGCCGTCAAATTGAATAGCTAACGAATGTAACAAGTGCATCATATAAACACCAACAACTGTCATAACAAATCACCTTCAAATGATTGGAAGCTACGTCAGCTGAGATAATCCAGTTCAACGACGCAAAGCAAACTATCACTGATGCACAACTCACACGTTCTGCTTGAATCCTGGTCACGGCACCAAAAGGGGAACAAGGGAACGCTGCACGCTCTCCCGCAGCCGATACAGCTGATAGCAAAAGGAAAGAAAACAAAAAACTATTCGCACTTGCACACACAACCACTCGTCTAACGAAAGTGATAACGGGCCAGTCCCCGTAGACTCGGTTCGGGCGAAAACAAAGGATTCGAACGGGGTTGATGCATTTTTTTTCGCACCCCCCCCGACCGAACTGAGTCGTGTGAGGGGTTGATGGTGGACACCGGAAAGTGCAGCAGAGAAAATGTAAACAAACCATTATAAAAAGAGGCTCCCCGATTGTGGTGCGATAAACGACACTGGATCAGTTTTCCACCAGCGGGAAGAGAGACAGGTGGCTGAGGGTTGATAGTGGAGAAGGCAGGTTTGCGGACAGTGTGGAGGGATTAGTCAGAGGGAGTCTCCTCGCGGCTTCTTTATGTAATAAGACTAGTTGGTGCACGATGGCCCACCGATCATCAGTAGCTGATCGATCGTTCTAGCGGTTGGACGGTGCGGATCCGGTTAAGCGTCGAGCATTAGCGACGATTAAAGCGAATCGCCTTCATTACCTGCCCGACACTTGTACGACGGTTCGAGTGCGTGAAAGTGTGTACGTGTGTGAGCGTGAGAGTGTGTGCACCAAAAATGTCTCTAAAACTATTCGACATTGAGGTGGATCCTCCGGGTGAGGAGCTGATGGAGATCGCACGCCGAGAGTTAAGGGAAACACCTGAAGTGCGCGCTGCTGCTGTGGAGGAGCTGCGTTTGCTGCTCAAGGATGCGAAGGATATGCACTTTAGCGTGGAGGAAGAGTTTCTGCTCATCTTTCTACGTCCGTGTCACTTTTATGCCGACAGTGCGCTTAAAATGGTGAGTGACGTAGCAGATGGGCGAATCGGGAAGACAAAGTGTCAGTGATAGTACAGTACATTCAGACAACAACACAGATGAGTCAAACACCTCGGGTGGAGGGGGTGATGTTCTTTCTTTACCGAGTTCCTGGGTTATCGATATCGACAAGAGTGACGATCGTCTCCAGTGTCACACAAGCCATGGTCCCATTGTGCTTGTCTACAGCCGGTGAGGCATTGTGTTCTTGTCTGGTTTTGTTTCACGATGGGGTTTTTTGTCTTGCCGTGATGGTGCGTTGCGTGCCAAGTAGCTCTTGGCCGATCTAATGATCTTTCTTCACTTCCTTGAAGAGGACGGACGAAATTGAAACAAACCAAAAAATACTCTTCTTAAATTGATTTTGCGTCAGAACGGATTGCCTTACCTAATCGAGTCAAGGACGGTGTAATTAGAAGCAGCATTAAGTATGGACCAGTCTTAGGATGAACCTCGTGACGCTTTCTGACGTAATTTCATTGGCGTAAAATATTGCCAAAAAGTGTGATAATGCCTCATGAAAAGGGAAAACGTTTTTTTTTACCCAAGAATCCCCTTTTTTCTCTCGCTGTTATCTTAGCCCTCTTAGCTCAGAATTTGATTAGATTAGCTATAACACATGCCATCGTGCAAAGTAAACGCACCTCAAGATGCTATTCGAAAGACCCTCGGTAAGGTGATTAGCTCGGTAGAAAATTGGCAACAAAATTGCATTCTTTTCTCACGAGTCGAGTAGTAGCGGACTTTGCTACGGGCCACCTCGAGTGGCTATACATCGCCAATCGGAACTCGTGCAATCAGTTTCTCGCAAGTTTCACTTTCCAAGATAACATGTCCAATACAACGAAAGCCCGTGTTGGGTGAACGTGCTTGTACGTGCTTTCGGGAACACTGGAACACCCTCACGGTATGTACTTTGGACCATACGTGACGTCACGGCAAGAGCACCCGATACCTTTGTTCAATGCGTCCACCAATCAATCAATCGCTCTGTTCAGGTGTTTGCATCTATCGCGCCATATCCAGTGGCGGATCAAACGGTGGGCGGAGTAGGCGGCCGCCTAGGGCCCTGTAGGAGCTTGATCCGCCACTGGCCATATCGCGTCTGGTTGACTATTTGTCGCTCACCCTTTGCCCATCATTTCCATCCGCAACAGATGCGCCGTATAGCGGAGTTTAAGAAGACGAACCATCCGCTGCTGCACGCCCTTAAACCGGAAGAGGAGAAGCTTGCCTTTATCGAGCACAACGTCGTGAACGTGTTGACCAACCGCGATCAGAAGGGTCGGCGAGTGTTGCTGGTGAACTGTGGCGCTGCCTGGGACCCGAAAGCGGTCAGCTCGGAGCAACTGTTCCGGGTGTTCTTCCTGATACATCTGGTCGCGCAGCTTGAACCGGCCACCCAAATCAACGGCATTGTGGTGGTGCTCGACTTTGACGGGCTGTCGCTCAAGCAGGTCAAAGCGCTTTCGCCCTCGTTCTCAAGGCGGCTGATTACGTTCATACAGGACGCGATGCCGCTCCGGCTGAAGGAGGTGCACATACTCAAGCAGCCGTACATCTTCAACATGGTGTGGGCACTCTTCAAACCGTTCATCCGCGAGAAGCTAAAGAGTCGCGTAAGTATTCCCGTACGTGGTTACGTCGTCGTAACCTTGCAAAGAAAACGAAAAAAAAGTATATTCCCATGACCCGAAACCCTAGTCAGACTTTAGTCAGACACACCAGTACCTGCGCCATCACCAGCTCCAGGCGGTTATCAGCAGCCATTGTTTGTAAACAGAAGCTTCCCAAAAAAAAAAGAAAGAAGCTGTTTTTGCGTTCTACCCAAAACTAAAGTTGCCTCATCATGCTACGATCACAGGATGATCTCCCCGTAGAAAGAAAGGTTAATCGTTTAACGCTCATGTTTCCTGTACTGCAGATCTTCTTCCACGGTATGGATATGCGCAAGCTGCACAAACACCCAAACCTTGAAGAGTCGAGATGATGCGCCAGTGTTGATACAGCCCATCAAACTGCAGAAGGCTCAAACTCTAGCAGACGCTCTTGAATAATAGTTTTAATAGTTCAAAACACACAAAATAACATAGTGTTTGATATGTTTAATGAAATTTATGTAAAATTAAGGATTTTAAAACTGGTTTAAAATTTTGATATAACGATAAATATAAGTACACTTGCTATATAGAGGGTTCTTGATCATGTGTGGGACCTTCATTTCTCTGTTGTATTGAAGTTCTATTTGTTGATTCTATTAATAATAACACAGTACTGCTTCGCGCTGTAATCTTATTATGTAACGATCGCGAATGATTTGTGCGAAAGATCGGCAAGCACAGATGGGAGCTTATCAGTGTGTCATGCTTTACATAACTGCTAGTCACTGTTGTACCATGCAATCTTGGTTAATTTTTTCAATGAAAAGTAAGCAAACTGAATGTAAATTTGTTTACTTTCTAAGCCATTAACCTGAGCAATAATAAAACAAAAACGCAAACCCTGCTCCAGTGTGCAATCCCGTATTGACGTTATTCAAATCAACTCGAGACATTGTTCAACATTCTATTGCAGTTTTTGTCTCCCCATGCATTTTGTTCTGTTGTGACTACGTCAACCTTCAAGTAACGCATCCTTTGCCTTAGAAGCAACCCCCAGTCCAATCAAAGTCCAACGGTATCAATTGCCTTCCTGCCTCACTGTAACTTCCCTGTTTTTGTCACCCAAACCTCCGAATCGTCACCAACAGTCGTGCCTGATAAGACGACACTGGTCCGGACTCCGGAGCGTTTTATCAATCGCAAGCTCACTCAGCAGCTCACTTCCTTCCAAGTGTTAACGGCCTTTCGCCTGATCTTTCTGCGCCCGTGCCACTTCTATCCGGACAGTGCGCTCAAAATGGTAAGTACGCGTGTCAGCAGTGTTGTCAAGCTTACTGGGTCGTCCCACCTTGCCTGCCGTAATCTGATCCACCCCGCTGGACTTGTGCACAATAATCAGTTTTTGGTTGCCCATTCGAATGGGGGGGGTTTTCGGACACCTTGAAGTCTCCCGAAGAGTTGAAACATTTATTTCTAACCAACAAAAAACAGGGCAAACAAGAAGTGTCCGATAAGCTGTCGAGTGTCGAGTGTCCGAAAACGGGTGGCTCTTGATAACGCTTCCCGTGTTGATTAAAAGGAAAGGATGGTATACAGCAGGTTTGGCATAGGGAAGGATGCAATTTCTTATCGAATCGTATGACTTTAAATGAACAACAGCACGGCAAAAAAGCATCAATAATGGGTGTATTGTGTTTGTCTGATTTGTCCCACAGATGCGAAGAATAGCCGACTTCAAGAAGAACAACTACCCACTCATGCACAACCTCACGCCGGAGGATGAAAAGCTCTCCTTTATCGATCACAAGATCGTGAACGTGCTGACGAACCGAGACAAGAAGGGTCGTCGGATATTGATCGTAAGCTGCGGAGCGGTCTGGGACCCGAAAGCCGTCACGGCGGAGAAGCTGTTCCGGATGTTCTACTTGGTACATCTGGTAGCGCAGCTTGAACCGGCCACACAGATTAACGGAGTCGTGATCGTGATGGACTTTGAGGGACTTGGATTGAAGCAGGTACGGGGACTATCGCCATCGTTTTCGAAGCTGTTGCTTACCTTCCTGCAGGAAGCCGTTCCGTTGCGGATGAAAGAGTTCCACATCCTCAAGCAACCGTACATCTTCAACATGGTGTGGACACTGTTCAAACCGTTCATCGGTGATAAGCTCAAAAAGCGGGTAAGTTGAGTTGCGAAATCATAACATTAGGGTGACTGTTTCTAATAACCGATCCTGCCCAACAGCTCTACTTCCACGGTAATGACATGAAGAAGCTGCACGCCCACATTGATCCGGCCGATCTGCCTAAAAACTATGGCGGAACTCGGCCCGCCCTCGACTACGGTTCCCGCGAGTGGTATCCCTGTATCGAGAAGTACACCGAGCACTTCCATCGGTGGAACCACTACGGCTATGCGGCAGGTCCTTGAGCGCATGTTCCGAACCGTTCCTGCACTGTACTCGTCTGCAGGCCATCGCATTCCAAAGAGAGGCCAAAAACTACTTACCCTACAACCAATCAACGGACCGGACCACTAGGACGGATGGTGCGAAGTTCGATCATTATTGGCGCGCAGCCCGATAAGCAATCGCGACGAACAATGACGTCGCGACAACAGCAAGCTTCCGTGATAAGCTACCGTCTTCCAAATTCTGGCGGTTGAAGGACGAAAACAAACAGCTGCCATTACTTGTTTTTACTAATAACATGGGATCAAAACGGGACACTATTAGTGATTAGGAAAGCCGGCAAACAACACCATTACCAGCAACGAGATCGTGCCCTCGTGGTGGGCTTAGCGAGATTAGTACGGTTTGCCCACGCACTTGGACGCTTGTAATAGCTTGGAATGGTATTTATAGCGCTAAAGGTAAATAAATTGTCATCGATCAAAGAGGCATGAGGTTTTGATTTCTCTTATCACGGGGTAGGGATTAGCGAAGGATCAACGTTGAATTCCAGTCGGATAAAGGGTTAGCCACACAATGACGGCTTGCGAGTCGATACGGGGTTTTCCTAGTTCGTTTCACTACTCTTTCTCTTTCGCTCTCTGATAAGGAATGATCTTTGATATGTGTGACTTCATATCCCTTTTATGACTCCGAAGAGTTTGACCATGACTAATTTAACTACAATTATAGTATTAAAAGGCTCACTGCAACTGATTTGTTTGTCGATGTTGTAAATTACGTCAATCGTTCGAGCACGAGTGAAAAAGCGCCTGAATGTAGGCAATATACAATGCACGTTTGAATGTAGAGCAACGGACAGGGTTTCTCACGGCTGTTTTGTTGGTGCTGTGAGTGTTAAATTTCCAAATATTAGCTGGAATAGGAAGTAGCCACATTTCATCCATATTTGTGCAACAAAAGTTGTATAATACGATTATTGTATCTGACTGCGAAGTACACATTTCAACGCTTTTTGAAGGGAAACCTGTCGAGGAGTTTCTTTGTTAGAAACATTAAAATTAACTTTAAATGTAGTTCATGAATATTCACAACTTGTTTGTGATGTAAAAACCAAGACAAATAATAATCACATTTTATTTAAAAAAAGGAAATTACCATACTTTCACTGGCAAACTTTGAACATCATTCTCTAGTTGTAACAGTATTGGAAAATTACTCTCTCATTGGACCGTTCTTTCGTAGTGAGAAACGTCGAGCCAACTACGTGGTATGGATTAGTCTAGTAAACCATTAGCTGGCGCGTCAGACCTAGCAGCTCATTAAGTCAAGTTCAGCCGATATGCAGAGCTTAGACGTTGAAATAGTAGATCAGTACTGTACTGGGCTAAACTATACACAGAATGTCCCAAACCTTGAAGAGTCGAGATGATGCGCCAGTGTTGATACAGCCCATCAAACTGCAGAAGGCTCAAACTCTAGCAGACGCTCTGGAATAATAGTTTTAATAGTTCAAAACACACAAAATAACATAGTGTTTGATATGTTTAATGAAATTTATGTAAAATTAAGGATTTTAAAACTATTTTAAAAATTTGAAGTTACGATAAATATAAGTACACTTGCTATACAGAGGGTTCTTGATCATGTTTAGGACCTTCATTTCTCTGTTGTATTGAAGTTCTATTTGTTGATTCTATTAATAATAACACAGTACTGCTTCGCGCTGTAATCTTATTATGTAACGATCGCGAATGATTTGTGCGAAAGATCGGCAAGCACAGATGGGAGCTTATCAGTGTGTCATGCTTTACATAACTGCTAGTCACTGTTGTACCATGCAATCTTGGTTAATTTTTTCAATGAAAAATAAGCAAACTGAATGTAAATTTGTTTACTTTCTAAGCCATTAACCTGAGCAATAATAAAACAAAAACGCAAACCCTGCTCTAGTGTGCAATCCCGTATTGACGTTATTCAAATCAACTCGAGACATTGTTCAATATTCTAATGGAATTTTTGTCCCCCCATGCATTGCGTTCTGTTGTGACTACGTCAACCTTCAAATAACGCATCCTTTGCCTTAGAAGCAACCCCCAGTCCAATCAAAGTCCAACGGTATCAATTGCCTTCCTGTCTCACTGCAACTTCCCTGTTTTTGTCACCCAAACCTCCGAATCGTCACCAACAGTCGTGCCTGATAAGACGACACTGGTCCGGACTCCGGAGCGTTTTATCAATCGCAAGTTCACTCAGCAGCTCACTTCCTTCCAAGTGTTAACGGCCTTTCGCCTGTTTCGTTTGTGTTTGGATTATGTGAATCCAATCGATGCCTTGCACCGCTGTTACTACCATTACCGCCCCTGTCTGTTGGCGAAGTGTGTCTGTGTGTACTGGACAGTTCATCATCAGTTTATCACTCGCACGCTCGCTCGGCACCTTGCACAGTGCGGTGGATTGGGCTGTGTGCTGATAGTGACGACTGCGACGACCCTAAGAAAGACACTGGCCAAATGTAAACGGGAATAGCGTTTCTCGTATAGAAAGCACCTAATCTAACGAAACGCCACGAATCGATGCGTCGGTAAGGGTATCAGTGTAAAAGGACGCAGCACGTAAACAAGCGAGCCAATGGGCTGATAACGCCGTTGGATCGTTGGGAGAACAGGCTGGTCAGAAACGGTTTCGGAGTCGCGGGATCTAACAGGAGCGTCACAGTGTACGGCTGATCATCGTTGTGGACGGAGTTCACGGGTGACCTACAGTGGTGTCTTGTGCGGGAAATGGGAAAGTTTGAGCTGGAAACGGCGCCTCCGAGCGCGGAGTTGCTGGAGATCGCGAAGCAGGAACTTCGGGAGACCCCGGAAGTACGGGCAGCGGCTGTGGAGGAGCTGCGCAAACTGCTCGAGGCTGCCACCGATCTCAACTACCCGAACGATGAGGACTTCCTGATCATCTTCCTTCGTCCAACGAAATTCTACGCCGAAAGTGCTCTGAAGTTGGTAAGATAAGGAGATGGAAGAATTCAGACGACAGAGTTTTAAAAGATTCTAAACGATCTCCGGTTGTAGATGCGCAACATTGCGGAGTTCAACAAGAACTACAAGGAAACCCTGCACAACTTGATGCCGAGCGATGTGCAGAACGTGTTTATCGAGCACAACATCATCAACATTCTGACCAACCGGGATCAGAGTGGGCGCCGTGTGATGATCGTGAATATGGGCGAACCCTGGGACCCGAAAGCTGTGTCCGAGGAGCACATCTTCCGTGTGCTGTACACGATCCACAAGCTAGCGATGCTGGAACCGGCCACTCAAATCAGCGGCGTCGTGGTGATCTACGACTTCAAAGGGATGGGCATGAAGCACGTAAAATCGATGTCTCCGGGTGGTGCCAAACGGTTGCTAACGTTCATCCAGGAGGCGAGTCCGCTGCGTGTGAAGGGCATCCACTTCATCAACCAGCCCATGATTTTCAGCATGGTATGGACACTGTTCAAGCCGTTCGTGAAGGAGAAGCTGAACAAGCGCGTACGTATGGGGTTGCATTTGCGAAAGGAGAGCTGTATAATTTGAGTTTCGATTTTCCCCTTTGCAGATGTTCTTCCACGGTGACAAAATGGCAAAGCTGCACGAGCATGTACACAAGGAGTTCCTGCCATCCAACTACGGTGGAACTCTGCCGGCGTTGGACTACGGTGGCAAGGAATGGTACCCGGTGGCGGAACAGCATCTCGAATTCATCAAGAAATGGAACTCGTGTGGATTTAAGTAAACGGCTCCAAGTTCCGGAGAGGGATGACGGTTGAAGTTGGCGGAACTGCCCTGTGCCAAAAATGCATCTTTACCATTCCTTCACAGATTGTCGCATTGACCGTGACCAACAAGACTTCGTAGCAAGAGAGATTGAGCAAGAGAGACATAGAGAGAGAGATAGCGAGACACAGACACACACACATGCCGTCTAACTCCTTATCAATCGGTCGTTGTACGACTTCAATAGACGTCAAATGTTGCCAGGAGCACATCTTCCGTGTGCTGTACACGATCCACAAGCTAGCGATGCTGGAACCGGCCACTCAGATCAGCGGTGTCGTGGTGATCTACGACTTCAAAGGGATGGGCATGAAGCACGTCCTCTCTCTCTCTCTCTCTCTCTCTCTCTCTCTCTCTCTCTCTCTCTCTCTCTCTCTCTCAATCGTTTCTATTTGTGCGCTTATCATTCATCTGCCAAACCAACTTCCAAGAGTTTTATTTTTAGTGTCAACCGTTTTCAATCCCTCAGACACAATGGGATCCGTTGCAGTTCCCCGTTCGTGAAGGAGAAGCTGAACAAGCGCGTACGTATGGGGTTGCATTTGCGAAAGGAGAGCTGTATAATTTGAGTTTCGATTTTCCCCTTTGCAGATGTTCTTCCACGGTGACAAAATGGCAAAGTTGCACGAGCATGTACACAAGGAATTCCTGCCATCGAACTACGGTGGAACTCTGCCGGCGTTGGACTACGGTGGCAAGGAATGGTACCCGGTGGCGGAACAGCATCTCGAATTCATCAAGAAATGGAACTCGTGTGGATTTAAGTAAACGGCTCCAAGTTCCGGAGAGGGATGACGGTTGAAGTTGGCGGAACTGCCCTGTGCCAAAAATGCATCTTTACCATTCCTTCACAGCCTGTCGCATTGACCAACAAGACTTCGTAGCAAGAGAGATTGATTGAGAGAGAGACATAGAGAGAGAGAGATAGCGAGACACATACACAAACACATGCCGTCTAACTCCTTATCAATCGGTCGTTGTACGACTTCAATAGACGTCAAATGTTGCCCTCTTTCTCTTTCTCTTTCTCTCTCTCTCTTTCGCTCTCTCTCAATCGTTTCTATTTGTGCGCTTATCATTCATCTGCCAAACCAACTTCCAAGAGTTTTATTTTTAGTGTCAACCGTTTTCGATCCCTCAGACACAATGGGATCCGTTGCAGTTCTGCGCAGCGTCATATGAAGGAATTGTGGAAGAGACTCGATTATTACATTACACTCATGTTACATTTGTTATCAGCTGTTACGAGCTATGTGTGCATAAATAAACAAAACGCGTTGAAAAAAATATTTCTTGTGTAATGAAGTTGCTTAATTGGGGTGCATATCTTGAGATAATTTTTCAATTAGAAGAATCCAGATTTATATTTATTGGAGGACATATTTTTGGATGAGTTTAAAAATAGCTAATGAACATTTTGAGGCTCCACTGTAAGGTGGCAACTCGTGGTATCTTCATCGTTAGCATGGCAATAAACGCTTTCCTCTGTGTAGAAACAAATCAATTCTTCGACGGGCTGTAAATCGATTCCAATAGTAATTACTCAAGAAAATCCCCCACCAAACACACAACAAACGCACTCCAAGCATAATCTTATCGTAATTGATCGCGAAGGATTAATGCCACCCTCTCGAGCAAAGGTCATCAGTGATAAGGAACGCATTCGTACGACGGTGAAACAGCAAGAAATGAATTGTTTTTGTTAAAAAGAGGCTTTAATGTGTGTGATTTTTTTTAATGTCATTATGAAGCAGGTACTCCTCGGGTCACTTATTTGAATCCGCACGTGTTCCACTTTGTGATGAACTCGGTAAACTGTTCAGCAACCGGATACCATTCCTTGCCACCGTAGTCTAGCGCCGGTAGAGTTCCACCATAGTTCGACGGGAGATAGTCCTTGGGGATGTGTTCGTGCAGTTTGGCCATCTTCTCACCGTGGAAGAACATCTGAAAGAGGGCATAATAATAGGTGCATCGTTAAGGAAGCATCAGCCATGATTAACCTTGCCCTTGCGACGACGACGACGCCGCCGGCCCATCAAGGTCACCAGACACTTTCTACTTACGCGCTTGTTCAGCTTCTCCTTCACGAACGGCTTGAACAGCGACCACACCATGTTGAAGATCATCGGCTCGTTCACGAAGTGGACAGCCTTCATGCGCAGCGGACAGGCCTCCTGGATGAACGTCAGCAACCGTTTGGCACCGCTCGTCGACATTGCCTTCACGTGGCCCATGCCCATACCCTTGAAGTCGTAGATCACTACCGCTCCATTGATCTGGGTGGCTGGTTCGAGGACGGCCAGCTTCTGGATCGTATACAGCGCCCGGAAGATCTGATCCTCGGTCACCTCCTTCGTGTTCCACTTCTCGCCCATATGCACCACCATCAGTCGGCGACCCTTGTGATCCCGGTTGGTGAAGATGTTGATCAGCCCATGGTCGACGAACACGGGCTTCACATCGACCGGCATCAAGTTGTGCAGGAGATCCTTGTAGCTCTTGTTAAACTCGGCTACATTGCGCATCTTTTCCGGGGATTAAACGGTATAAAGGAGGCACATTGAGCAACTTCGTTCTACAGCTCTATAATTCTTCTTAAGAAACTCACCAACTTGAGTGCACTTTCGGGATAGAACTTCGTCGGGCGGAGATAGATCAGCAGGATTTTAGCAGGAACTCTTCATCGTCCGGGAAGTTCAGGTCGCTCGCTTTCAGCAGCTTGCGCAGCTCCTCCACAGCGGCGGCACGGACTTCTGGCGTCTCTCGGAGCTCCTGTTTGGCCACCTCCAGCAACTCTGCGCTCGGCAGCGAACGATCAATCTCAAACGGACCAGGCATGTTGAACCGCAACAATCGAACAATCGGATGGAACTCGGAGTCTTAAGGACGCCAGCGAAAGTAGACCCGTTCAGTCGATTGGCACGATTTAAGTACTCGAACGCGTCGCTTATCGACGCTCTGGATTAAAGATACGATGCACACTGCAGCGGTGTGTTCCGTACCGATTAAGGGTTTGAATCCCCCCCGCGAAACATTGGGTCTGGTGTTATCGGGAACGGGCAACAAAAACAAGCGGCCTTTACATAACGAATGTTTTGCCCAAATTCGCGTACTAAGCGTTGATACAGCTGATGGTGAGTTTACATTTATTTTTTGTTGTTTGTTTTCTTTTCTTGAGGCTTCTGCGCGTAACCTTTGTTCATTAGACGATGGAGCGCAACAACACGCATAGACTGCAGGTGCAGTTGAATATTTGGAGAAACAGATTTATTAAACATTTCGGGTTTATCTCCAATAAAGCGACAAAGAGAGGTGTATTGTGTGATTGTCTAGTTTCGATTTCGTTTGTTCTATTCTTGTTCTGCCTCACACAAACAGACACACCGCTGGAATTAGAATCAACGAACCGTCAAACGTGATTGTCAGCACGATTACAGCAATTCATATCCGACGCCACAGAGCACAGATGGAAAATAATTATCTGTTCATCATAGCCACTCGCATCCGACTCGGCGAGGGCAACGTACAGGCTGAGGGTAAGGTGTACGTGATTAATGGTTCCCCCGGCTAGCAAGATTGTTGTGTCCGGTTCCAGCATATGGTTAGTAGTTGTCATGGATGCGCATTTACACCTCCTAGACAAGCTTATTAAATAGGGAAGAGGTTACCGATATGGATTTTGTTATGCTTATTGCATAATTTTAGGAGTAATGAAAACAATATTTAGCAACAGTTTTATCGGATTCTTTATATAATACAACTACCTAAATTTATGTTATGGCTTGGATTACCTTGCTCTAAAAATGATTTATTTTTAATTACTAACTATTCTAGAACTACTCTTTGACTGAACAGACAAGCTTTAAAAATATGAATAAATGTCTGATCGCTGTCATTTTTAAAATCGTTTATATATGACATTTAGGACAATTTTAATTTAAACTATTAACTGAACAGTATTCCATGCTATTCCAAATGCAGATAAAACAAAAGTACCTTAATGTACCTTGCAGATAAACAAAAGTACTTAAAGAACTGATTATGGTGCATTTAAAAAAAAAAATGGTGCTGAAATGTAAGGTCAACGACCTGCTTAACAGAAAAAAACGAATAGTCAAGTGAACAAAATATATTTAAAAGTAACCCCAAGGTAAATTGAATCTTAATCGAAAGTCTTAATTTTATTAGTCTCATTAATTACGAGTACCCAACACGAAAAATCAAGATACTTTATTCATTTTTATACTGATTTATGGGGTATAATTAATTATTTGTACTTTCTGCAAGAGTTGAAATGGTTCTTTGGTTGTTAGTTCTAGATGTTTCTAGATATTCATTGCAAAAACACCAAATAAAATTAGTAAATACTTGTCATTGCTAATTTTTCATCTTCGATCAGTGCGGTTGAACGCCTTTTTGTATGCAATTCGCATGTCAAAATGCAAAAACAGGAATCGCTTTTAAATTGTTTTCCTTCTCTACACAGTTAGCTGAGATAGGTTCCACCACGCTGGCAATTGATTTCGAGTGGATTGAGCCATCGAGCGGCATCGATCAAGCAGATGTTGTGTATTGCCTCACACAATTTCAATGTTTGACGTTGGAAGTATTAAGCAAACGTGCAGAAGGTACCCACCCATCTTCGGCTGAATTGCTTGTCACGTACCCACCACTCTCGCGGGGCGCCATCTGAGCCGCTGCGAATAGGAAAATGATGAAGAGAAGATGAAGATTAGCGCAACCGATCAGGCAGAACTCGTTTTGGGGAGGTTAATTTAAGATATTGCTGGGTGAGTGATTTGAGTCATCAGAAAATATTAATAAATATGAAAACATCAGGATAAGGCAAGACTCAAAATGAAAATACCTTGTTGCCACTATAAACAGATTACTTTTTTCAATAAAAAAGCACAATTGTAATGAAACAAATACAAAATGTAAACAATTACCGTGCCTTGACAGTCTCCTTTGACCGTGGTGGCTGTTTTATGGCTTCACCAAATTGCACTGCAAATTCGATTATCACCTCAATCACCCACCACCCCCAAGTGTCATGGTCTTGCACGAGCCGTCTCCAGCCGAAGGTCACCCACCCGACTGTCAATGTCCAGGTGTAGGAATTTTTCGGCATCTGGGTGAGAAATCTGTCACACAGGGAAAATACAAAGCAAAACATTTTCCCCATTTCAAGCAGTCTGGTGGCCCTTTTATCGCGAAGGTTCGTCGCTGTCCGCCTCGCCGGTGATGTCTTTCGTACGATTGCGTTGATAGTGAGCTCATAAGTAAACAAAACGAAAAACGCATACGCAAACAAGCCGGACTGGCGATCCGGGGTGCGTCAGGTGGGAAAGGTCACCAATACACCCCACACGAAACGATCGTGACGATCGCCGACCGAATACCGAACGACGAATACTCAGAACGGGTGGGCTAGCTCGATCCCACGGAAGTCTATAAAGCCGGTGGTGAGATGATCGTGCGGTTTCATTCATTGTTGAGCTGGGAACGATCGTAGTTCGTGTGTGTTTGTCGAGTTGTTGTGTGATTCGCTGCTTCGCTTTATTTCGTGCGTGCGTGCGTGCTTTGTGTTGGTTGGTGGAAGCCGGTCTCTGCACTTCCTTCACCCTCTGCGTAGTGGGTCAAGTAGACTTGAGGTAGAAAAAAGGCATTTTTCGGAACTAAAACCCTCAGCGCAGCCGGAGACTCTGACGTTAAAAACACGCCATCCATGCTCAAGGTCGCCTAGCTGTCGGTGTGTCGGTGCTGTTAGCTCTATCTGTTGTCGGATTGTCTGCTCTTTTTGGGAAGTGGTAATTGGAGGATTGTTTGTGGAGGCCCATGCTTGTGTCCCTGGTGTACCATTATAGCCTTAGCAGTTTGGAAAGTGAAAATCCTTGATAATATTAAGTATTTAAAGAGCTTCTGTTCAGTGTGTGTGTTTGAGTGATTCAACGAGCGAAGCGCAAATCGAACAAAATGTCGATTAAATACAATGAGAAAAACTATCCGTACATCGATCTTGGCCGTGGGTACATCATCTATCTGCAGGATGACGATTACACCGAGCAGCGCTGGATCGTGAAGGCCGAGCAGGAGCTGAACGAAACGGCCGAGCATAAGGCCCGCTCGTTGGAACAGCTCCGGGAGCTGTTGCGTGGCGAGAAGAAGCTTACCGTGCCGCTGGACGATGAGAAGTTTCTGCTGAAGTTTTTGCGCCCGTTGGCGTACGATGTGCAGAAGGCGTTCGACTGCATCCGGCACACGTTCGCGATGAAGCGCAGCTACGGCAAGGATTACTACGAAGGCCGCATCAAACCATCGCACATTCGGCACATCTACGACTCGGGCATGGTGAGCTTCCTGCCGTTGCGTGACGACGACGGATGTGGCATATGCGTTACCCAGCTCGGACGTAAGTACTAGCGAAAGCCCCGCAATATGCATTCGCGTGAAGCCCCCGGTTCGGGCCTGCAGTTCGTTGACCCTTCTAAGGCGGGTGAAGGTCAAAATCTCCCGAAAAATCAGTGAAACCAGTTTTGAAATGCACCACCCTTTGCGAAATGGCGAAATCTGTAATCTCCCGGGTTGGGTTGAATTCTACACCAAGCTATACATTTGGCAACAATCTTTTTTTTGGTGCTTCGAGTGGTTTGAAACATGATCATGCTGGGCCTGCTGGGTTTGCTTGCAATAATGGCATTTGATTCGTGCACAGCGGTTCCTCAGAGTGCGCAAACGAGCACAAACGATCGTGTTTGTGGTTGAAATGGAAGCTGTAGTGGTGGCAACATTTGCCAACTGTCGGGATAATAAGATGGTAGGAGTGAACAGTTGCTCTCTCACATCACCCAACTCGATTGTTGATCGTGTGCTCATTGCACATTGCATTGTTTTAAGCTTAGTATACGGTGACTTGTGTTTGCAACACATCTTGTTGGTTCTTAAGATTGGGTTGAAACAGAATTGCGAAAAAATAATAAGTGCTCATAGGAAGTAAGTTTACGGGCTAATGGGATGACTTTTGTTTTGCGATTTCGAAGAGTCTGATTGACAAGTTTTATTTTTTATTGGACTTTGAGCTCCTTCGCTGGAAGTTCTGCCTGCATTGGCACAACAAGCTGGAATATTTCCGTTTAAATTTCCGATTAAACGAAAATATTGAAAGAAATATTGAAAATATTGTAAAATTGAGAAATCAATTCTTCTTTCCTGACCTGCTCCTACGGAGCACGTCTTGTAGACAGGGCCTGGCATCTAATTAGTTTCCAGGAAACTCGGTCCATGGTTGCATTCCTCCACCCCCGGCTGCATCCGATATCCCTCAGGTCTGACTCCACTTGATCCAGCCAACGAGCTCGCTGTGATCCTCTGCGCCTCGTGCCGAACGGGTCGCTGACGAGCACCTTCCTGGCAGGGCATGAGTCCGGCATCCTCATCACGTGCCCCAACCAGCGTATCCTTCCGGCTTTGACAACCGTCAGGATGTCTGCATCGTCAAACAGCTCAGCTAGCTCGTGGTTCATTCTCCTTCTCCACACGCCCTGCTCGCACACACCGCCAAAGATAGTCCGTAGCACCCGCCGTTCGAAAATGGCGAGTGCATTGGCGTCCTCTGCCAGCATAGTGCAGGACTCGTGCCCGTAGAGGACTACCGGCCGTATCAGTGTACGATATATGGCGCATTTCGTGCGTTGTTGGAGTCTTCTGGATCTCAGGAGTTTGAGGCGCCCGTAGTAGACACGATTCCCCTGAACAATGCGCCTTCGGATTTCGCTGCTTACGTTGTTGTCCGAAGTTACGATCGTGCCAAGGTAGCAGAACTCCTCTACTACCTCGAGATCGTCGCCGTCAACTAATACTCTGCTTCCGAGTCGTGCTCTATCACGATCAGAGCCTCCGGCAAGCAGGTACTTTGTCTTCGTCGCATTGATCATCAATCCAATCCCATCGGCCTCGCGTTTCAGTCGGGTGTACGCTTCGCACACCGCCGCAGATGTTCGCCCGATGATGTCGATGTCATCCGCGAAGCTAAGGAATTGGAGAGACTGGGAGAAATCAATTAATCTTTCCAAATCGTTATCGCAGGACTTAATTTACTTTCATTATAAAAAAAAAGCATTCAGGAGTGTTGATAAGCTAAATCATGATCCGTAATGATTTTAAAAGTCGACAGAATTAAATCGAGTCTCTTTTTCTCACTAAATAATAATTACACATTGAGGGTAAAGTAAACTGTTTAAGAATAATGAAATTATAGGAAGAAGTTATCGCTCAATAATACATCAGTATTTGGAAATTTTTAAGGGTTACAAACTGGAATCAGTTTTCTTGAGGGTTTTTTTTAAATACTTACTTACTTATCAGGCACTACAACTGCTTCGGGGTCTTGGCCTGCTGCTACAATCCTCGATACCGCTCACGGGCTAGCGCCGTCGTCTGCCAATCCATTATCCCGGCCATTCTGGCGGACGCATCAACGTTATCACTCCATCTTAGTCCTCTGTCCATGTGGACGGCCTACTTTACGGGCTGGGTCGTCCGGTGCCATTCTCATGACTACTTACTTACTTATCAGGCGCTACAACCGCTTCGCGGTCTTGGCCTGCTGCAACAATCCTCGATACCGCTCACGGTCTAGCGCCGTCGTCTGCCAATCCATTATCCCGGCCATTCTGGCGGACGCATCAACGTTATCACTCCATCTTAGTCCTCTGTCCATGTGGACGGCCTACTTTACGGGCTGGGTCGTCCGGTGCCATTCTCATGACATGACCAGCCCACCGGAGCCTGACAAGCTTGATTCGCTGCACGATAGTGAGATCACCCCGTACAGCTCATATAGCTCGTCATTGTTGCGGCTCCTCCATTACCCTTCCACACATCCGGGGCCAAAAATGCTTCTGAGCATCTTCCTCCCGAACGCGGCTAACAGGGTTTCGTCAGTTTTGGACAAAGTCCATGTCTCAGAAGCATATGTGAGTACCGGGACTATAAAGGTTTTGTACAGTCCCAGCACCTTTGCGCGCAACTCAACGTCCATGTTGTTGTCGGTGCTGACTTTGGTGACCCCAGATAGGTGAAGTTTTGGACGACTTCGAAGATGCGATCACCAAAATTTTGAAAATACTTTTTTATAATTTCTTAAACTCACACTTAAGCTGTTGGATTAAGAATATTATTTAATTTTTTTACATTTGTCATCTTTTCTATTTTTGTATGTATAAACTTACTTAGTTACAATGTGAGACATAACCTGAAAACCCTTTGTCTGTCACATTCTTGGTATGATTACGCAAAATATTACATTGTTTTATTCCCAAATTAAAGTGATGCGGCTTGAATGTTCTTCAGTAAAAGAATTAAAAGTTTAAAATTTTATCAAACTGCTAGGAACTGCAGACAACCATATTGTTCAAAATTTGTTGTGGTGAGCACATTCTTAGCACAATCATATCTTAGATCATTTGCATTGAATTGATTTTTTTTTAACTATTAACTATAGACAGACAAGCGCTGTAATTCATTTTTATCTCATTACAATAGAACTTTTCCACTAATTAAGCCATATCTTGTTTAAAATATTGATGTAATCATAGTTTAAATTTAATTAAATTCAATTTGCACAAGTAAATATCATTTGCCGGAATTTAAACCAACAAGTTACACGAGATTTTTCATCCTGAGAAATAAATATTGAGAATTACTGTGATTCTCATCGCAAAAATATCCTCCAATCAGCATTAGGTCATCCAAATAAAAATTCTGCAAAAGTCTGTTGTAATTTAGTATGCGTTTAGAGGATTTATTTACAACATACTGACATATTTAATCATCCCTCTTCCTGTCCTCAATCGGGAAGTTATTAAATTTTTGGTTTGTTTTTAAAAATAGCCGATCGGTCCCATTATCACCGACCGGTTGCGATCTTGACCTATTTTCCCTCATTTATAGCATCTGTTATAAGCGGTCGTTGCGTAAGCGCCCCTCACAACTATCACTCCGGTTGTCGTTACTACTTTCATCGAGAACCGAACTGACGCACCGGCAATACCGGTCACTTTCAACGTTTACCTTGACGTAGGTTTTGTGATGGAACGGTTTTTTTGTTCGCGTTTTTGCGAATGTCACTCAGAAGCGCGGTGGAATATTCCTACAAGTTGGTGCAAGAAACCGCGACCAGACTGCAAATCGTTACAATTAAACAGACGTAGGATGACGTTTGGATGGATTGATTGTTTCTTACCCCGGGTTGGACTTTGCAATCGGAATCAATAAATACTAATACCGGTACTGGTTTCGTACCAGTGGGAAGAATTAGCATCGGGATAAAAATGAGAGTAGTCGAGTGAGAGGCCGACTCACGCACGTTCGATGCAATGACGCAACCCGGAAAAAGTTGCTAATGAATACTTAAAATAAACATAAGCAATCATTGTGTTTGTTTTATTAGATTTTACATGGTTTAACAACACTTATCACTGTGATAATATTTGTTTTGTATTCGTTAGTTGTTTCGCTTTCTTGTATTGTTTTTAGTACATGTGTAACTGTTCATATTTCGTGTATCTTTGAGCTTGGAAATTTGTTTACTGAGTTGTGAATAAATTGTATTCTGAGTAATAATAAACAAAATTTAAATTCGGATCGTGAAAACGTTCATAGAGTTCTGACACTTAATATAATCATTAATTTTTCGCATGTTTTGTATTTCTTTTGCAAATTTAATTTAAACATTATTTAACCTATCTAAATGTGAGAACTTAAGCTTGAAATTCTAAGGTAATAGTATTACTATTACCGATTGAAAAGAACCTACAATGTTTCTTAACAAGCTTGGCAGATGGCGAACAATAAATTGCATACTTTCAGGCGCCCAATGGTTTACTTGATATGTAAATGTTTTTGTGCGTGATTTCAGCTGTTTTTTAATTCCTGATTTAGAAAATGTAATAAGTTTTATTTCCTTCAGTTAATTTTTATTACATAATATACATCCATTAAGTTTAATTTAATTTTCAATTTATTTTATACGATGCACACAGTTCAAGCGAGACTTATTTTTATCATGTAACCGGCAAGTCAGTGCTTGTTCAATTCAAACCTTGACCTTCTTTTCATCAGACATTTGAAGTGCAACACCTTGAAGCTGACCTCAAGTTTGTTGGATAACAATTGTATCAATTTAATAAACAATTAAACCAATTCAATGTTTAAAGTCAACCCTGTAATAAAAGACATTCAGTCCGGTTTTATGTTTTTATGGTACCTTAAGCACAAGAAACGACAACAACACCACCGTTCGTACCTTATTCCCATAACCTCTACGGTTGGTTTCACTTTTGCGCCATAAACCGTACACCACATTTCCTACAAAAACAAACCCCCAAAAACTGAATCATTCGACACTTTTGCTTTAGGACGAATGAAGTATTTAGCCAGTCACGCCTGCCTAACTTTCGCACGCAAGATTATGATCGCCTTCGCATCCGGCCGTAAACATAGCGCTTCCGTGAGGTTTGCTGTTGTTTTGACTGTTTGTTCTGCTCCGTAAGCTCCTCAATCTTTTACATCCTTTTGCGCACGTATTTTTCTTCTCACCAGGAAAATGGAACACGTCGAAGGTGTCCATGTACGATGTGGTGGCCCTGTTCCGCATCAACATCGAGGCGTCGCTGATGGATCCGCTCGTGCAGGTGAACGGTATTTCGTTTGAAATTGAGAAATTAATGAAACAATTCTTTTTAACTTTTAATAAATTTTATTAAATTTCATTATTCTATCACTAGTCTTTTCGTAGTGGAAAACTTCCTAAAACATAACTCAAAATATAGGATTATAACACCTTCACTCAGCTATTTCATTTTCACTCGTTTCATCATCCAACGACACAGCTCGAACGATCCTCAAGAATACTCAAAATCGCGTACGCGTCTAATAAAACCAATAAATAAACTTGCCCTCCTTCCACAGCTTTGCCCTTCACCCACTACCCTGCACACACGCACACACACACACACATTCGGTGCGGTACTTGAACTTTAATGTATGCCCGTGAGAAGTAATGTCGCCGAGGCAGACGCACGTTTCAATGTCAAACGCACACTGGAGGTGGTGGTCTGTTTTAAGCATCTTACCATTAACCCTCAAGCATATCACTGTGGTCACCGTGGCGACCGACTCGCTTACCTAATCGCTTACACTTACTAATCGCGAACCGTGGCCCGGATCCGTTTCTGTTATATGACGGTCCAGCCGAGAACCGAACTGGTGCTGTGGGAGCTGCCTCATCATCGAAAGCGATGTCGCGATGCGGCATAGATCACAGATTGGCGGCAGCGTGTGTGTGTGGCTCGCTCAGTTGGCATTGCTCTCGTCGTACCCGTACGCGTCCATTGCTGCCGAGGAAGACAGAAAACAGAAGCAACATTAGTCACCGCACCACAGACACCGGCAACGCGCGACACTTACTTTCGTAGTGCAGGGTAGTGGGTGAAGGGCAAAGCTGTGGAAGGAGGGCAAGTTTATTTATTGGTTTTATTAGACGCGTACGCGATTTTGAGTATTCTTGAGGATCGTTCGAGCTGTGTCGTTGGATGATGAAACGAGTGAAAATGAAATAGCTGAGTGAAGGTGTTATAATCCTATATTTTGAGTTATGTTTTAGGAAGTTTTCCACTACGAAAAGACTAGCGATAGAATTATGAAATTTAATAAAATTTATTAAAAGTTAAAAAGAATTGTTTCATTAATTTCTCAATTTCAAACGAAGCGAATAAGGTAAATTATTAAACTCTACTTTTTGTTTGAAAGAAATACAAAAAATCTTATATGCGTATGGCTGAGGAGTTCTGTGTCTCATGATCTCGTCAAGCTTTGACCCCAATAAAGATGTGTGCTAGAAGACTCATATCTTACTGGCTCTATTGTTCGTCCAGCTTCAAACAGATGAGCTATATTACATCTTTGTAGGTCACTAAGTCAAATAAACAGTAGAAAAAGTGCGATCAAAAGAAAATCAACAAGGAAAGCAATCGGCCACCAGCCAGGCAAAAGGTGAACCAATGCAGCAATTATTTCGACCTCACTAATGGTGGTTATAATTTTCAAGATAAAAGTTTAATGTGGTAAGTTCAGCATTCATCAGCGCTTGCAGGCCTCTTTCTGCTTCAGTTTTTCTAATGGTTGGAGTTTCTTTCAATTTTGATTTTAGCTTGTTGTTTAAACTTAATAAATACTTATTTTGATTGCTGTTTTTCAGGTATGTTTTTTGGTAATTTAGAAAACATAATCCAAACCAAAGAATTTTCTACTTGTTCTGTGTGATTCTGGTTTGGTAAACCTGTAGAATCCACAACCACATCATCAACCACACTTACTCACGATAATGTAGGGACCGGTAACTTAGGTCTCCCACCAAAGAAAATTCGTGTAAAGATTTGGCAGTAATACTCATTGCTGAAGTTGGCTTATCGTGTTTTAAAATCAGCCCTTGGTCATGAAGCTCATCAGGGGTCAACAGTTTGATTGCCTTAGGTAGAATTCATGGGTCTAGGTAATTCAGGTTTTCCATGGGTATTCTGATGACGTGATCAAACTGTCGAAACCTGTTAGAAAGGTCATTGAACAGCAAAACAGACAGCCAAATTGTTGTGAATTCCGTCGCCTCCTATAATCTAGCAGGGAGTGAATCAGTAGTCACTAAGTAAGGAAAATACGTTGTGAATTTGACAACTTCTGCTACATTTAGTTTATCTTTATGTTATTATAAAGTACTTTTAAATATTCAAGGAGTATTGTTCAATCAGTGAAAGGTTTTATATCCTCTGTGAAATATTTGTTAATCTGGACTATGTTCGCCAAGAAATCTAGGACCTAATAGGATTTCTTAATCATACTAGATGCATTATATTCTTTGTTCTCGGCTAAGATATCTCTTCTATAGCATGTCTTGCATATTTATGTGATTCTTTTTAGGATTTTAGATATCGAAGCTTAAACACTAATTTAAACCATAACTGTGAAGTCTTGAAATAAATAGTGTTGCGAATAACGTGACGCTTCTCGGTGATACGAACTTCCATGAAGCAGTTTGATCTCATCACAATTTTCAAACCCTTGGAAATGGTATAGAGATAGACAAGAAATTCCGACTGAACATACCACTCAGGATGAGATATCACAGGTTTGTAGTCAAATGGATGAAAATCAACTCAATGTTATAAACGATCAGGTTACACATAGAGACACGTAAGATTTAAGCTCCAATGTCAAATAATTTTTCCCTATTTGTATTTTCCAACAATCTCACGAACCCTGCGAATATGGGAAGGCAGGTGAAATTTGGTAAAGACGGTTACCTTAAAAATCTTTTTAAATCTATCTACATAAGTAAGCCATTATCATGAACTATATACAGACCTTTTATTTAATCAAATAGTTCCTCCTATTTCACAGGAGCCAAATGTCCCTAATCGTAGCAAGATATTAAGTTTCGGGATCTAGTCATTAGTGTCGTGTGAGGAACAGTAGAAGTATTCCAAGACTTCTGGTTACTCTTGCAATGATCATTTTGCTAGCAGTAACTACTGAAAGGCTCGAAGAGACTTGTCCTTTTGGAAGCCAGAAAACAAGTAAATCATTATATTTATTCATCATTAGGTATATAGTAGACATACACTCAATTACCTACGATGCTGATATATACCAGTGTTTTGCTATCCAGCCCACTGAGAGTTGTCAATCGTATTCCCTTTAGACAGAACGCCTGTTTGTATTATTTATTTTTCTTTATAAATATAACGTATTTTATTTTTAGATTATCGTTTTATTCTCTCTTTTATAATGTCTATCATTTTTTCTAGAAATTTTGTTTTAGGTTAGTTTTTATTTATTCAAGGTAGTTATAAGTTTCAAATATATTGAAAAATATTTTGTAATAACATTACACTTAAAATGCCTTTCTCTCAGGCGTTTCGTGATGTAACTGGTGCAAAATTATGGCCATTTTGTTCACAATTCCAACTGCATAACTTACGATTCTTTGACCTCCGCAGCGTAGCCATACTTGTCCTCCTCTGCAAACGATGAAACAAATGCCAAATTAATACTCTAATACGATCATCAACTCACCCTCGGCAACCCATACCTTCAAACTTTGCCTTGTAACAGTCCAACAGCTGTCCGATAACTGCCCCATCGTACTCCACCGGCAGCTCGTACGTACCGCCAAGAAACGAGGGCAAACAGTCGGGTTCGATGTGATCGTGCAGCGACTTAAACTCCACACCGTGCAGAAAGATCTGAAAGCGCCCGAGAAACACAAACATGCGCACTTAATCAATTGCCAATAGTTTTTGCGCTTCGCACCACCACCACACCTACCCGCTGGCTCCACTTTTTGCCCAGAAATGGTTTGAATATCTTGAAGAAGATGTTAAACATGCGCGCATTGTTCACGATGTGTATGCCCTTGATGCGGTAGGGTGAGTTCTTCTGACCGTGGTCCACGACCGTCTTCACGAACTTGGGCGGAAACTGGCTGATGTGCGACAGGGACAGCTTGTCGAAGTTGATGACGAACACGATGCCGTTTAGCTGGGTCGTCGGTTCGCGGCCAACCGTCTCCATTATCATGTTGGTGCAGCGGATCACCTCCAGCGCAGGTACCTTGGTGCAGTTCCATTTTGCTGCAAAAAACAAAAAACCAGACACATGCACACGCGAGTTGTTTGTTGTGATTTGTGTGACCAGCTGGGTGTGTCTCTGTGACTTTACCTCCCATTTCCATGTAGAGAATGCGTCGTCCATGCTGATCACGCTTGGGAAGTATCTGTACCACACGATCCTCTAGGGCGTTTTTAACTGATGCCGTGGTCAAGTTGTCGGAGATGAAGTTTGCTCGTGCTTTCATGCGATAGAAGGCTTTCATCTTTGGAACACAAAATAGATCACTGTAAGTGAGTCCTTGAGAGCACCACCACACAGACCACTCACCATATCGAACGTACTGTCTGGATAGTATTTCTTGGGGCGTAAAAATCGCATCAGATACGACTCATCCTGCACGGGAACTTGCAGCTGCTTTTCCTCTAAAACACAAACCACAACTCACACAAATCAGCTGTTTCTAAGGGGGGGTTTCACATCGACCGCCGCGAGGTTCGACGAACTGGCGACCTCCAAACCACACTTACGCTGAATTAATTCGCGTAGCTTCCTAATCGACGCGTCCATCACGTCGGGCGTTTCGCGCAGCTCGTTCGCCGCCTTTTCCTTTGCAGCCGCCGCCGTAAACTCGTCCAAATTCAGTGCCAGCTTTATTCCATTTCCAAAGTCAACAAACGGGCTCTTCTGCTCGTCGTAACGCAGTGCCATCGTGATCGAACGGATGGATGCTTCCCGCAAGACGCCACAAGAAACAATAATATTGTGTGCGTCGGCGAACCAACGTCAGCAAGAAAGCCAGAACGCGTCCGAGAATTGTTGGGGAATGCTTAACGCACACTGCTGTAGAAGCGGAGTTGCAAACGGATCGATTGGGAAAGTAAGAACAAAAAATGGGGTAAGAAAACGCTCCACATGCCGGCCGGCGTACACGAGACTGGGCGAACTTGATCTGGAGAAGTTGGACAAGGCGATTCGGATCCAATTCGATTCACAGTAAGCGCTTGGATCGTTTGACGCCACATTCAGTTCAGGGTTTGTTTGGCACGGGTGGTCAAGCTCGGCGAACCGATTTGTTACATGTTACAAAATGATTTTATACTTCTTTCAAAATAACACCGTTAAATGAGGTTTTTATAATGAACACAGCAATGAAACTGTGATTAATATTCTCGGGGAAGGAAATAAACTATAGAAACTGCTCAGAGTCTCCGCTTGCGTAGGAATAGGATGCTTTTTTGTGTACAAGTTGTATGCAAGCAATCTGCCGGAGCTTTTGCTTTTCGAATGTAGTCGCGCGATAACGATGCCTAAAGCTTCATCGATCATTAGGCAGGGGTTTTATGGACCGGTATAGATTGTACAAAAACGTAAGAAAAAATATGATTTGTTTGTAATGACTCGCTAAACATAATAAAATACCTTTTTAGAGCGAAATATGCTTTTTGTATTACACACCCATATTTCCTGTGTTAGATTAATAAATATTTTTGTGAAGGGTTCGACTTGCGTTCTATACATTTTTTGTAGGGTTTTGATTGATCAACGTTTTTAGCTATGATTGGCATAACTATAAATACTTCTCTTTATTCTTTGAAATTGAGAAGTAACCACAACAAAATTTTTAGGCAAAAATTCAAAACATTTGGACAATTTTACATAAAACATCAGTAAAAATTTGTTTATGATAAAATAGCAATTTTAGTTAAGTTTGCAAACAGTCGAAATGTGTCTAAATTTGTATAAGAAAGTTATTTTTTTGTTTTCGCTAATTTTTACACATTGATAGCTTTCATGGTCGATAATTCGGAGCGACTCCTCCCCGACTGTGGTTTCATATCGCTCACTCTCCTATTCTAGTGTTTCTATTTTAATAACTCTCTCTCTCTCTCTCTCTCTCTCTCTCTCTCTCTCTCTCTCTCTCTCTCTCTCTCTTTTCTTCTCCAGCGGTTCTTAGTCTCTCTCTTCTCAAGCGAAAGTGAGACTGTGGACGCACATTTATTATATTTAATGTTCCAAATAGCACTAGAAAGGACTTTATGTACAGTTTATGTTCAGTTTGAATATTTTCTACAATTTTAAATCATTCGTGCAATTTTTACTTTAAACCACGCAAAGTGTTTGAGTAATGCGTGTATCTAATTCTTGACTTCAGCTGAATAGCAATTTAGAGAATTGTTGACCCAATAATCTTACATGAAATCAAACAAAACAAACAATTGTTCTCTAATACTTCAATTATTTAATAAAAAAATATTTTTACAGTTCTAAATATTTTGTAAGATTGTGATTGTTTGTTTTTCCAATAAGTTGTATGTATAGCTGGTTTAATAGTAAATTTGGCAGTTCCATGCTTACAAGTGCTTCATAAATTACTTTCCTGGAAAGGAAATTACTTTAAAGATACTCAAAGATTTTATTTTTCTAGATTGTAATTTATTACGTAAAATTCTTTCCCTGTTTTGTGTTAATACATTCTCCTTATCTTCTTCTACTGCTTTCTTGTGCTTGTTTTTAACTATTTTCTGTTTTTCTTATTATTCAAGACTACCGATTTTTTAAAAGATTAATTACAGCTTTAGAAATTTAGCTAAATTGATTATTAAAATAAAGTTGCAATTATAAATAAAACAACCTTACACGGCAAATAATCTTAAATTATTTGCAAAAATTACTTTGCACGGCAAAATTACTTAAATATTTCTAAGCAACTTGTTATCATTCCATCCAATACCACCACCGAGTAACCCTGCACCTGCCGCGAACAAAATAGAGTTGCACGCTTCCCGTTCGGCTCATTTAGTCGTTGAAATCACTCAGCGATCGGAGCGAATTCCACGCGAATTCTAACACTCTCTCATCAGTGCTAGTGAAGCAGGTGGTGCGTTACAAAAGAAAGAAGAGAAAGAAACAAAGTGTGTTATTCTGTGTTATCTGTAGAACTTTGTGTGTAACACCGATCGCCGATTCAGCAAAACACGTGGCCCAGTCAGTAACGGCAGCATGGCCTCGTTAAAGTTTGATGACAATAATGTACCCTATCTCGACCTCGGCAACGGCTATCGGATCGCACTGGAAGGCGACGAGTATACCGATGCCAAGGCGAAGGAAAAGGCCGCCCGGGAGTTGCGCGAAACGCCGGACGTGGTGGAGAAGTCACTGCAAGAATTGCGCGCCCTGCTGGAAGGTACGTATGCCGGACCACACGTAACATTGCCGCGGTGCGTGATTAGAATGTGATCCGATGTCTGGACGAAATTGGAACATCAGCTCGGCTTCGTGAAATAATACGGTTGAAAGACGTAATAGTTGTTTGTGGATGAGTGTTTAATTGTTTTAAAAGCTAATTCTCATTGCACCTAATAAGGATGTCCGAGTGGGTGTTTAGATATCGCCGGCCGAACAGGTTCACGGTCATAAAACACGAACCGAAAGCAAGGTTATGTTCGGTTTTGTGGTGATGTGTTGTCGCGTAATTTCTTCTACAAATAAAAAGCTCCACCACGGGCAGAACCTTTGCGGATCAGGAAATCCCGAAAAAAACGAGAATATTCGGTTTGGTGCCGAAATACACACTTTATAGCCTTGACGATTCGCCCCAAACGGATCAAGATTTTGTTGACTCTTTCCGGTGAGGCAATCCGGTGATGGTGGAGTGATATTCAAATGAGGCTAAAACAAAACTGGTTCCTAATAACGGTGAACGTTTGGCGATTTTTTCGGGCCCGATGAACCCCATGTTTGTTTCGATTTTGGTAGCACCTGATGGCGAATTTGGAGCCGCGAAAAAATGGTCGCTCTTTGTGCAGCATTGTGATTAAAGTTATCAAACAAAGCGCGCGATAAAAGGTTAAGAATCTAACAACGCCATTCTCCACCGTGGAATCGCTCGCTGTAACCTAAGACCTTACGAGGAGGAAATCGACAAATAAGCCATAAATCGTAAGCCTTCCCGCGAGCGTGTGTGAGCGATCTTGAACTTGGACAACGCTCGTCTGGTTAGCAGTGAGGTGTAATTAGTCGTTACAGTGACGGAACTATTTTTCTAGCAGCTACAACCACATTGCTAACCACATCCTCGGTGTGGTGTGGAAGAGACTTCACTGTTCAAGGCAGACGACAACAGCGCAACTGTATATGGGAAGTGTAACGACTAGCTGGGTAAACGATTGCTAACAATTTTCAGGCAGAAAAAAGCGGACATTGACACAACCAGGAATTGGCCGGGTTGGTCACCAAAAATTCCTCCATCGATCGCAAACCCAATGACGTCGGAAGGGATACGGCGGATGTTTATGTTTTGCTTTGTAAATGACGTCCAACAAAACAGAACGCGTTTGCCAATCCATTTTTAACATCTCATGCTGAGCTGTCTCGAGTGGCTTTCTTCTTCACCAGAACGCACGGAGCTCGTTACGCGATGACAGCGTTTCGTTTCGATTGCGTGTGTGTGTGCAGTA
The DNA here is from genome assembly GCA_002091835.1 of Anopheles maculatus. Classification (NCBI taxonomy): domain Eukaryota; kingdom Metazoa; phylum Arthropoda; class Insecta; order Diptera; family Culicidae; genus Anopheles; species Anopheles maculatus. The sequence continues at coordinate 1,142 of KZ061623.1, read as the reverse complement.
AATGAGGAGGCAAATTGCGTGAGTCGTCATTAGCTTTTGTTTTCGCTGACTGTATGTAATAACAATTGTAAATTAGCATCCTCACGATGAGTGATGGATCGATCGTTCGCTGGATGGGTTCTGGGCATCGTGAAATTAGCTTTAAATTAAATTATTACCCATTAAGAGAATGAGCGTGCTACGTTTGAATTGTTAATATAAAAGTGAATTTTATTGAGATGCTTTTACGCTCGCTTCCAACGGTGAGCTGTGAAGCTACACTGCTTCCAATGTCTAGCGATCCATTCGATTGAGTGCTATAAGATGCGAAACTGCGGTGATGTGATATTATTTTATAAGAAGGTTAATAAGATAGTTAAAAGATATTTGGATTTTGTTAGTTAGTCAACCAATACTTTAGAAGGTAATACGAAGATTAAATAAACGAGGTGTTCCCAATCAATTCTGTTAAATTCCTGCTCATTTTTTCACAAGCGCTGCCATCTGCTCATGTGAAGTTATATTAATATGGACAAAGTTTCAAATCTAGACTTGTCGTCTTGTCCATGTTTGTTACGGTTGAAATAGATGATCTGAGTCCTCATAGTTCCAAGTTTTTCAACGATAAAACCACCAATAAAGCCTAGAATGCCTAGGAGGAAGTTTTGAATACATTTGAAGGAACCTAAAACGCTGTTGGATGGTAAGAATCTGTATCCTTTGAGCTTTTTTCGACTTTTTCTTGAAATTAGAAGATGTTGCAAACATCAATGCAGTTAGTATCAGTCATCAAGAATAAACTACATTCTAGGATCATATCTTCAGTTGTAGTTCCTTTCTGGACAGTTGGGTTAATTGCTTGAGTACAGAGCATGTAAATCTATTGAAAATCTATCTTTCCTTACTCCAGTTTTCTTGAAGAAGCTAGGTCCCCAAATGAAAAAAGTCGAAGAGCGAAGAATGCTTCGTTAAATAGATTTTCGATTTAAAAGGCAAGATAAAGATAAGAACTTAACGAGATACATCTTATAGACCTTTAAGTCTATCTATAAAAATATGTTTTTAAAATAACTTGTCTCTACAGAAACTGGACACAGTGCAAAAGGCTTCCAATTTGATGTCACCCACTACACCAGCACGGGTGCAATTATCCTAACGCTCAT
>KZ061622.1:461845-515127 GCA_002091835.1 Anopheles maculatus | reverse complement strand
GAAACACAGTGTTTGAGTTGTTCCAAATTACATTTACACAGAAACCTAAAATCTAATACTCGGTAAGTGGGCTCCCACCTAACTGGCTGGTCCCTCATTTATTGTCGATCGACGTGGGTTTGACCCATGTCGACGCGGTACACCATTCGCTGCCAAACGGACCCGGAACATTGCATCCCAGCAATCGCGATACCGCGCCGTTCGAATGTTTGCCGAATGATTGTTGTCTGTGGTGAACACATTTTGACTCAATTTACGATAATTCCACGATTTGGCTACAAGCGTTCGTGGAGCAATCACATGCAGATCGAACCGGTAGGTGGTTTACGGTTGACGTTGCTTTGATTGCGTGTGTGCCGCACGTGTACAGCACTAGAATCTACTGCATCGCGGTAGGCGATGAAAACCTGTGCTTGGCTTTGCTACTATGCCAACCGGTGGAAGCTAACAGCGCTACAAGCTCCAGTGGTTTTCACTAGAAGAATCTACCCATGGCTGTATAACTTGGTCCTTTCACCGATGGTTGGCGCTTAATGGGGGATTTTTTGTTCCACAGAAACACCCACCACAGATACCCATTGACAGCCGCTTCAATTGCTCGCAAAGTCTTTGGACATTGTGTATCTTTCACGCACACCACACTTCTTTCTAGTGATAAGACAATAGTTTACAAGGAAATCGTACAACATGGCAATACAGCTCCGGAACATTCGACCATTGTGTGTGGAACCGACTGATGAAGGACATTTTTATCTGATTCGATAAAGGTGACAAAAGGTTGCGTATTGGATGTCCTCGTTGTATCGCCATAACGAGCGTGTTCCGAGTGGACAAGGCATTGGAAGACCACACGTCTCAAGTGGGTTTAGGTCGGCGAACGACCAGTAAAGTCTCCATTAGAGCATGGAGTGAGCATTGGTTGTAATGTTTGTCTTTGTCTTCGAATTAAGTAGACCCTCCCGAAGGGGCGAGTGTACTCGTAATGTGACATTTGATCTGTCTGGAATGCAGTGCTAAAAGTGCTTTGTTTACGTTACTATTAATGGGATCTATGAATGCAAGAGTCTTCTATCGTCTCAATTTGCTTTTTTCACTGTTGAATAGTCTTATGCTGTAATTTGTTAACGTTTTAGAATAGTTTGTGATACCCTTTGGGATCCAACTGTCAAAAATGGTACTTCAGCTGTCAAACGCTTCGAGATGTGTTTACCTCTCACGGCTCAACCGAGTAGTCAGTTCAACTATGTAACATTAGGTGATTTAAAATGTACAAATCTACAAACTTAAGTCGGCATAGATACCAACAATTAATTAGAAAACCATTTTTCATCAGACCAGTTCCACAATTAACGAACGTTGAACAAAACGCTGAACAAACAACTTCCCACAGTGATAATCTACGAGGATGTATGGCTCCCCCGAGCAAGCGGACGATTGTTGATTAGACAATTTCGCGAAATGTTAAATCCCACCGACTCGGTCGCGTTTGTTGCCTAGACACTGGCACTGGCACTGAAACTTCGCATCGGTACAATTCCCCAGTCACTGTCGAGCCGGGTTTCTGGTGCTTTGTCATGTTACGATGCTGATGCCGGGCCATGTTAATTTCCACGCAGTCAGATCAATTCATCATACGCATCAAACGGGAGATTGGACGACTGAGGACTACGCGTGTCCTAGTGGTGTTGTTGTCACGCTCAAACCTAATACATCATAACGGCCAGTGTCACCCGAATTCGGAACGTCTAATTTGTGTCGGCCTTTGCCATTAAGGTCGGGTTATAATTCAAACCGGTCGCGCTGATGGCATTGGTATTTGCGTTTCCGCTTGCACTTGGTTTGGATTTTATTGCATGGCTTCGGTGGCGTCACGTTAACTGACAGGTGAGTTTGGGGAAATTTATGGCAAACACACAGCTACGGACATTGGAAGGTTTTCCGGGAAACTATCGGGAAGTAAAACATCTCTTGGACTTTCTGTTCTAGGCAACCAATCATCTGTCTTTTGACAGCACGTGAAGCGCTGAAGTCAAATATTTTTCAATTTAGCAGAAAACAAATCTTAAAATAGCTCATTTTTCGCAATAATTTCAAAGTAAATATTTTAGCTTGAAACACATTTTCCAAATTCAACAGTCGACAGCGGACAGTTCCGACATGTGTAACAACTCGTTTCTGCTGAACGCTTGTCGTTGCCGGATGATTGAAATTTCAACACTGTTTTGCATACTTTGAGGCGCTTACATCAAACAGCCGGCGATGAGTTACCGAGATGCGATGTTTAGCTGTTTTTAACGACAAATGTAAAAGAAACAACTTCCCACAGTGATAATCTACGAGGATGTATGGCTCCCCCGAGCAAACGGACGATTGTTGATTAGACAATTTCGCGAAATGTTAAATCCCACCGACTCGGTCGCGTTTGTTGCCTAGACACTGGCACTGGCACTGAAACTTCGCATCGGTACAATTCCCCAGTCACTGTCGAGCCGGGTTTCTGGTGCTTTGTCATGTTACGATGCTGATGCCGGGCCATGTTAATTTCCACGCAGTCAGATCAATTCATCATACGCATCAAACGGGAGATTGGACGACTGAGGACTACGCGTGTCCTAGTGGTGTTGTTGTCACGCTCAAACCTAATACATCATAACGGCCAGTGTCACCCGAATTCGGAACGTCTAATTTGTGTCGGCCTTTGCCATTAAGGTCGGGTTATAATTCAAACCGGTCGCGCTGATGGCATTGGTATTTGCGTTTCCGCTTGCACTTGGTTTGGATTTTATTGCATGGCTTCGGTGGCGTCACGTTAACTGACAGGTGAGTTTGGGGAAATTTATGGCAAACACACAGCTACGGACATTGGAAGGTTTTCCGGGAAACTATCGGGAAGTAAAACATCTCTTGGACTTTCTGTTCTAGGCAACCAATCATCTGTCTTTTGACAGCACGTGAAGCGCTGAAGTCAAATATTTTTCAATTTAGCAGAAAACAAATCTTAAAATAGCTCATTTTTCGCAATAATTTCAAAGTAAATATTTTAGCTTGAAACACATTTTCCAAATTCAACAGTCGACAGCGGACAGTTCCGACATGTGTAACAACTCGTTTCTGCTGAACGCTTGTCGTTGCCGGATGATTGAAATTTCAACACTGTTTTGCATACTTTGAGGCGCTTACATCAAACAGCCGGCGATGAGTTACCGAGATGCGATGTTTACCTGTTTTTAACGACAATTGTAAAAGTCGGAGACTTAAAAAACGAGGAAACAATCATCGTTATGTTCAATGTAGTGTAAGCTATACTTTACAATAAATTTTAAACGTCCTGCGTAACTGAACTGAGTTCCGAGTAATTAAATTCACTCGAAACCCGTGCTACATTCAGTGTCTTTTTGTCTAACCTGTTGGATGGCAAGCGTTGTTTGTGTTCCAGCTACGTTATTTATGCTCCTGGCAAGCCATTTCTAAACCGGTCTTTCTACCATAAAAATAAAATCCGTTCGTACCGCCTTTTTGGTCATAACCCAAAAAGCTGACTTTTGCACACCTTCCGGCGGTATATAAACGACAACTCTGAAATGGAGCCGGCTTTAGGGAAAAAAAGAACTGTAAAGCGAACCCTGTTGGCGAGCCGTAATTTTGCACGCTTCATCGCATACACGTCCGGCCGATCGAAGCCGTCCCGATAGCCAACAACGGGCCACTATAAAGCATAAAGCGCAAGCACAGGACATGCCGTTGTCCGAGCCAGACCGGTATTGCTTCCTGTTCGTCGCTGTTTGCAGTATCAAACTGCACACAGGACCCCCAGAGCATGCAGCACACAGGAAATTGGGCGACATATAATTCAGTTTTAACAGGCGCTTTCCTACTCTGTCAAATAGACCACAACGAAACGGGAAGCTTTCAACAATGAAACCGTTTGGGTAGCAATGGCATCAATGCATCAAACGTATTAAATGTGATCGCTTTAAAAATGCTGTACTATTTCACCGACCACATGAAGTGTGCCAGTGTCGGGGCAACTGATTGTCCGAACTCGCACTGTAGCAGTCTGGTGACAATCAAACCACACACCATTTGATCGATTCCAACGCAACGGAGCTGTTTGCAGCCAGATTTAATTACATTTGTGGAAAACATTTAATTGAATATCGCCCAAAAAGCGACGATAAAATGCAAGAAAAAAACGGAAAAGTCGTGGAACTCGTACTAGTTTCGCGAGAAAAGGTCCTCTCTCTCTCTCTTACCGATCGTGGCAGACCACTTTTTTGTGCCTTCGAGTAACATCAAAACATTCCACAAAGGTACCGCACATCGAATAAAGTTACCACCTCATCTGTTGTCTGCGTGTCTGGCTGGCAAAGAAAATAAAAGAAGCCGCATCTTTGCCGCAGGTGGTTCGTACAAGCGAAATAAGCAAATAATCATGCGAACACACAGCCACATGTTTCGTGGAACGCTTGGGCTGGGTCACAAATTCATGGTAGAGGAAAAACTTTCATAGACGAAGCTTGAGCGAAATTTAATGAGGGCTAACGAGGGATGGTTTTTCCCGTCTGCTGTTTTGCCTACAGAGTACGGAATGAATTGTGGTCTGGTAGGAGAATGCAATATAAAAATTGATTTAAACTTTACACTGATGCTTTTCATACTGTTTTAAAGTGAACAATTTAAGAATTTAAGTTGCATTCTGAGTATCAACATTTTATGCCAGTACAACCGAAACTGACCTTTACCCTTACAGATTAATCGTAACCGCAGTAAATCGCAGTAAATTAAATCATATCAATTTGATTTCAGAGTTAATAAATTCACCAACACATATTTCTGTCTCTCCGTGTTGGCATGGTGATGTCAAATGTGTACCATCGATCGGTCGAAAAACATTTTATGCCAGTACAACCGAAACTGACCTTTACCCTTACAGATTAATCGTAACCGCAGTAAATCGCAGTAAATTAAATCATATCAATTTGATTTCAGAGTTAATAAATTCACCAACACATATTTCTGTCTCACCGTGTTGGCATGGTGATGTCAAATGTGTACCATCGATCGGTCGAAAAATGCGTCCGGATCCATTAACATTTGTCCTGTGCCCTGCGGCAAACAATCGAGCGAACAGTTTACACAAGCGTTTGTTCCCCATTTACCGGCACAAAAAAAAAAACATGGCGCTGGTGGATGGAAAATATGTTTTTCCATGTACAACTCGCACGCCACTTTATCGCTACAAACTGAACAAACATGGCAACGTTTTTGGTGCCGTTTAGTTGTGTGTTTGGGTAGAAGAGTCAGCAAGTGGTGAGTGAATTTGTGAGAAATATTTAAATACTAGTGTCTAAATTCTAGGAAACTAAACACGGAAAACATAATTCAACTTTCACAACGAAATTTAAAAGCATTGTTTGAACTGACCAATTCAATTTCTGACCACATTTTTCACACCAGTTGTGGGTCACGTTTGAGAAAGGAATTGAATGCTGAAGGTTAGATTATTTGCTTTGCTTTTTGCTACAAACTCCGTCACTCCCAATGGCATTGGTCCCCCAAAGTAATCAAATCAATCAAGAATTTCCACAACATCGGAAACACATTGGGTCTGCTCGGTTGTACGTGTTCTTTCCCTCTCACCTTTTCAGTTGGAAGAGCATCAATTCCGAATTAATATTTCAATCACCTGACGAGAGAAGTGTTTTGAAGTATAGATTCAAGGTTTCAAGACAAATGGGAGTTGGAGATTTAAAAAGTCTTCATTCGATTTCATGGACATTAGTTTAACACTTGAATCTATTCTGTTAATCCTGTAACGAACGAACTGGCCGATTTGCTATGATTGAATATTGTATTTTAATTTGTTTAATTCATTCGTCCGCTTTATTTACTCATCAACGTTTCATTTACTTACTAGTTTTCATTTTGGTTTGCGGTGTTACACATCAATACCTTAATTGGAAATGAATTGATATATCTTTGTTTGATTTGTGTGATGTTTAATCTAGAACCAATAACGGGTCTTTTTACATTGAGAAGTAATGTTTACTGGGGTAAAATCAAGTTGAAAAAACCCCAAAAACAAAACATTAAAAGGAAGCTGTAGTTTCTTAAATTTAAAATTAAGTTGAGAACAAAAAAACAAGAACAAGAAGAAGAAAAAGAAGAGAGAGATTAAATTTAAACAATGAAACTGAAGAAACTGAATCAAAACAATATATTAAAAACAATTTCATTAAACATTCGGAGCTTCTAAAATAAGAGGATATCAATAACAGAGGATAGAGCAGGGTGATTTGTAGACAAGAAAGCAAGAATATGCTTTACAATTTAATTTTAATTTGTTTTCATTTGTTCTTTTTCTTGTGTGTCTTTTATTCATTGCATGTATTAAATAATGTACCTTAAATCGACCTATTCTTCATTTTTTTTAGGTTAAAGTTGCTCATTTGTTTAATTTTAAATGTGATTTATGGAAGGAATTGTATGTCTTCTGCTTCTTCTTTCCTGGCCTGCTCCTAGGGAGCACGTCTAGTAGACTCGCTGTGCTCCTCTACGCCTCGTGCCGAACGGGTCGCTGACGAGCACCTTCCTGGCAGGGCATGAGTCCGGCATCCTCATCACGTGACCCAACCAGCGTATCCTTCCGGCTTTGGCGACCGTCAGGATGTCTGCATCGTCAAACAGCTTAGCTCAGCCTAGCAACTCGTGCTCGTAGATAACTACCGGCCGTATCAGTGTGCGATATATGGCGCATTTCGTGCATTGTTGGAGTCTTCTGGATCTCAGGAGTTTGTGGAGCCCGTAGTAGGCCCGATTCGCCTGAACAATGCGCCTTCGGATTTCACTGCTTACGTTGTTGTCCCAAGTTACGATCGTGCCAAGGTAGCAAAACTGCTCTACTACCTCAAGATCGTCGCCGTCAACTAATACTCTGTTTCCGAGTCGTGCTCTATCACGGTCAGAGCCTCCGGCAAAATTCGCCTGAACAATGCGCCTTCGGATTTCACTGCTTACGTTGTTGTCCCAAGTTACGATCGTGCCAAGGTAGCAAAACTGCTCTACTACCTCAAGATCGTCGCCGTCAACTAATACTCTGTTTCCGAGTCGTGCTCTATCACGGTCAGAGCCTCCGGCAAACAGGTACTTTGTCTTCGTCACATTGATCCTCAATCCAATCCTATCGGTCTCGCGTTGAACAGCAAACAGGAGAGTCCGTCCCCTTGTCTCAGCTCCCTGTGAGATTCGAACGATTCCGACAGCATGTTCGACACTCTTACCTTACACTGCACACCGTCCATTGTAACCCTCAACAGCCGTACAAGCTTCGCAGAGAAACCGTACTGCCGCATGATGTTCCATAGGTCGGTACGATTTACGGTATCGTAGGCTGCCTTGAAGTCGATGAACAGGTGTTGCGTGGGGATCTGGTTCTCCCGACACTTCTGGAGGATCTGCCGTAGTGGGAAGATTTGGTCGGTAGTGGATTTCCCTCCAATAAATGCAGCTTGGTAGCTCCCGATGATATCTGTAGCATGGGGCGCAAGTCTGCAGAAGAGTCAGTTGTATGTAGTACTCTCTTTCTTGGCTTAACGACCTCTTAGATCATGCCTGCCGTTTTTGGCATACTAGACTTATTGCTACCACATAGTTGGATAGTCAGACTATGGGGGAACGGCCCAGATGAGACTTGAACCCCGATCCTGCCGTGTGAAGACCGTCGCCGCTGTCGCATCTACCACTGGGCCGCCCATGTCTACTATGGGCTTTTAATTTCTCATTAAAATGAAAGCCTTATTAAAATCACTCAAGAATAAGGTTAGTAAAATATATAAAAATTAAATATTTAAAAATTAAATAACGAAAAACACAATTTTAAAATACTTTTATACATCAAAAACGTGATATTTTGTACCGAACATTGAAATTGAAGCTTCCGTAAACCAGAAATTTGACTTTCTCTTAAGTGTTTTCTTGTTTGCAAGTGAGCACCTCCTTCACCAGTTAAGATGCCGTGCCGTCAAAAACAATTTAAATCATCTCTTCTTTCTGTCTGACATTAATATTCCAATCAAAAGTCTTTATCGTACAGCGGGGAACTTTCGGACGCATATGCCACAGAAAGAAACTTTTCTTTTCTTGAATATTTTTCCTAAACCACTTTAAGACCGCTGCTGGCACAGTAGATGGAATCGAGAAGAGATCCTTGCATGGCCACGCCAACACACACAGCTTTGCGCATTGCTGCACGTGCATCGTCGTGTCTGTGACGCTTTCATCTTTCCTGCAAGTGGGCCAAACAATTTTTCTTCCCGACCCGACACTAAGCCCACTTTACGGAGCGTTTTGCAATCGGACGATCCGTAGAAAAGTGCCCGGAAAGGAAATGAAATTTATGTCAACGCAATGATGCATTTCCGCGATGGTGGCCACCGACAAGATGCGCGATGGCTGACAGGAAGTGTATAAATTTAATAGCCAACGGTTTCCCGCCGGGTGCTGGGGCACAGTGGGGCATTGATAAAAGTGCTGCATGTTGCTGCATCAGTGCACACCCTAACACACGCACGCAGGTGAGCATCATGGTCAGGTTAAAGCAACAGAGGGTTCGAGTCTTGGTTCGAGGTGTTTGTGCGAATCAACCGCGACCGATGTTGGCGTTAAAAAGTTTGTGACCCGTAACTGCACGGGCGAAAACCCGGTAAGAGTGTGGCATTTTTCCAACTTTCTCTCTCTCACACATACACTCCTCGTTGGAAAAGCTAAGATCTTTCGAAACTCACTTTTCTCGTCCGAAATGCGTACTGTGTGTGCGAGGACGGTGAGGACGGAAAATTAGGGATACGGTGAGGGCAAATTTATGGTTTTCCTTGCATCCGTACCGTATATCCTGTGAGGGCTTAGCTGGGAAACGCCAGTTTCGTAAGGAACTAAACAAAAAAAAGGGCTACAAAAAAGTAAATGGAAACAGTAGCATTAAAAGCATTCGCATTCGCACCACTGAACGGAAACCACACAACTACCTTTGTTTCATGCGAGTTTTTATTATCGTTTCTTCGTTTCCTGCGGTTCCGCAACGGTGTCTAACTTATTGCAATTTTCTGCGAAACTTTAATGTACCGGCCGAAGGGATAGAACGCTTGGGGTAATGACCGAACCGTGAGAACCGTGAGGCGCGCTTATTTTTATCAGATTGCTATGAAACAAATTCATGGTGTACTTCAAATTTGCTAGAATAAATTCAATTACCGACGCTTATCAGTATTCCCATCGGGTGCGACATCCGGCCACCCAACCCGGCGCGAGAGTGATATATGTATATGTTTTGGGGGTGCGTTTTATGCGACGGTTTTTGTTTTTGCTACGGGTTGAAAACAAAAAACGCAGGGAAAAAGACATGCACCACGATGCGTTTTATGTTTTACACTGTATGCATGAGGATGAGCTGTGGTGTGCAATCGCTCGTAACGTACACTGACTAATGAACGTCGAAATCCCAGTTCAGATGGAAGGCTTAAGGGCATAATGACCTGTTTTTTTGGAAGGGGGAAAACACTTTAACAGGTGAAGCAAATGGTGACACAAATTTAATTATGAATATTATGCATTTAGTAGAAAATTGTTTAAATATAATGTTTTATAACGTTTGACATACAAATAAATAGCTGAAATTGTAGAATACCTTTAAAAAGTGACTTTGAATTAATCTTCAACAGCACAACGGTAGCTTCAACCGTTTTGAAGCTCTCACCACTCACCACTCACGAGTTACTTGTATGGGTGATATGAGTGGTATCTACGAAAGCTCGCCAATGAGTTTCGGCTCGTACTTTCTTCGTGAAAAAATGATATAAAATAAGGAGTTTTAAAATAAGTTAGGAAATAAGCAAATTTTTGTTAATAAAAAAATACGCAAAATATTTAATAAAATAATAAAAAGCTTGAAAAATTATAAGATCGAATGTACCTAATGTATTCGTGTACCTTTCGCAGTGCATTGTTGGAAGAAAGATTTAGGTGAATTAATTATTTATTATTTAAACAACTCTTCGGAAAATGGACCATCATGAGATAAGTGCTCTAAATAAATAAATAAATTAGCTAATTTCTTAAATTGTCCGTAATGATAGATATGTTTCGGCCGGTATTAAATTTTCCCTCAATTGTAACATTTATTTTAAGGTAATAAAAATATTAGAAAGCAATTGACTGCTTTTAAAATTCTCCTATATTTGTAAATCTTTATCCTTGTACCTTAATAAGCGATTTTTGATACAACATTTAATCCCAAGTTCAGCAACATGTCTCGAATGGAATGCTGAGTTGAATAGAAGAGAAAGTGAACAAGAAAAAAACCGTTTCCTTCCAAGCGAAATCCTGAGCGCTCCCACACTAAGCTCAAAGTCCTCAACTCGATTTAGAAAATGTTCAAAATCTTCCGAGTCTAGATCTAAAAATATATCCTAAGAGCCGAAGCTGATTTCACAAACAATTGAAGCACGCTAGCTTAGGGCTTTAATTTCTATTTGATTCGCTTTAGAATTACATTAAATCCTCTTAGTCTACACATAAGAAGCTTCCTTTGCTCAAATTTTTCAACCCAAAAGCAATAAGTAGATAATTTTTAAACTTATCACTCCAAAACAGACATCAAAAGGTCGTTGACTTTTAAAACAGTAATCTCAAAAAAAAGAATACACGACACTGTAAATAAGATAACAAAAACTTGTCGTACACCACATCACAACGAGGAACCTAATCAATGCGCCCAACCGGAGTCCACCGGCAGAACAAACGAACGAATGATAAATGATCTCGCATTACACCAACGCGTCCGTGTCAATCCATCCCGGCCTGGCCCGGGACTATTAATCACTCTCGGCCTGCTTGTCGTCACCATGTCGACAAATGTGTGTATGTGTGTATCACGGTTGGCGGACAACGACTGAAGATAAAAGGTTACGTCGGATAATTCCAACCAACGTTTGGCCGGCTTTATTAAGGCCATGGCGCTTTTTGCATTTTGCGCTCCAAATTAAAGATGAGAGAGGTGTGCTGCTGTTGTTGCTGGCCTCATTTTCATGTGGATTAATGTCACAGCCTTTGGCGGGCGAATGGTTTTGTCAGGCGAGTGCCTGTTCAATGGATTTAATGCTTTACAAGCACATACGCTAGGAAGTGCTTTTATGATGCTTTTATCGAAAGCTTCAAACAGTTGCATTCAAAGCAAAGCAATGAGGCGTGGGAGCACTTAATCTCTTAAAACAGCACATTATTCCCCTCATTAATCTCTATTACTTCTTACCCTAACGTCATATGCTTTCATTATTAGCAGCACGAAAATCGTAAGAAAACTCCCAACATTTGCATGAAGCATCACATTACAGCATCCACCTGGAGAAACAATTATCAACGTAGACCAGTTCCGGTTACGGCCAAACCGGTAATTAAACCGGATGCTACTTACCACAGTTTAATTTTTAAGGGGAACACCACAATTCCCCGGTTCGCTGCACACATTGGTAGGAAAATGGTGAAATTATTTGGTCAACCACAGCGCTGCGGGTTGACTCACCCTTTTTAAAAGGAAAACCTTTTAACTGTGACTGTTTTTTCTGTCGCCTCCTTGTGTCTCCAGTTACCATGGCGACCACAAAAACCCGTTCATACAAAACGTGTGTCAAACTAATGGAGACGCCTGGTCCTTGGTAGAATCCTGGTACAGATTTAATATGTCTTTTTGCAATCTTTATTTTCCCCACCTGCTTTTGTGCGTCGGCTAGCAAACTTCAACACGTTTGCACCACACTTTTGCTCCTGAGTATTATTTCGAAATCATGCTACGAAACAAAAAAAACTCTAGAGGAAAAGTCAACACTCGCTCGCGTGGAAATCTGTTGACCATGGACGTATATGTATTACTTAGCACGTCGTTACATGGCACCAGATGTGCCCAGTGTCGGGACACTTTGGGGGGGGATATTGATTCAACTCCTGGGTGCGAACGAAATCCGAGTTGAAATCACATTTGCGGTTCCAGCAGCGCCAGATTAGCACCTAAGGGCACGAGATTTCGAACGACCAGTTGGCGCCATTTCCTTGCCCGATAGACGACAACGGGCGGTTGAAACCCCAACACACCACACATCGTCCAAAGTGAGTCGAGAGCCTGGGGGGAAAAACACAAAACGGCGCTGCGAATTTATCGTCTCGCTTTGCATTGGCAAACTTCTACGACCGCGGTTAGTGTTGTCGCACAATGGAAAGGCGCACATCCCGACAAACCGGGACACCCGTTTTCGAAGCTTTATCGGGTCGAGAAAAGGCCACACGAACAAAATGCCTTGGTAGTCTAATAAATTTCATCGTTCCCGATGTCCCTCTTTACAGGCTGGCCTGGAAGGAAGAAAAAACGCCGAGCTTAAGCCTCTCGTTTCAATGGAAGAAACCCGACCGAAATCGTTATCGAACATAATTGCAAATCGGTTCACCGATCTGCCAGCGCTACTGCCCATTGTACCATGGGTTTGCGAAACTTGCCAGCGAGAGCGCTTGTTCTGCAGACGATCGATTTTAATTAAAACATTGTTGCTGTTAATTTTCGTACCCATTCCGCCTTACTTAGGAAGCAAATCCTCGCATTTGTGCTCGAGAATGCTTGTTTGATTGCAATTGGTTCTTCCTATCAGTGCGGATGACCGTAGGGTGCCATAGCATGCCCGTGAGTACATTCCTGGTAGTGAGTTTTACACAAAAATTTTGGGTTTCCTTGTATCTAGAACACACTCTCGACCTCAAAAGTGACAGCGGAAGAAATATGCACGATGTTCTTAGGAAGGTTGAGAAAAAATTAAGTTTAGGAAGCGAAGAAAATTCCTCGCCACAGTCGATGGAGACGCATGGTGCTTTTCAAGAAATGAGCTTTTTAATAATATATTCATATTTTATGTCAAGCATAGCCATCAAAAGAAATCGAGTACCAACCCAATTTGTTTCCTCTCCTGTCCTGGCACACTTTCATGCTGTATTGAGCCATTCCAATATTCATGAATTCTTAATAAATATTAGCCTATCCCCCACCCTTCGCGCTGCTTCAACCTCAATCGCTTCGAAACGCTTTCAACCGTCCAAAACCACTTGTCCTTGAGCTACATCGTGTAAGCAACCCACTTTACAATACATTTACCGGCAAACGGTATCACATAAATCCGCACCTAGGCAGTCGATGACAAACGATTTGCCCAAACGATACTCCCAAATACGAATACACGCTTTCAAGACGGGGTAGCGACCTCGTTGTTGCATCTGCAGCGTGTCGATAAACTTAAGAGGCAAAATCGCATTCACAAGAAATGAGCAGCGGAACAAATTTACATGCAAATTGTACCATGGTGGCAGCTACAAGCTTGTACACGTTGGCAGACGACTGCTTTCGCTGCCACAAGACACACTAAGCGAAGACACTGTGCTTAGTGCATCGGCGTCGTCTTGTGTAAAGTGGTTTGCTGTCGCTCGGTAATTTGTGCAAGAGCTTTACTATCCAGTACAACCCGGTGTACAACCCGAAACAGCGATGGAGCTGAACTGTTTTAGAACTAGTAAGGTACAAAGGTTTTGGATGCAGTTCTCGCTACGGATAGAAGCACACTTAAGCACAGTGTTCGATCACATGTGCTGCAGAACAACTGAAATGAGGTTTCCTGCATTACACGTGAAACACAAAAGCTTGTAAGCGGGTTCTTTCTCTCTTGAGTGTTATATTAGCCGACAAACTGTGAGTCATTCTTCAACAATAACCATCAAACACGTGGAACAGCTATTCGCATTTCATTTGTACATTTCAGAAGACAGCGCTTACAATCATTGCAGATCAGCTGTTCAAGAAATCATTCTCAATTGACAGGAAAAAAGCTCTCAAATGCATTCTATAAGAAAACGCCTAAATCGATGCAATCCGCATTACAGATTTAAAGAAATCATACCGAGCGATATAAAACCAACAAGATCGGCAGCAGTGAATACAAAATAAAAGAAAAATGTGACCTTACTGTTCTGTCGTTTCCTTTGAACAGTATCTTTCTCCATATTTTTATGTTTTACTAAAAAGCCATCGAATCCAAACAACGCGGTCGGTCAGATTGAATACATCAGCATCTATTATCATCTGACCAGATAAGCAGCCGCAACAGCAGCAGTAGAGTTCAAATAAATCATTATTTTGCGCGGTTAGATTCCTACTGAAACTACCATCTGAGGCCCTTAGGCTTGATAAACTCTCTCCCCGAACGCAAGTATTACTCACTGTCATCGGCATCGAATCTCTTTCAAAACGCCCATTTCTGCCCATCCAGCGCTTAACACAACTCACTTTAAAGCACTACCAGAAACCGGCCGGTTAAACATTTCATGCAAAATTGATGGCCAAAGCACTTTTCAACAGCTTTGGCAGCGTTGGGCATCGCAGGGCCTACGAGCTACGAGCACCATTTCCAGCATGATTTACATCATAGCGCGTTGCGTTGCGAACGGAACCGTCTGTGGAACGTCGTGGGATTTACCATTAAAACAAAGACATTATAAGCTGGCAAAGGAAGCACTGCCGGCGCTCCGGACAGTGTTGGCGACACGTGATCGTTAATGTCTCAATCAAATGCTTCATTAAATTGCGACCGAACAATGGGCCGGCAACAAAGCATCTTCCTGTTTCTGGAGCATATTGCGAAGGTGATGAAATGAGTGTAAAGCGTTTTAGTCGATTATGGGAAAGCTATTAAACGTGAATGAATTGCCACACGGCAACGAAGCAACATGAATGAATAATTAGTGAAGGTTGTGTTTTAATTAATTTGCTAATTGTTTCCAATAAATATCAAACAAATTCTCAGCCAAACTCCTAAATGTATGCAATCAATAGTATTGCATATCACCAGGCGCTCATTGGGAAAGCTTATGAGAAGAAACGATCCAGTTCTCGCATTACATAAATCCCACACCACAAATACATACTTGCGCAACAACCGATGGACAGTCCATTGTTTCGTCAAATGTCAAAATGTGTTTCACCGTGTCTAAGTTGGACCACCTTCCCAGCAGAATCTCAGCTTCATTTCACTGTCCCTAATGTGTCAGCTCGTCTGTAAATTTGACGAATGTCCTGCCGGGCCATGACCATTGTCCTGATGCCGTTGCTCGCCGTGTGTCTCGGTCTTGCGTCGGCAACAAAAGGTTACACCACGGGCTTATCACTCGTGTCACTCAAAACTCGTGGCACGCGTGGGTAGGATTGAAGATATTACATTTTACCTTTCCAGCTACTGTGTTTTGTGTCTTTCTAGGTGTCTTAATGCGACGCTTTCCGAAAAATTCCAATAGCGCAATGGATCAAATTTTATAAACGGGAGCGAACTGATCTGTTCCGTTTCTTTCGCGGGTGTTAAAGTTGTTATTAGTTGTAGATTGAATTTTTGCTCCTTCCTCATAGCGCTTTGCCATATTTCGCAGGAAAATTCAGTAGCCGAAAAATTTGCTTTCAGTATAGCGTTCGCCAAGAAATTGTAGCATTATGAAAATGCCAAAGGCTTCACACACAGTTCCGGGAAGGCAAAAAGCGCATTGTGTTCGTTATATATTTCGGAAAACATCCGTCTAATGAGATGACGAATTCGATCAATTTGGCTTGCATTAGAGCGTGCTGGGGTGTGTGCTCGTTTTGTGCGTCCGCTTTCTGTCACTAGCGCACAGGAAGAAGCACTTGTGTGGTGTTGCTATGGTAACGATATTTCGCCTGTCGTAAAGTGGGTGCTGCATTACAATAATGGGAAAATTCGAAGCACAACAGAATAGAACAAATTGTTTACCGCTAAATGATTAGCATGTTCAGTTTTAACCCTGTCAAGGGCAACCAAATAACAAAATACAACATCATATTCCTCTCAACCGAGCTAGCATGGTAGCCGGCAACTTTGAAGGCTTATAACTTTTGAATTCGTAAACCCATATTAGAAGACGAAAGTTGTTAGAAGACGAAATATGACGTCTCACCTCTAAATCGTTTTCAATTAAGACTTACATTACTATAAAACGCATGTTTTGGGTAAAAAGTTCTAATGATCTATTGCAAAAATAGCTTTTACGATCATTATTTTTTGAGAAAAGTCTTGCAACAGCTTTGCAGAACCATCATATAATGAAGATTGTGAGTAAAAGCTACATATTTACCAATGGAAAATATAAGAGATATTTCTACATTCATCGGAATACTACATCAATATTGATTTACGTATCTTAAAATTATAAGCATTCTGTTACTGCTAATATATGCTTCTGACAAACTAGTTGTTAAAATAGCTTTAACCAATTTGGAGAAATATCTCCAGAACAAATTTTATGTAACTCGGAGGTTCGTAGAATCGAAAACATACTTAATCAAAATCGATCTACCTACACTGATAGGGTTAACTAAAATAGGGTTAAAATCTCATTTTACTTCTAAAGAATGACACAATCACGAAGCCTTTTTCATTGTTGTATTACCAATATATAAATTTCAACAAGTACTATTTATTCAACACATGTTTTGCTTATGCCCTTATTGTCAAACTCAAAGCAATCAAAAACAATACACAGGAAAACCAAACCGGTTTACATTTCCAATACAATAGAAAGGAGCGCAATTCAACCACTGCCAACTATACATGGTCAGGGCTCTCCATTTTACTGCTCACCACCACCACCAATAATACAAAATGAATATTTATGTTCACGGTAAATATGCATATTCCACCATTCTCTGCACGAACCAACCCAAAAAAAAGTACCTCCTCGTTATGATTTATGCGCCCGTGTGCGATCAGCTCGCTCCGTCGTTTTGCACAAAAATATTAATTTATGCTTGCACGGGGCTTTTCGGCCCCAAATTCCGAAAAAGCCTTCCCAGTATGCAAGGGATGCATCGCTCCTGAAGTCTAGTGAGTTTGGAAAATAAAACACCCAGAACGCTTTAATTGAACAGCACACCATCTTGCGAAGAACGATGATGGGAAGGTACATTAGTAGCATCACAAATTTTGTGCAACACTTTGTAAGATCGGCACCGAAAGGTCGGACTCGAACACCTCACAACAGTCAGCTCTTTCACACCTTAATGGGTCATACGTTAAAATTTAAATGAACCAATCTAAATTCAAATGGCTTTAGGCTGTCCAACCGGACCATCAACACGCGCACAAATACTCACACTACTGCAGGTGCGGTACACCGTTACCGTGTTCCGGATGGTTTGCCTCGGCAAGGACAAAGTGCAGCAATGCAGGATTTAATAGTTTGTTTACTGAGCGATTATTGCTTTTATTGCATGCGACGGCAGTACCGAGTGTCGAGTGAAAATGATACGCCCTTCGGGAAGGAAGTTGACGATGATCTTTCCCATCATCATTCTTTCTTGCCTGCGTCAATCTGCATATGCAAAGAAAGATATCAAATCCTTCCTTCGCACTTCCTATTGATGCTTGCTTCTATAGGGTAGGAACAATATTCTGTGTCACATGAACCTTAACGACCTTTCGGTTCGGATTAAATGATAGCTTCCTTATCAAGTTCGTTAAAGGGTTGGACAGGATGGGTAAGAACAGTGGGGTGGGGCTTGCTAAAGGGCCAACAATAAATATAAAATAAACTTGTTATCTTGTCCCTTGCAACACACAACTCGCACAATACTCCCTGCTGACAGGATAGAGAAAATGTAATCACAGTCCGATTTTTTGTTCCAGAATAGCTCAGGCTTTTTTCCGAACGTGCCGAGGCTGCTAGAGTGGACGTTTCCTCTTTCTGGGTTTCTATTATCCCATCATATCGATAGCCATTTTGTGCTGCAATGCTATAAATAACGTAAGGCAAAATTTCAACTTTAAACGCTCACACATTTCTTCCTGACCATCCATCGTTTTTCATGCTTCGCTCGCTCATTCTCTATCTGAAAATAAAAAACAAACAAAAACTACATCCTCTTACATGAATCACGCCATATTATTTCCATTAAAGAGCAGCGTCATTGTGCTCAGTAACCCTCCGGGCTTTACGTTTCCAAGAACATCATCCACCTGTCATGTAGCGAGCAGCAAACATTCCCATCCTGCCAGATTACCATTTCCGGAAAGTCCACTTTTGGCACTTTAGTCCCACCTGCCAGCCGTTTCTGGGGGCTGTGACCGGACAATGTGAAGCCGTATCGCGTAAGCTCGATTGTTGTGGTATTCCCGCTACCCGTAACATAACCACATTCTACCTGGTACACGTGCGCACTTCGTTTAATATAGTCGCATTTTCCGGACGCTCGTGTCCACAGTGTCCAGTAGCAAAACTGTGAAGAAAACTTTGATATTCCCGTCCCACCGAACTTACCAGTCACGTGTTTCATGTCGTTCCACAATTCCCGGAATGTGCAACCGGTTTTCGCAATCGCAATAAATGCCGTCTGCTGAAACGTCCCAGCTGAAACGAAACACCAAACACAGAATCAAAGACAAAGTTACTAATTTACGCCACAATGAGCTAAGGTGCGGAATTGCCAGCGCTGTGACAATAATGCTACCTTTGTGGTCTTACCTGTTCCGCTATCGGTGCCTCGAGGGGCGTAACAAAATGAAAAGCAAAAGGAAAAAAGCTAAGCATCAGTAGCTTCCGTTCGATGTTTGATTAGCTTGTCTGGCGGACAGGAAACTCCGAACACCGGACACGAAAGAAGCAGTCTATTCATGCATCACCATCCGACAAAGCTAAATAGAAGACGTTTTTAGAATGGTAAAAGCATTCGCTGTAATGTTTCTTGTTGCGGGGTTGAACGAAACTCCCTTTTTCTCATTTTCATTTGATGTAAAACTTGCAGCTGCAATAATAGAATTTTCATCTCTGCTCCCTATTTGTGCTACGGTTCATCTTTCCATTGCTGTCATATATGGAAGACAATTTTTACCCATTTAAAACGATCATAGTAAACTGCTGTTTTCCATCTCCTAGTACCGCAATTGTGTTATGTAGATTGCATACTTTTAGGCTCTTAAAATTATCTGAAAGATGATATAACCGAACTGTTTAGAAAAGCCAACCAACTGTGCTAGTTTTATTGTTGCTTTAGCTAAAATGTAAATCACCCTTCACAGTAATGAATACATTATATGAGGTTCAGAATGGCAATCACCAACAGGTCTATCCAAAAGTGAGACAGATGGCGTTAAAAAGATGCTGTTAAGGAAACAGTGAAAAGATTCAACTTCAATTGTTGATCGAACTGCAAAAACAAACGAGCTGGTATCGTTAGTGAACTTGAACATGTGGACACTTGTTTTATGATCTAACAAACAGTCATGGAAATCCTCAGTACACAAACCTGCTAGTAGCACGCACAGATTAACTCGGCTCGCTCGGCTTCATGTGCTGTAAATTAAACATGCCCGTCGACTCTTGTTCGGATGTTGACATGGAAATGGAGTGATGATGATGATGAGAAATATCTTCTACCGTGCATTGCTACTTCCATTTGGACGACAATGTTAACATATCCCTCATTAAAAAAACAACTCTTTTTATAAAACTTGCCACTTTAAATACAACAGAGATTTTGCATTGACAACCACCATCATCAGACAACAATGTATCAGAAGCAAAAGCTTTTAACGTATTACATACATGTTTGATGAGATAAAAATAGTACGAACATCCCCCCCGTTCAAGGACGACGATGACGTTCATGTGATATTTGCTATCAGTGAAATTAAAATTTATCCCGCAACGGAAGACAAAATTAAACGAATGCACATCACAACTGATGTGTGGAACTCATAAATCGAGTTTCTTTCAATCGCTACACTCATTCCATCCTTTCCACCCGTGATTTATCCGTATTAGCAAATAGTGCCTGCTGTATTTCTATTTAACGATCCATTCCACTCGATAACCCTCTTTTCCCCAATTCTACTACTGCTCACACGAAAACACGTACGCACGCACGCATATGCGTGGCACGCATTCCGGCGAACTCCCTCTTTTCCCCAAACCTTCAATTTCACTTTCACTAACATTACTACCAAAAACAATCAACGTCCATTTAAACTATCGTCACAATCGCAAGAACAAATCGCGCGCACATTACATTCCCTGAGAGACATTCTCTACGCCTTCCTCTTCTTGAACGGTTTTTTTCTTTTGTTTGTTGGTCGGCGTGTCTGTTTTCACTGCCAGTCCAGCCTTTTCCACCACACACACACACATACACAACCCACCTCACAGAACACGGCCTAAAATCATGGAAGATTTCTAATCGCTACTATACTACTTTACGCACGTTGCGTTTCTTCTTACTGTGTTATATTGCAGGCAAATAGATAAATTGCATATTCTCTCTCTCTCTCTCTCTCTCGCTCCTATAAAACACTTTCATGCCCTTCTGTCCACTCCATCCTTCTCACACGGCTCGTTCGTTCCGCAACGACTTTGTTCAGTCAATTTGTCGGTTATTTGCTTACTTGTTTTTTTTGTATCGTTTTTGACGCGTTCGAGGCAACGGAGAAGAGTGTTGCTACAAACGCGACAAACTCCATTAAGTGCCACCCTTATCGTTTGACGAGGTTACAACGATTAGCAGTAGTTATAGAACTATTTCTATTTATACTTTTATACTCTGATAAAATGTTTGTTTCCATTTGTTTTGTATCGTCCGTTGCTTTGCTGAAGACCCTAACTTGCGACCTCGTTTTCGTTTTGTATGCTTGGTTTTGTTGGTTTTATATATTTTCATCTCTTCCCTTCTCTTTGCCATCTATTTGTCTTTCTACGCTTTTGTCTGAACCATCTGAAAACATAAGCTTTAAAATCTACTTACACCGCATCTGTATGTGACCAGAACGTTTTGGAAACATTCAACAAACTTAAAATCCTCATCATTTCTCCGCCACCTTTGAACGATCATTTGCATGTGGAGTTGTACTGTAATGTTATTGTGTAAAATGGGGGTTTATGGGTGTCCTTCACTGTCGTCACTGCTCGAGATTCCGCTTAACATTGGACGTGCGCCTCGTTAAACAAACCCACCGATAAACTTTTCTTTTCCTACTATAATTTTTTCCTTTACAATATGTTTTGTCTGTGTCACAGGGATTCGAACCACAGCAGCTGTCCAAAGAAGGTAAAATGTCTGTTTTCACTGCCAGTCCAGCCTTTTCCAGCACACACACACATACACAACCCACCTCACAGAACACGGCCTAAAATCATGGAAGATTTCTAATCGCTACTATACTACTTTACGCACGTTGCGTTTCTTCTTACTGTGTTATATTGCAGGCAAATAGATAAATTGCATATTCTCTCTCTCTCTCTCTCTCGCTCCTATAAAACACTTTCATGCCCTTCTGTCCACTCCATCCTTCTCACACGGCTCGTTCGTTCCGCAACGACTTTGTTCAGTCAATTTGTCGGTTATTTGCTTACTTGTTTTTTTTGTATCGTTTTTGACGCGTTCGAGGCAACGGAGAAGAGTGTTGCTACAAACGCGACAAACTCCATTAAGTGCCACCCTTATCGTTTGACGAGGTTACAACGATTAGCAGTAGTTATAGAACTATTTCTATTTATACTTTTATACTCTGATAAAATGTTTGTTTCCATTTGTTTTGTATCGTCCGTTGCTTTGCTGAAGACCCTAACTTGCGACCTCGTTTTCGTTTTGTATGCTTGGTTTTGTTGGTTTTATATATTTTCATCTCTTCCCTTCTCTTTGCCATCTATTTGTCTTTCTACGCTTTTGTCTGAACCATCTGAAAACATAAGCTTTAAAATCTACTTACACCGCATCTGTATGTGACCAGAACGTTTTGGAAACATTCAACAAACTTAAAATCCTCATCATTTCTCCGCCACCTTTGAACGATCATTTGCATGTGGAGTTGTACTGTAATGTTATTGTGTAAAATGGGGGTTTATGGGTGTCCTTCACTGTCGTCACTGCTCGAGATTCCGCTTAACATTGGACGTGCGCCTCGTTAAACAAACCCACCGATAAACTTTTCTTTTCCTACTATAATTTTTTCCTTTACAATATGTTTTGTCTGTGTCACAGGGATTCGAACCACAGCAGCTGTCCAAAGAAGGTAAAATCGGTCACCCAAAAGTATAGTTTCTTCTTGAACATTATAAAAACATAGACCTCCCACTTTTTTAATCTTCCGCCAAACCAGTACCAAAAACATTGCTTTTTGTACATAACTTACTACGGCACTTACGTACGGGCCCATCACGCCGCCGGAGAGGAGTATATAGACGTATTGCGTAAAGAGGTTAAGCTTCGTTATCCCCCCCCCCCAAAACTTTACAATATTTGTTTGTCTGTGTGTGCGCGTAATCTATAATAATCTGAACTGTAATTAAAAACAAGCAATACTCTAATATTGTTGAGGATAAAGCGCATTATTATTATCGATCCTCACTCACTTGGTTCGTACGCTTCTGAGCTGATTGCACCCTGACAAGTGCCACCACTGTCACTGGTTTTCTACAACAATGCTGCGTGAAGAAGGTAAGAAAAACACGCGAACCGAACGCAAGAAAACTTATTGCTCTGATCAAACCCAGCTCCTATAATATTGCAACTACATATTCTCCCAGAAGCTTCATTCGCTGCTGGAAGGGAACCGAATTTACGGTAACTTTAACACAATAGACGTAGAATAAAAGACGGGAAGTTTAGCTCGCTCGGTGGTGCCACCTTCTGTCGCCCCACCCAGCGCACGGCACGGTACTACATTGAAATCAATCCACGAAACCCCGTAGAAACCAACTACGCAAACACTGAACAGGTGCTGCTCCCAATAGTAGAGCAGCTGTTTGCACAGATGTTACGAAACGGGACACTGTGTTTCTCTAAGAAATCGAGAGCGGTAGTTTGAAACAAACAAACAAAAAACAGATACCTTAAAACTACGTAAACAATTCGAATAACGCTTCGGTAACCATTCCACGAAATTATAGTCACAGTTTTCTGACTACCACACTAAACGGCGATTACATTCTGTACCTTAAAAGTTGGGCTTTTGCTTCCCAAACTGTGTATGAAAGAGCTTTAGCAGATTGCTTTTTTTTTGCTGTCAACTGGGCGCTTAATATTGCAGCTTATCGTGAGACGGACTCGAGCATTTCGACAAACAGTTTGTTCATCGTCACGTTGCCCTCGATATGCACATTCGTCCAGAACTTGCGAATAATGTGATCCGCCTGCCGTAACGATGGCAGCAACAGTAGCAGCTGCTGCTGATGGGACACGGCCTGATGTTGCCTGCAGAAAAGAAAAACGGAACACAACGCATTAGACACAGTGCGTTCGGTGGTGTGTGGTGAAGCAGCATCATTACCTTATCAACAGTACACAATCGTTGAGTGCGTACAGTATCGAGTCACGAATTTTCTTGAGCGCACTGTAGTTATCCAGTCTGATATCACAATTTGACAGGGACAGGGCCTTCAGCAGATAGTACTCCTCCTTGGTGGCCGAGATCTTTTCCAATCGTTGGGTGATTTGTGCGAGCTGTTCCGATGAAGAAAATGCACAGAATTCGTATTCATTAAACAAGTCCTCCAAAGGTGAGGTTACAAGCTCGGTTCTCCAGTAAACTTACATGGTTATAGAGATCAAGGGCACCGCACTCCTTCGCCGATCGCTCGTCGAGCCAGAAGTCGGTGGCAAAGTACAGCCGACCATCGAACGGAATCGAGCGGTAGGCAAGCATTAGTGTCAGCAGCTCGGCCCAGCTCACCTGCAGCAGCCGCATCTGATCGTTCAGCGGCAGATCGGTGAAGCCCGGAATCTGCTTCGCCCAGCCAATCACACCGACCAGCTCCTTATCGTAAATATCACTCAGCACGCTCAGAATTTCCTGCGCATCGCTGCCCATCACCATCCGATCGAGACCGGAATCGGCGGCGGCCGCTGTAGCACCGGGCGAATTGCTGCTGGTGCTGCTCGTCGAGGACGACGACGAAGCGGACGAGAACGACGAGCTGGACGTTTGGCCACCACCACCACCACTACCGTTACCGTTACGTTCCTCTCCGGTCGCCATCATATCACCGCCACCACCGCCGATCGACAGTGGATCCGGCTCGAACGAAGATAATACTTCCAGGATCTTGATGTCTTCCAGCGTTTGGGCCGTGTACTGCTGGTTCGACTGAATGATCTGCATCTGGTACGGGTTGGAGCACGGATTGCGGCGATACTTTTGCCGGCCGCCCCGCACCCGATCCAGCCGGACCCCTTCCTTGAGCATTCCCATCAGCAGACACTTGCGGAACCGGCACGCTTGGCACGCTTTCCGTCGCCGCTTGTTTATTTCACAGTCGTTACTCGCCGGACAGGTGTACTCGATGTTTCCTGCAAAAGAATCGAACCGGTTGATGCTGCTCATTAACTGATGCCACTAAAACGGGCAAGTATGGGGACCGTTTCTTACCTTGAATGGTACGTTTGAAAAATGCTTTACATGCTTCGCAGCTGGCAACGCCGTAGTGGAATCCACTGGCAACGTCCCCACACACCAGGCACAACCGTCGTGGCAGTTCCTCCTTGATCGTGTCGTGGTTTGTGCCATCGCTGCCAAAGTCTCCGATGGCGGAGGTAGTTGAGCTGCAGAACTGCCGATCCGGTGAGCCGGGCGATTGTGGTTTCCCATTACCATTGCTTCCGCCGGCGCCACCACCGCTACCGTGCAGCTCTGTGAGATGTGTGTCGTTGTTATTGCTACTACATTTGAAGTCCATCTGCAAAGGTGAATGGGAAAAATGTGAGCCATAAGTGTGTCACGTGATGGAGAAGCTTTAGAAGCGTTATTAGCCGTACCTTTCCCGTGGGTGAATTGCCGTACAGTATGTTGGTCTGGGATAAGCTACCGACCGACGATGGTGATGGGCTGCAGCAGGAAGTTTCAATCAGTTCCTGTTTAATCCTTGCCGATGTACCGTCACCTGCCATCTCGCCATCATATCACCGCCACCACCGCCGATCGACAGTGGATCCGGCTCGAACGAAGATAATACTTCCAGGATCTTGATGTCTTCCAGCGTTTGGGCCGTGTACTGCTGGTTCGACTGAATGATCTGCATCTGGTACGGGTTGGAGCACGGATTGCGGCGATACTTTTGCCGGCCGCCCCGCACCCGATCCAGCCGGACCCCTTCCTTGAGCATTCCCATCAGCAGACACTTGCGGAACCGGCACGCTTGGCACGCTTTCCGTCGCCGCTTGTTTATTTCACAGTCGTTACTCGCCGGACAGGTGTACTCGATGTTTCCTGCAAAAGAATCGAACCGGTTGATGCTGCTCATTAACTGATGCCACTAAAACGGGCAAGTATGGGGACCGTTTCTTACCTTGAATGGTACGTTTGAAAAATGCTTTACATGCTTCGCAGCTGGCAACGCCGTAGTGGAATCCACTGGCAACGTCCCCACACACCAGGCACAACCGTCGTGGCAGTTCCTCCTTGATCGTGTCGTGGTTTGTGCCATCGCTGCCAAAGTCTCCGATGGCGGAGGTAGTTGAGCTGCAGAACTGCCGATCCGGTGAGCCGGGCGATTGTGGTTTCCCATTACCATTGCTTCCGCCGGCGCCACCACCGCTACCGTGCAGCTCTGTGAGATGTGTGTCGTTGTTATTGCTACTACATTTGAAGTCCATCTGCAAAGGTGAATGGGAAAAATGTGAGCCATAAGTGTGTCACGTGATGGAGAAGCTTTAGAAGCGTTATTAGCCGTACCTTTCCCGTGGGTGAATTGCCGTACAGTATGTTGGTCTGGGATAAGCTACCGACCGACGATGGTGATGGGCTGCAGCAGGAAGTTTCAATCAGTTCCTGTTTAATCCTTGCCGATGTACCGTCACCTGCCATCATCGACACCTGGAAGAGAGCAAGAAGGATAAACAAAGTATTAATAACTGTTCCAAGTTGTGTAAATCACACATGGTAACTGAAGAACAAGAAAACTAGTAAAAAAATAAAATGAAAGATAAGGGTAGACCATAACGCCATAGATTAGAATAGGAGCGTCACGAAGATTAAGCCAATAAAACTTCAATCTTTCTTGTCAATTTCTGCAGCATGGTGAGGTTGATACCATAATGTTCGTTATCCGAAATTCGTCCTCTATCATATTTATATAACTCATCGTATGTTTATGCTATTTCCTCTTTCTTCTCTCAAGAAATTATTCATAATACGAACAATTCTTCAATTTCAGTCGCATGTAATGTTTTGCACTTCAACTTCGAGATGCGTCTCGGTTTGGTAGTCCTATGTTGTCACACCTCATTGGTTCGACCTCACGCTTTCAAATGACATAACGAAAGCGGCGTTCTCTCGCGTCATTTAAAAACACTAATTTGTCGCGCTAAAAAATCAACATAAACATATTCCATGCGTTATTTAACAAACAAAATGGTAATGCAAACGTCATCAACAACAATGCATTGTACACGTTGCCGTGCTTCTCAAACTGCAGAAATCGTACCTAATGATGCCACTCTAAAGAGAATAATAAAAAAACAGGAACAAAATCTCAACAAAAAATAAAGCAAACCGTTTAAGTAGAATAAAATTAATCGCATTCAATGCGAATAGGACAAGCACAAATTAGCCAAGACTGACTTCATTTTACGCGTGTAGTTGCGTGGTTTTTTTTTCTCTGTTCTCTTCTTCCATCGAAACAGAAACTTAACGAAAAAAAAAGCCGAGGAACGATCCGGTGAGCCGGGCGATTGTGGTTTCCCATTACCATTGCTTCCGCCGGCGCCACCACCGCTACCGTGCAGCTCTGTGAGATGTGTGTCGTTGTTATTGCTACTACATTTGAAGTCCATCTGCAAAGGTGAATGGGAAAAATGTGAGCCATAAGTGTGTCACGTGATGGAGAAGCTTTAGAAGCGTTATTAGCCGTACCTTTCCCGTGGGTGAATTGCCGTACAGTATGTTGGTCTGGGATAAGCTACCGACCGACGATGGTGATGGGCTGCAGCAGGAAGTTTCAATCAGTTCCTGTTTAATCCTTGCCGATGTACCGTCACCTGCCATCATCGACACCTGGAAGAGAGCAAGAAGGATAAACAAAGTATTAATAACTGTTCCAAGTTGTGTAAATCACACATGGTAACTGAAGAACAAGAAAACTAGTAAAAAAATAAAATGAAAGATAAGGGTAGACCATAACGCCATAGATTAGAATAGGAGCGTCACGAAGATTAAGCCAATAAAACTTCAATCTTTCTTGTCAATTTCTGCAGCATGGTGAGGTTGATACCATAATGTTCGTTATCCGAAATTCGTCCTCTATCATATTTATATAACTCATCGTATGTTTATGCTATTTCCTCTTTCTTCTCTCAAGAAATTATTCATAATACGAACAATTCTTCAATTTCAGTCGCATGTAATGTTTTGCACTTCAACTTCGAGATGCGTCTCGGTTTGGTAGTCCTATGTTGTCACACCTCATTGGTTCGACCTCACGCTTTCAAATGACATAACGAAAGCGGCGTTCTCTCGCGTCATTTAAAAACACTAATTTGTCGCGCTAAAAAATCAACATAAACATATTCCATGCGTTATTTAACAAACAAAATGGTAATGCAAACGTCATCAACAACAATGCATTGTACACGTTGCCGTGCTTCTCAAACTGCAGAAATCGTACCTAATGATGCCACTCTAAAGAGAATAATAAAAAAACAGGAACAAAATCTCAACAAAAAATAAAGCAAACCGTTTAAGTAGAATAAAATTAATCGCATTCAATGCGAATAGGACAAGCACAAATTAGCCAAGACTGACTTCATTTTACGCGTGTAGTTGCGTGGTTTTTTTTTCTCTGTTCTCTTCTTCCATCGAAACAGAAACTTAACGAAAAAAAAAGCCGAGGAAAAGGTGTGTTCAGGCTGAACACATCATCAGCATCAGCAGTACAATGACGATTAATTCCTACTTCTTACTACTCTATCGTCTCTTGCCAATCTGTTCGGGTCCCCCATTTTTTTCGAGCAAACTGCAACCAACCTGCAGGTTCTAGAGAGGGAATTAGCTGCAGCAGCACCGTATGCAGGCAAAAGTGCCCACTTGCTACCGGTAAAAATTGACCGTAATTAATTCTATTTTTTGTGACTTCCTTTCCGTACACGTTGTTCCTCCGTACACTTCCCAACAGTCCCCTGGGGATCTGCTAATTCTCGCCGGTGTTGTCATGATACGATAAAAAAGTGCATCTTCTTCACGCTGGTCGATTTGGTGCGTTCCTCAGTGAGGAGAAGATTGGGCATTATTTTTGGCCACCCTGCAGCAACTTCTCCGCACACAACGCCAGCCAGACCGGACACGGTTAATGCACAATTGATTGATGGATTTACAGCGATTCGCTCTGTTCCGGAGCAAGCACGGCAAGATGACGGCGATTGTTGCAGGAGGAGTTGGTGGCTTTTCGATACGGTTGCATTCGCATGGTAATCCCCAACGTTTGCCCAAAACTGCGAGCCACAATTACAATAATCATTTCTACATTCGCCCTCCTACCACCAATCCCCAACTCCCGGTGACGATAACTGCACGGTCCGTGGTTCTGCTGCTACTCATCTATGTTTGGGGGAGGAAGAACCGCACACAGACACACACACGCGTGTAGTGAGAACAAAAAAAACAACTACTTCCTTCGCGAATTGCCCATTAATCGATCCACACAGGCTGCGGCAAAAGAGAAGCGTGTAATGAGCTGCAGTTTCGATGCAGATTGTTCCTTCGCTTTTTTTTTTTTGCTCCGCTGTTATTGTTGTACCATAGTGGCTTGCGTGAGTTGGTGTTGCTAATCCACCCGGGGCCAGGTTCCGAGAGAGCTTTTTCGGCCGGGTGAAACCTTGACACTGACCAATGACCCCGCGCACACAGTAAGGTGTGTTGTGACGGTGCTGCTGCTTATTGCTGAAATGAATGATCATAATGCATCATCATCATCATCATCATCGTTGCCTTCTCTAGCACGAGTCGGTGCTGCAGTTGCAACCGGTGATGCGTATAGGATGCAGGATCTGCGCGCTTTTTTTCATTTGTGAGCCTTCTATTTGCGTTCAAACTCCATCCACCGTTCTTTGCGTGAAGCTTTCGGTGTGCTTTTTTTCTGAGCACCACAAGAATGATTATTTGATTGCCGAGACTATTCGAATTGTGAAATACGTGTCTCGTAAAGTCAAAATTTATATCGGCAGCAAAAAAAAACAAACAAACAAACACGCTGCTGGGCTACTGGCTCCCCGCTACACACTGGTTTCGGCGTGTCCGTCGGGTCCGTATATTGGGGATATTGGAAAGGAATGAGTCGAGATTTTCTGCGTCTGCAGCGAATTAGCGATTGGCCGTTTAATTCTTACCGTAAGGCTCCGCGTGTCGGATACACATTTTATAGCAAGCAATTCGCGTAGTAAGAGTGGGATAAATAAATGCATCAACAACAATGCATAGTACACCGTGCCGTGCTTCTAAAACTGCAGAAATCGTACCTAATGATGCCACTCTAAAGAGAATATTAAAAAAAAACAGGAACAAAATCTCAACAAAAAATAAAGCAAACCGTTTAAGTAGAATAAAATTAATCGCATTCAATGCGAATAGGACAAGCACAAATTAGCCAAGACTGACTTCATTTTACGCGTGTAGTTGCGTGGTTTTTTTTTCTCTGTTCTCTTCTTCCATCGAAACAGAAACTTAACGAAAAAAAAAGCCGAGGAAAAGGTGTGTTCAGGCTGAACACATCATCAGCATCAGCAGTACAATGACGATTAATTCCTACTTCTTACTACTCTATCGTCTCTTGCCAATCTGTTCGGGTCCCCCATTTTTTTTTTCGAACAAACTGCAACCAACCTGCAGATTCTAGAGAGGGAATTAGCTGCAGCAGCACCGTTTGCTGGCAAAAGTGCCCACTTGCTACCGGTAAAAATTGACCGTAATTAATTCTATTTTTTGTGACTTCCTTTCCGTACACGTTGTTCCTCCGTACACTTCCCAACAGTCCCCTGGGGATCTGCTAATTCTCGCCGGTGTTGTCATGATACGATAAAAAAGTGCATCTTCTTCACGCTGGTCGATTTGGTGCGTTCCTCAGTGAGGAGAAGATTGGGCATTATTTTTGGCCACCCTGCAGCAACTTCTCCGCACACAACGCCAGCCAGACCGGACACGGTTAATGCACAATTGATTGATGGATTTACAGCGATTCGCTCTGTTCCGGAGCAAGCACGGCAAGATGACGGCGATTGTTGCAGGAGGAGTTGGTGGCTTTTCGAACATGTTGCATTCGCATGGTAATCCCCAACGTTTGCCCAAAACTGCGAGCCACAATTACAATAATCATTTCTACATTCGCCCTCCTACCACCAATCCCCAACTCCCGGTGACGATAACTGCACGGTCCGTGGTTCTGCTGCTACTCATCTATGTTTGGGGGAGGAAGAACCGCACACAGACACACACACGCGTGTAGTGAGAACAAAAAAAACAACTACTTCCTTCGCGAATTGCCCATTAATCGATCCACACAGGCTGCGGCAAAAGAGAAGCGTGTAATGAGCTGCAGTTTCGATGCAGATTGTTCCTTCGCTTTTTTTTTTTTGCTCCGCTGTTATTGTTGTACCATAGTGGCTTGCGTGAGTTGGTGTTGCTAATCCACCCGGGGCCAGGTTCCGAGAGAGCTTTTTCGGCCGGGTGAAACCTTGACACTGACCAATGACCCCGCGCACACAGTAAGGTGTGTTGTGACGGTGCTGCTGCTTATTGCTGAAATGAATGATCATAATGCATCATCATCATCATCATCATCGTTGCCTTCTCTAGCACGAGTCGGTGCTGCAGTTGCAACCGGTGATGCGTATAGGATGCAGGATCTGCGCGCTTTTTTTCATTTGTGAGCCTTCTATTTGCGTTCAAACTCCATCCACCGTTCTTTGCGTGAAGCTTTCGGTGTGCTTTTTTTCTGAGCACCACAAGAATGATTATTTGATTGCCGAGACTATTCGAATTGTGAAATACGTGTCTCGTAAAGTCAAAATTTATATCGGCAGCAAAAAAAAACAAACAAACAAACACGCTGCTGGGCTACTGGCTCCCCGCTACACACTGGTTTCGGCGTGTCCGTCGGGTCCGTATATTGGGGATATTGGAAAGGAATGAGTCGAGATTTTCTGCGTCTGCAGCGAATTAGCGATTGGCCGTTTAATTCTTACCGTAAGGCTCCGCGTGTCGGATACACATTTTATAGCAAGCAATTCGCGTAGTAAGAGTGGGATAAATAAATGGCAGTAAAAACTAAAAGCTGACGCCTTCCTTAAAACTTACTCGTTTTAAGGTGGTTTATTAATTTATCACAGCATGATACGGCGCACCCAACGGAAGCCCTTTTCTTAAAAAAAAAACATTTCAAATCGCACATGTAGCGATGATGATTTAAAAGACACACGCTCACCTAGCCGGAAATTAGAAAATGAATCATTAATCCAATCCATGATTCTCGCTCTTAATCTTTCCACCAGTTGTAGATTTTATGAACAGGTTTTTTATCGTTTCAAGGTTTGTGCACATTTAAGCATAACTCTCGTATTCTTAATCCTGTAAATCTTGATCCTCTTCAAATTCTAGGATCACGAAAATTTCGTCTTCTAAGCCACTGGGAGATAGTTCCTATCGGGTCATGGGTTCTTGAACGAGTATCTACAACCGATGGCGTTTATTGAGTTACCAAATTGACCGACATGTTGCAACAACATAGAGTCTCCAGCACATGTTCTACTCGAGTGCCTGAAGTTTGAAGACATACGAGAAAGAACCAACTTAGCTATTGGTAAGCGATTGACGGCGACGAACATTATGCCGACAATGTTGTCCAACCAAACATCATGGAGCATCGTCAATCATGATGAGACTACAACAACGGAACATCCGAAGGGAGCAGCAGCAGCGATGTCAACGTCTCTAGTAACCATTGTTGGGTGATCTTACAGCTTTATACTGTTTGTTGGCATGTTACCATGCAGGAGGAGCGGACTAACTTCGGCGGTTGAGAGGGTACTTTACCGAATTTACTGCCGAAGGGTGATCATGAGCGATCACGCCTGATACCTCTCATCCGGGTATCATAGCGCGGCGCCGTATGGAGTCGTTAGACATACACAGAGGGATTGTGATTGAAATGATCGCCCTAACAGGTAATCCAGTGATAGGTCTGAGGTACGAGAAGGTTTTAGTCCGTGCGAGTCGGACAATTTCCAGGGCGTGGTGCCTCGCTTCGAACGGTAATTACTGGATCTCTATTAAGATTTCTTTCTCGGACAAAAAAAAACACTGGGAGATTCGTTGAAGAAACATTTGTAAGGTTCCATCTTCGACTATTTATAATAGCGACAACGATCCTCTTGGAAATCTAGGAAAAGAACGAAATAAAAGATGTTGCTAAATCGTTGTTTTGATTTTTTGATCTACAGTAAAACAGCTGGAGCGACAATTGTAAGGTTCCATCGTACACTAATAACCAAGGTCGATGAGATCTACGAGCTACAGTATGAGCAGGCACGCACTAGATACTCACTTTCACTTTCCTTCACCATCACTTTCAATCTCACTAATCTCTTTGCTTCGTTCACGTTCTCAACACTAAGACGATCGTCGAAAACGAAACCATTTCATTCATATCCCCCAACACAGGCCCATTTTGGGAATGGAGCGACACGAGATGATGGAGCGGACATGAAGCTAGAACAAACGTCAATCCGCACAGTCTAGGCGGCAAACGCAACAACAACAACAACAGCGATGACGGCGACGACGATGAGCTAATGAGAAAACAAAAGTGAACGTGCAACAACACAGTGAGACAACCGACGCCGGTTCCCCGTTCCTCAAACACCGGAGCCCTCTGGTCGGATCGTAAAACAGCCTACTAGAAAAGCAATTAGCAAAACGAAATGGCTTGTGCTTTAGTGGTGGTGTTGTGTGTGTATTACTGCTGCTTCTCTACTATTATTCTCACATTCGTTTCGGTTTCGTAACAATTTAACTGAAGTTTCGTTGGCGGTGGTGGTTTTTGTAAACACTTTAGTCTGCTCTCTTGCTGTGCACATCTCATGAATATGCCGGAAAGTGGAATAATAAATAGGAAACTAAATACATGGTCCAAAACGACGAAGAAAACACGCCCGACGGTAACAAAAAAATTGAGCTTTTCCACATACCATTTCCGCTTTTCCTCGTGCGATAGTGTGTGTGTGTGTGTGTGTGTGTACGCTTTTTTGTTGTTTCTCTGTTGTCTGTACCAAAAACTATTAAAGCAGCAGGCCAGCCAGCCAGCCAGCCGGCCAGCCATTAGCTTAGGTACGCTTGGTTGACGCGATAATAGTTGTGTCTCACTCTTTCGCCCGTTTTGCGGACCGTTTCTAACACAACGATTGGACACATTCAAAAGGGGTGGTTTGTACGCGGTGCTGTGATGTGAAGTAATAGTAAAAGCCTCTCTCATCTCGGTCAAGTTCAAGGCAATCTTGCGATTGGCCCCACACCACTACACGCAGACTCACAGCTCAAATGCATGGAGCACACGTACAATGAGTTTCTTTCTTGATTTCTTTGGGGTTTAAGACTTGCCTTAGGAGTTGTTTTTTTTTCTCGATGTTTTAACAAATTAAAAGCTGAAGTTAGTGAAGAAGATTACAACAACTGCAGCAGTGATGATACATCGGCAATTTGATAGCAAATATTGTACGCAAAAGTAAGACAAAATAATAAAATTATTTAAAATATGTAAACAGCGGCATTATCTTGAACTTCAACGACGCGAAAACAGATTTTGAAGTCCCGCAATTTTACATCCCAACACAAACTTTCCCTTCGTGATCATTGCATGTCCACTTTGACCCTCGGTTCGACGAAAGATCACAACCATCCGACCCCGCAAACAGAACCGGATCGCTCCGGATAGAACGAAGATGTGTGGACACAATCACAAACTGTTGCATGTAACTTTCCCGCAATCAGCAATACTGATATGGTATTA
The DNA here is from genome assembly GCA_002091835.1 of Anopheles maculatus. NCBI lineage: Eukaryota > Metazoa > Arthropoda > Insecta > Diptera > Culicidae > Anopheles > Anopheles maculatus. The sequence goes on along the minus strand of KZ061622.1, from coordinate 481,011 downwards.
TACAAAAGCTGTGAGTGCCGGCCCAAGACTATCGTCTCCAAAGGGAACTCACGACGCATCATCACGCGCAATGAGTGCATCCCGAAGCAAGTTATCGCTCTCAAGCCCACCCAGACCAAGTCACTCCAGCTTCACATGATGATGATAATAGTTGTGTAGCAGGGTACTACTATCAGCACTTGAATACAATCCACCAGTCTCGATCCGCAAGAACCGCCACAGAGAAGATTTCGCGCAGCAAGCAGACAGAGGGAGGAAAAAGCCGACCAAATCGTAAACAAAACTTCCAGACCAAACTTCTACACGCACGCACAAACCGCATGCAAAATACGAACGATCGGACCATCGGATCGGGACCACCGATGTTCAGAACGCATAATCTTGTCGTCATCTTCGGTGTTCGGTGCAGCTGCGATTGCAGTATACTTGGACTGCCGGTAGATGGTGATGAGTTCATGAGTTTTGATTTCTGCAATTACATTGAAGCTACAAAGTTCCAGGGAATACATTATGCAACACGGTATCAAGAAGTGCAGGCACGTTTGTAAGCGGAAGTACTGTGTGTTCTCATTGTTGTGGAGCATATTTTCAAAACAATGTGTTCTTTATGGGACATTTACTGTAAATACTTTATACGAAATGATGCCCGGTAGAAACATTTAGATTTTTCTTGGTAATGCTTGTGTCTTAAGTCCCTGGTGTAGTAACATTGAAGTTTTACACAATAAAAATATTTATTGATTGTTCATAGAGTACATTCAAAGTTTAAATCAACTCTTTGTCACTGAAAGTGTTTACTTCGTGTTTAATTAGTACAATAAGACCAAGTCTTTCAATAGAGAAAGACTAACAAGTTGTATGCTTCTCCACAAACTACTGTGGGACCTGTTAAAGTGTTGTATAATTTGTGAAGTAATAGTAAAAGCCTCTCTCATCTCGGTCAAGTTCAAGGCAATCTTGCGATTGGCCCAACACCACTACACGCAGACTCACAGCTCAAATGCACGGAGCACACGTACAATGAGTTTCTTTCTTGATTTCTTTGGAGTTTAAGACTTGCCTTTGGAGTTGATTTTTTTTTCTCTCGATGTTTTAACAAATTAAAAGCTGAAGTTAGTGAAGAAGATTACAACAACTGCAGCAGTGATGATACATCGGCAATTTGATAGCAAATATTGTACGCAAAAGTAAGACAAAATAATAAAATTATTTAAAATATGTAAACAGCGGCATTATCTTGAACTTCAACGACGCGAAAACAGATTTTGAAGTCCCGCAATTTTACATCCCAACACAAACTTTCCCTTCGTGATCATTGCATGTCCACTTTGACCCTCGGTTCGACGAAAGATCACAACCATCCGACCCCGCAAACAGAACCGGATCGCTCCGGATAGAACGAAGATGTGTGGACACAATCACAAACTGTTGCATGTAACTTTCCCGCAATCAGCAATACTGATATGGTATTATACAAAAGCTGTGAGTGCCGGCCCAAGACTATCGTCTCCAAAGGGAACTCACGACGCATCATCACGCGCAATGAGTGCATCCCGAAGCAAGTGATCGCTCTCAAACCCACCCAGACCAAGTCACTCCAGCTTCACATGATGATGATAATAGTTGTGTAGCAGGGTACTACTATCAGCACTTGAATACAATCCACCAGTCTCGATCCGCAAGAACCGCCACAGAGAAGATTTCGCGCAGCAAGCAGACAGAGGGAGGAAAAAGCCGACCAAATCGTAAACAAAACTTCCAGACCAAACTTCTACACGCACGCACAAACCGCATGCAAAATACGAACGATCGGACCATCGGATCGGGACCACCGATGTTCAGAACGCATAATCTTGTCGTCATCTTCGGTGTTCGGTGCAGCTGCGATTGCAGTATACTTGGACTGCCGGTAGATGGTGATGAGTTCATGAGTTTTGATTTCTGCAATTACATTGAAGCTACAAAGTTCCAGGGAATACATTATGCAACACGGTATCAAGAAGTGCAGGCACGTTTGTAAGCGGAAGTACTGTGTGTTCTCATTGTTGTGGAGCATATTTTCAAAACAATGTGTTCTTTATGGGACATTTACTGTAAATACTTTATACGAAATGATGCCCGGTAGAAACATTTAGATTTTTCTTGGTAATGCTTGTGTCTTAAGTCCCTGGTGTAGTAACATTGAAGTTTTACACAATAAAAATATTTATTGATTGTTCATAGAGTACATTCAAAGTTTAAATCAACTCTTTGTCACTGAAAGTGTTTACTTCGTGTTTAATTAGTACAATAAGACCAAGTCTTTCAATAGAGAAAGACTAACAAGTTGTATGCTTCTCCACAAACTACTGTGGGACCTGTTAAAGTGTTGTATAATTAAAAGTTTAACTTTGTAGTCTATGCAATTAGATTATATTACTTACAGAAAGTAACGCAAGAGAACAAAACAAGAGTTGTAAACCTGTTCATAAGTCCCAATCGGTAGCTCAACTCATTCACACCCTGGCCAGATCAGTCTGTTAAAATCCCGTACACTTCCCATCTTTCCAATTCTGACCCCACCACACTGAAGGTCGTAAACGTTCCCTTGTTCGCACTCCGCACTAAACTTAACTGACTGGTTTGAGTGCTGGAAAGATTTATCGTTCCTCGAAACCGATCGAAAAGTGCATCCAGCACACACTGACCCACACACACACACACGAAAGAAACAGGTGTGCAAAACCCCGACATAAATCCCGGGGCTCAGTCTCGGGGCTCGGTCCATTTAATGGCCTCGTTAAACTTCGCTCAGTTGTGACAGGAAATGGTCAGATCAAATCAAACTAAATGGCAGGATCAATGACGGTGATCCTTAACGTTTTTTTGTTCTGCACCAAAACTCGCCTGTCAACTTTTCGTCATCGGAGAAGAATTGCGAACGTTATGCTATCGCTTGCCATAAATCTTACCAACACCGCACACACACACACACATACTGAAGGCTCCCCATAAGAGGGCTTTTTGTGGTCGCAAATCACGAAACGTAGTGATAATTAAATTAAAAATGCATAAAACCTATCGCCCAAACAAATCTCGTCCAGATGGCATCGCGCACCCCACGAAGAAGCATGGCGATAAGATAAAGGAAGGGAAAAGGGGAGGGAGGAATCGTTCTTTTAATGGAAGTAGTGACGCGAACTGAAGAAACAACGCGCTTGCAGTTCGTCGGCGAAAAAAGAATGGTGTGTCTCCTGTCAGTCAGTTTGTCAGAGGAAACGATGAATTTAGTTAGAATAACAAACCCGGTACCGGCGTATGTGAGAGAGTGAGAGTAGAAACCAGGGAACGAGCAGGCACAAGCCGGACGAAATCCATATGTGAGAAGCTTCTCTCGTTAAAAACGTTTTGTCGCCATCGTGCCTTTCGACTAAAAGCATGTGTTTCGGGGCCAGGATCGAGCGACTGATAAGTTGTGTACATTTAATGCTTAATGTTCCAATTAAACTTGACGCACACAAGTCTGCACCTTCCCGAAATTGTCAAAATTAAATAATAATGCAATTAATAAAAGGTGCAAACGGTTGTAAAACCTCCGGCTATTAGTGGTGAAGCTTTTAAGCATCGTCTAACCCACACCAAACACTTATCAATCCACGAGGAACACACATGCCCTAACGATCGTTTTGCATAGCGTGGTGAGAGAGAGAGAGAGACAACAAAACGCACACACATTCGCGGTCACAAATTGCTTAAAATCTACAACAAAACAGCAACAACAAAACCGCAACACATTTTACATACGGAGTTCCGTCCATACGTTCCAGTGTGGTGATGCGATTAGTTTTAGCCATTTTAGTCATCATTTTGAAGGTATTACCCAGGAACTGTCTATCGCAACGCTCGTCATTTCGCTTCGCTGTTCTGTTGTGTTGTGCGTATTATGAAGTCAAGCTTTAAGCACATCGCACTTAGTTTTAGGGTTTTTTTTGGCGCTTTTACATTCTTTAGTTCTTCATGCCCCGTTCTTGATGCGCACAGACCGTGTGTGTATCCGTCAATCCATAAAATTATATAAATGATGTGCAATTTACCATGTTTCCTAGTTTATGGGTTTAGCTTCATCTTTAGTACTTTTGGCACACAAAATTTGATTCTTTTCATGTGGAGAGATTTCTTACAATGTCTAAAATTGTTTGCAACTGTCAGAGTAAAGAAACTTAGCTTCTTCTGGGACTAAACGGACTGCTAGAGTTCCTTACTGGCTATTTGATGGCTTACTAGGCTTATTTACATCACGTCGCAGATTAGGCAGTCCTTGATACGAGATAAACGCTTGGTTAAGATTCGATGCAGGGTCTACTTTACTTTAGAGAAAAAAGATACCTCAAGGATGCAGTATTAAACCAGATATAACCTGAATGATAACCATTGGGCAGATCGGCAACAACTTTAGAATATTTATAAACTTTGGTCTGTAGAACAAAAATGTGCTGATACTATTAAAAATTCTTCATGAGGACTAATGAAGCACATATCACACATCTCACATATGTCTGGAGTAGTTGAAATACAAAACATCCCGCTTTTAGAGTACTGACATAATCTTCGAAGAACTGTAACAGGCCTCCAAAATCACTGTTTGATGTTGTTTTTGTGCAGAATGGATCATTCGCCGGTGCTACTTCTTTGAAAAAGATAATGATGCCTCAGTAACAATCAAAATTGAGCGATATTAGGCCAAGTTTCAAGACAAATGAGAACAGCCAATATACGTCGAGAAATTGCTTCCAGTTAACAAGAAAATTGCTCATTTTAGTGGACATCCGAAAGCGACCGTAAGGCCCATATGAGCTTCACAAAGTAAACTCCCAAATTTTAGGGGCTACATTTTAATTTAAAATAAAACAGATTCCAACAACTTGACAGGTACCATGGGATACATATGGCTATAAAACCCCTAAGCAAATAATCTTGAATATTAAATTTTATGAGAAATTAGTCCTTGCCTAATAACGGATGTCTAGCGATTATTTTTACCATTTTCATCAACTTTTCATCGTTTAAACGGTTTTGTTCGTTATGTCTCGCGTACAGATGGTATACACAACTGCTACACGAGCACAAGGTGCGATCGTACATATCTAACCTAACCACATCTGCTCATAAACCACATGTCAATCTAAGGAGCGAGCGAACGCAAACCAGACGAAAAAAATCCTTTATCGATCACTCGATCATTAAACGCTAGCCAACAACAAACAAAACCATCCATCGATAACTTCAAAAAAAAAGACGTACTGGAATTTCATTACAAATCATTCAAATCAATCACCAACAAACACCTCTACAAATTGAAGCAAAGCACAAACTCTTCTTTTTGTACAATTCTTTCCGCGTGATTGACACTGAACGTTGCCTTTTCATTTCACTTTAAGCAAACAGTTTGTGATTGGCAAACAACAACAAAAAACCCACACCAAACGAATAAATAGATTTTTTGTTTGCGTTTAAAAAGCATAAAATATGACTTCCATCACACAGATGAAATGAAAATCCACCGCTCCCACTATCTCTAGTTGATTGTGAGAAATGCTCTAGCGCTGGGTAAATTCTTGCCGGACCCATCACCACACATCACACCATCAATCATCTCCAGGTTTTGCTCGCCGTGTATCGAACGCGCGAACGCAAGAACACACGCAACACAGACATCCATCCAATCCACCGGCCTTCGAAAAGGGTAGCTTTAGAGTGTAGCTAATTTACAACACGGCGTGACACGATGAAAAATCAAAAGCAAAAAAAAAGCTAGCAACACCACCCCCTTTTTACAACAACAAAATAGCGCTAGCCCGTACACAAACACTCGAAAACGAAAAACGCAACTCTCGTGGCTCATAAACATCGAACCGAAACACATCGATCGATCGGTCGAAAGGGCCAGCACGGTGAGGGCGGGAGGCCAGCCTAGAATGGATGTTAGAACGTACGAGAATGTGTAACCCGAGTCAGTGCGCGAAGGTAAAAGGAGGTGTGTGTACGCGAGACGCTGACATAATAATAATAGTGGTAACAAGTACACGCAGTGCAAGCCGTCTATAACAACACCAAACTAATCCATCCCGCAGGGTAACAAACAAAAATGGCACAGGAACGACGCGACGCTATTAATTGTCCCAGTATCGGTTGTACTGCTTGTTGTATGAGTGTGTTGTGTGTATCGTCGTGCACGTCTTGTTATATCATTATCCCTCTAGTCAAAATGGTACGTGATACTGCATGCAAGCCCCTAATCTTGTATCAAAATTCAAAATTTATATGGAGAAATGAGGGCCTTGGTTACAAACTTGGTGGGATTTTGCATACAACTGCTCGAAATGTCTACGGGGATTTCCCGGCGATGCATCCACCAAAGCCGGGATCGATTGCAGTGCACCGGAACTGAACTGTCACACTTCTAATTCCTTGCAGTCTCCTCACACACACACACACTTACCACTTCCTGCATCCAAGTATCCATCGTGCCGGCTTCGTCCAGTGTGTTGCAGCGTAAGCCAAAATGTGTGTGCGTTTTGTTGAGTGCGGACACTAAGAACACAGCCTTTACTTTTCCTTTCCTTTCACCCAAATCTGTCCATATGTAAACGGTTCTCTAGTTTATTGTACGAGAAACGCACCAACACTAACTGTAACAATGGTAAAGGCCGCTCGTTCACTGTACACGTTGATGTTGCTTTATTTGTGTGACGATGAGCGCCGTGAAGCTGTCAAAATGCGTAAAATGCACCAAGCAGAGATGACGGATGTCACATCAACGTAAAGACCAACTTTTACCGAAAGACACTGAGGTTGAGTGAGTGAAAGTGTGTTTGTGTATTTTCGTCCGTAACCGAACCGAGGAGGTTTGTTCCTTTTTCACACAAAAAACAGGACCGATTTATGCACCCGGCAGATACACCATTTGTGGTGCCCGTTTGCTTCTCCACGGGAGCAGAAGATCACTCGTTCGTTTGTAAAATGTAGCTTTTGGAGCTTGATGGAAAACCAAATATTTCCCTTTTTCAATAATGTTAAACACTACACATAATGGTACGGTGCTCCAGCTGTATCCAGTTTGCTTCACGTCCACAGCCTTCCCGTTTCGGTGGGTGTCGTTCTGCCGTAGCTCGGTATTTACCGTCGTTGCGAACCGAGCGACATCAAGTCTCGTACTGAGCGCGGTGCCGTTCGCGAATTTTGTTTTTCATATATAATTCCTGCATGCGCGTTTATTTGCTCCCGCAACGTCTCGTCTCGTGTTGTGCCGCTGCAACATCGCACGATCACTTATCGGGGTTTTTGCTTTAATGCGTGGCTCTTACACGCGCTGTATGTGTTTTTGTTTTTATTCCATCGTGTATCGGTACGGCCGTACTGTATACGCTCCACCACCATCACCTATACCATCGCCAACGCACACTATAATTTAATCCCCCAGTTTTGTACGGCGCTTCTATGTGTGCGCACACACAAACACACGGCAGCAAAACACCTTACCAGTGTGTTGTGTGTTTTCGTGTCCGTCGTCGAGCCTCCGCTCGTTTTGCCAAGACGTTGATGACGGACGGCCAAGATAATGATGCTGATGATTGTGGCCGGCATAAGAAATGGTAAACGATGGTGAGAGTCGGGGGGAAAAGGTTGTTGTGGAGGTGGCCTGTGTTCTGGCATTTACGTTCGCGGGTTTTGGTGGTTGTGTGCCAAACACAACGCGCTAACCTGCTCTTCGTGCATCTCTGAGTGTGTATGTATGTGTTGTGAAAATAACGATCTCACAGCTGTTGTTGCGAACGCATACGGGTTCTGGTAGTGGCAGTGGCCCGGCGGCAACGAGTACCTCTCTTGCATGTAATGGACCAGTACGAATACCACACACCCACACAGACACACATACACGAACCGTGACAACATGCAACCAAGCGCAACTAATCGACCGGGTCCAAAAAGTTTTGGGGAATTCGACGCGCTGGCGAGGAAAAACTTCCCCCAAAAACCGCTTTGCAACCGGCTTTGCTCGCAACATCCGCAACCAATCCGCGGCCAATGGAAAGTGAATGTTGCGCCGTGTTTGTGCATGCGAATAGGTGCGAGTAAGAAGCAAAGAACACCACCCCACCCTTCCACCCCACAAGCTGGGAGGGGATGATGTTTTCATTTGTTCGCGTTTCGCGTTCTTCCACTCGCATCGGAGTTTGGTCTTTTTCTTTGGGGATAGGGAGGAACCTGGTGTGAGGTGGTGTTGGGAGGTGGTTTTTATGCTACCTTTCGGCCTGACGGCCTGACACACCACGGCAAAGAAGCACACACATCCTCACGAACCCGTACGATCGTTCGTACGCACGCGATATGCAACTTAGTGGCGGCGTTGTGTGAGTTTGATTTTTCCGTGTAGAAGCGAAAGTAAAAAAAACGCTCATACTTCATTGGTGTGGATGAAGTGTATGTGTGTGCTGGGCTGGGAACAAGTTTCCGTAGAAGGAAGCAGCGAGAAGAAAGAACGTCTACTAAAACTCATCAATCTCAGCTGGCGCCGTACGAGACGTGCAGCAATCCGGCAACACACACTGCAACAAGAAGCGAGGAAAGTTGAATCGATTCGAATGCCTGCGACTCCGAGACGGATGAGGCGAGAGAATATGGATTGGAAAATGATGTCTGGTTTCAGTAGGACGGAAACACTTTTCCCTTTCAGCCGCGGATGGAGTTGCCGCGGTGGTGGAAGTGCTTTAACTTTGATTTTTTAGGTTAAGAACAAGGAACTTGAGCCGCGCCGTTCGTTTCATAGCAAATTGGGAGGGAAAATCAATAAATTAGTTGAATGACGAAAACAGTCACGGGAGGAAGGAAAGTTGAGTTTCGGTGTTCCTCTACATCGAGCTACTACTAATGGAGGCGCCTAGTACTAATCCTTATTCAAATTGGAGATTGCGGCTGGTTATTAGGAATATTTTTTAGTTAGGTATCGTAGATGAAATTTTATCATTCAATTGTGTCTCAAATGGAATTCTTATTGTACATTAAGATAAATTATAGTTTCTAACAAGTAACAATGAAATTACTATTTAATCAGGAAAAAATCAGATAAACGTTAAGCGGACGCCTGGTGATTTATAACAGTTTTATCGATGTAAGTATAACAATTATTAATTCGACGATTTAAGTTCACAAAAACAATTCAATAGATAAAGTAAGATACATATACTTCGCAATGATCTTCACTAAGCAAAGCAGCAATCTTGTCATCTTCTTTGTGATGGGAATTGCTCACGGAAGACATCTACATGAATCAATTTTCAAGTTCAAACTCAGCTGATGTGTTCTTGCATCCCATCTGCTTCAAAGTTTGCCCTTGCACGAGCCCATATTCAAAGCGTGCTAGTGGAGACTCCATCCTCCATCACCCAGTCTTTTCCTCGCGCGAGACGGTTTTACATATGCCAATTCGCGTTCGCTGTTCATAAAATCGACCGCAGCAGCGTGCTTCTTCCTGCCAGCTGTTTTCCTACGATCCTAACACCGATTCCGAACCCTCCTTCTTTCAACGTATTCAGCTCGTTCTACTTTTGCTTGTTCACTTCTTCCACACCCGAGCTATTCCGTACACGGGCCGATTCGGTAGCTCGATCGATCCGATCTTGACCGTGAGCGTAGCGCGATTCATGGCTGGCGAGGCCAGCTGATAAAAACTCCCGAAAAAATGCTTAAATAATAGCGCAAAATAGATTTACATGTACGTGTACAGCGAGGCCTGTCTGTCCGGCTGTCTGTCCAGTTCCGGGCCAACGAAAATCTAGGCAGCATAAATTTACGGCCGAAAGCGTTTCGTGTTACAATGCCGGTATGGTAGTTTCATCACGTTCTTCCGCGGTTAATCACTCAGCAGAATGACTGCTACTGATCTTGATGATATCAAGGGGCAAAAAATCCTTTCAAACTATTAACTAACAGAGCGCTTTATCTTGCGGGTTGTATCGTTGGCGTTGAATAAATAACAACATGTCAACCAAACAAGCGCTCGTGGACGCACTTGCAAACCTCGGTTTAAAAACTACCTTCATTTTTATGTCATCAATTTTATGGCAGCCCACTACGAAAATGGTCACCCCGCCGAGCCGAACCGTGCCTTGTGCACTTGTGCAAGGCAAACTTGCGTGCACTTGTTCGCAGCTCGTACCAGCGGCGCGGTAAGATCGGCCTGATAAGAGCGCACGTCGCGCGCACATACGCGATATTGTTTATGCAAAAATCAAACAAAACCCCTCACACAACAGTAACAACAGCTGCGCACATCGACCCCTACTACCCTTCTGTTCCACATTGCCCCGAGATGTGTAAAGCTCGGTGTGTTTTCTTATCAGCGTATCAGCGCACTAATCAATGGACCACCATCGCGGCAACGATCGATTTGGGGGTGGGTTGGTGCCGGTGAGGCCACTTCACAAGACAGCGGCTAGATAGTGTAGTTGAACGTGCGATGTAGCCCTCGTGGCCCCGTGCTGGGGGAACTTTGCTGAAGGAGGTAGCGCCAGTAAAGTGGCTTCTTACCGGTTCGTACCGGCCTCAACAGTTCACCGGAAGCAACGCGCTTCGGGCTCGCGAGAAGAGCACCATGAAGCGCGTGAAGAATCGTCGTCGTCGACGACACATATAAAGGCGCTGCTCGGGCTAACTTAAACAAACCAATTTTTCCTTGACAGCTGCGGGAGAGCCCAGTGGGTAGCCTACCCCGTTGGTAGGTTGGCGTTTTGCGAACGAAGGCATCGAGCTTCGCGATCACTTATCTCAAGGAATATGGATGATGAACGGTGAAGCCCACACACTCACGCAATATTCTTGGACGTTCGACTAGGGAATGAGGAAGAAGCAAACACAAAGCGCGCAAGAAATAGTTCCTGCTGGTGCATGCGTAACGAGACATGTTTCACTGATCGTTCGAGATGTAGTAGTAGCTCACAAGTAGTGATATCGGGCAGATACATCAAGAACATTACGCATATCGCACAGGGAACCTGTGAACGATCATCTTCAAACTACAAAGAAACAAAGAAAAAAATACTGCGATTAGTGAAAGTTTTTCCAATTCAGCATTCCCTATATGACACCCCTAACGGTAACCTGCTCCAACATACTTACTAGAGATCCGTCACGTTTCCCAAAACGTGATGATCCACTCGATTAGACGCACGGTGGTGGACGCACTAACGCTCCAAGAAACGACACAAATAACGATCGACAGCCTACCGTTTCCTATCGTTCAGAAAATCGCCGATTGACGCATGAGGTTATCGCCGGCCTGGGGTCGATCTCTACTGATCCTGATCCATCGACAACATCTGGGAAGATCTGGTAAGCCGGTGGACGACGTTTTGTTACGGACGACAGTGGCGAACGGCGCAGTAGTAACCGCCATGTCAAAATGGTTGACGATGGACGTCACTGGCGATCGATAGAGGGTGTGTATGTGTGTGTGTACGTGTAGGTGTGGAGGGGAAGAAATCTTGCAACAAAAATAATAACACTACCCCTCGATGCCTGTTGTCACGTTTGTGTTGTTGCTATTTTAAGGGCACACGCTTATCAAACTTCAACAAGCGGGTTTTTGCAGCGGAAAACCAAAAGCGCAACAACCCGCCTGGGCTTTGGTCAATGCCATCTGTAACGTGTTGCTGTCGGACGGAGTTCTAAGAGATTTGTTTACACTTCGCTCTGATGAAGATCAGCTTCCCAAGTGTATCAAGAACGATATGTGAGGCATACATAACTCCATACATTCCTAACAATATGCAAGCACTAATGTACCAAATTCTTCGTTCCGATGTTACGTCGTTCAACGCGATCGCTTCATTCGACCAGCAGCATCAACTACAACAAAAAAGACTTCACCCATTACTAACGCCATCACCGAGAAATTCAACCGAGGTTTCACTGTCAAGTTCATGGTCACACGTCTATGCCACCAATACCCGGGGAGACCGGGTGCAGCGAATTTGTGAAAGTGAAAATTTGTTGCCATTCCGAGACAACGGCTTGGCTCCCCCCTAAGGCATAATGTCTAATTTTAGCACAACCATTAATCCTCTGAAACGCGCCAACTCCGGCGAATAAAAGTCATCCATGGTAGGAGTTCTCGTACAGCAAAACTAACACAAAAAGGAACAGAACGATATCGCATAGACTTCCAGACTATATCCAGACGCACCCCGACAGGCTCTGCTTCTTGCTTGATCAAGTTTTTCCTCTTGTTGTTTTAATGTCTAGACCACCGAGACATTGTCAATATGTTCCACCTAGTCGTCTCAAGCGTCTCGACAGCAGTTTGGGACACCTAGAATTTGGCGTTGTCCAAGTTCCAAAACATCGGTGAACAGAACACCACACCAAACCGCAATCTCCCTTGCAGTGACTGCAGCAGTAAGGGCCCGCGAAATTCTTGGACCAGTGATCATTTACTCGCGCTACGCAGATTCTTCTATTTCTAGCCGTTGGAGCGCAGCGCTAAGCTGTATTTGTGCGTCTATATGGCTTCTTTTTCCGCACACAAGGAACAAAAAAACCGATCCAAAACGTATCCTCTCTCTACTCGTCTCTACCCGTAATGATGGCGCAGATTTGAAATTTTAATTGCCCAATTCTTGCCAGACCGGAGATTCTTGTCGGCAAAAGTATGCCCGCCGAAAACATGTCGGCGGCAATAGTGTGTCTAGCGAATTTACCTACATTTTTTTCCTTTCGTTTTTATCTCTCTTTCTTGCCGGAGTTCTTCATTCGTTCAGTTGGGTTTGCTTCTTGTTTTTTTTTTCGCCTATCTGTTGGGTTTTTTGTTTTGCCTTGTTTTCTTGGCTTCTCTTCCTTTTACTTGTGCGGTTTTTTTTTCGTTTCATGAGGGAAATTGAATCTTCTTCATTACCGGTTCGTCTTGAATGTCTGATATTTAACAGATCCAGCCGTCAAGCGGACGAAAGGGACGTATTGCGGTGTATAAGAGCATGACACACACACACTCAGGGGTCGGATGTATATTTTGGGATGGTAATTAACAATGTACTCAAGTATGTCGCTTTCAAGCAGCCGAAAAATAATGATAAACATAAGAAGTCCTTGAAGATATAGAGTAGAAACAATATAATACTGCAAAAAGCATATTCAAACTTCATTTACAAACCTGTTACTTGAGATATTTCTTTTGAAGAATCAAGATGGAAAGCACACTTCGCTCCTTCTGCAATCAGTCCATTGTGTACTGCTGGCCGCGCAGCAACCAGTCTCCGGAAGTGAACTTATCTGGAAAATTGGAGAAGAAAATATCATCAGAAACACATCAAATGAGAAGATTCCTTCTTCAAACCAGCTTCAACAGTAAGATCCGTTTCCACCGGCAGCACAGATGGACACGGTGTAAGCATCAACATTACCGAAGCCGAAAACTAACAAACAATTATCCCAACCATCCTTAGCGGAAAACCGGTGTACGCCGGTAGTCATCTGGAATCGCCACCTAATCGGCAACCAAAAATAAAAAAACACAAGCAAAGCCGTCGAAAGTCATGTTTTTTTTTATCGCGAACACGCACACACTTCAACGGGAAGCAAGAAGCTGTGTTCTTCTTGGCGTTTTGTGTGCGTTTGTTGCTAAACAAACACAGTTTCATGTTGCTGTGTGGATGCTCATGGCCCAGCTTAAGAGGTGCTTTTTGACACTCACACACACACAGCTCTATCCCGAAGCATCACGATCAAGCGATCGTCTCGCACCATGTCGTCTATCATAGTGGGATATGATCGTCTTAACACACTGACACCGTTTCTTGGGCTATTCCCCGTGTTCTGGTTCTTCCCGTCTTCGCATTGCCTAGCGCAAGGCGCAGGGAGAGTTCACACCAAGGAAGATTGTTTGGCGTTAGGTAACTTTTTCAAGACAATATTAAACTTTGTTTCCTATGCTCCTTACTACGAATAATTTACTGGAACATTTTAGTCACAATAATGCCTTACTGTACTTCAAAGTGAAAGTAACGATCGGAGTATGGACATCAAACTCTGAAGTAACAAAATCAATGCATTAAATCGTTTCTGGACAACTTCTACTTAAATCACACACGCTCTCCCCACCATTTGAAGATACCATAATCAACAAAACCGATTATCATCGTCTACAACATCATCAAAACTTGTGCCTGAAACAAACGGAAACAACAAAACACACAGCAGGCCCTCTACTCCAACATCACATAACGCTTTCCACCGTATCGAGAACATCGTCATCGTCGGCGTCGTTGTCGTCTGGTTGGTAATGAATATCACAATGCGTCCAGTCATTCTCTGATGGTTTGGGGGAAGTTTTCGGTGCCAATTTGGTACCGTTGACGACCCACCGGCACGCAAAGTCATTTTCCAACAGAAGATATCATCATGGTACACACCTCCGCTACCCGGCAGATCTGCCCTTCCCCAGGCATCGTGTGTCACATTATTTGAACATATTTGGGCAAATTACCCACGGGAAGTAAATGGGTGGAAAAATGCCAATGTGAGTTGGTTTTTTTCAGTGTTGCGTATTTTTATGTCATTTTGATGCATCAATTTAAGTCGTCTCACGTTCGCTGTTTGCATAAGAATGGTACATTTCCTACAAAATGTATGTAGTACTCGTGGGCTTATATATTTTTAACCTCTCCTCATGAATTGAATGGAATTTATCAAAATTATTCAACAAACACTTACAAACACTATAATAAAACAATGAATTTTATTGTTTCGAAGCAAGAAAAGCGATTTCGCTGGAGAAAAAAACGTTCCAGCTGTGGAAACGACATCAGGCCGAACGCTAATATCTGCCTCCCATTAACGCACACTAACAAGCAAAAAGGTGCGTAAGGGGCAATGCGGTACGCACTACCGGTATGTCTCGGAATGTAGAGACCCAATGGTTCGTCCAAACACACGCACCAAGGCACGCACCACGCAATACACGCAATGACTTCAACCAATCTAATGAAACCAATTCCTGCACACATAGAACCTCGAATCCGTAGCCGAATGATGGAGTTGGTCAGAAACATACCGAAGAAGAAGAACGCCACAAAACATAAGCCAAAAGCCAAACTTCTGGCAGGCGCACAAATACACGCACACCGCCAGACGTGGACGTACGTACGAACGCGCCGAAGCCGAACGTACATTTGTGCAGAATTGACTAAAATAAATCTTTCCATACTGACCCTGAACTTGACTGGGGGCCCTCTCTCTCTCTCTCTCGCTCTTTCTCTCACGCTCTTGTCTCTCCGGTCCGTCCGTTCCGCCGTTCCCCCCAAAAACCTCATCCACAGTGACCGCTGTACTTTGCCGCAGACACACACACCGGCATCGTTCCCCATCTGCAACACGCGCGCCGCGATGCAAACGCCGTCATTTTCATGGCCAAAGCGGCGAACGATTTCGGTTTGACTTTCGTACTGTGCTTGGCCAGTTTCTGATGTATGTGCAGTTTGCTGCCAAGCCTTGTTAGCCCTTTTTTCACTCTCTTTCTCTTTACATTTCTCTTGGACCTTTTCCCCAGTTGGTAACAGTTTGGCAACAGTCAGATATAAAAAAAAATCGATCGCAAAAATGTTGGCAATTCTCTTCTTCAATAAATAGAGGACTCATATTGGTTGGTAGCTACATTTAGAAACAACACTCAAAAGACAACCAGTATTTTGTGGTTACAAAACATATTCATAACGATCACCATTCCCAACACACCCACAGCCGGTGGTGAAGATTAAATAACACTTGCAACAGTGTAGAAGAGCATGTTAAAAAGCCGGATGCACACACCAATAATGCAAATGAAACGAAAGAAAGGAAGGAAAGAGAAGCAGAAATTGTTGGTATATATCAAACGCACACACAGAGACAGATATTTAATGTGTCGCAAAAGCCGGCTTTGGTGATGCAGTTTTCGGTGCGACAGGCATGCACATTCGTGCAGCAATGGGATGCATCTGTACACCTCATGGTAGTGTAACACGATCAACAACGCGTTCCGATAAGAGTGCAGAAGAGGAAGAACCTCAAAAACCAGCTTTCCTTGTGCATCGATAATGCAAAGCACAAGGCTACCGACGCAACTATAGGAAGATATGCAATTAATTACCAAAAAATACCAAATAATTGAGTTAAGTTGAGAGAGTTCTACATGTTTTCGTGCACCAGACATTCTCTCCCTACAAAGAAGCTTTGTTTTACATCCAGTAAACTGCACTGGATGAGCTCGATCAACGATCAGGCCTCACACAACAGCATCAGTCAAATGATTCATGCCACCCATTTGTACGTTGACGGCCATTGTTTGGTGTAAAACGATAATCGGGGTGATCGACCTGTCGTCGTCAAATTTGACAGTCACATCAACGGTGTGACGGTGTTTGCGCTGCACTGGCGTAGGAAGTGCAATAAACATGGAGCCAATGTACGCAGGCGTGTTGTACAGAGCAAGAATTCGTGCCGTTTCTATTCTTGATGGAGATGAAGATATGAAGAGAAATATTTTTTTAGAGATAGAGCTTTAAACATCAACAGTTTTGACAACATAAACAGACTTAGAGGTAATTGAGGGCTCAATTTCACTTGTGAGTTGTATTTTAAAATATCAGCACATGGACCTAGGTCCTAGGTCTAGTATAGTTCTCTTAAGAAATCTGGAATTTTGCGACATACACAGAAAGCAATACCCGCCAATGAGTACAATCGTTAAACATCGATTGTTTAAAGATGTTCTTATATTGTAACGATTCAGTTTAGAAGAGCCTTGAATGACTCTTCTTCATTTAGAAACGAATCGAGAAAGCCCAGCAGATCACTTGGCTCTTACTAGATGGATACCAGAAATGGTTCAAGTTTTACAACTTTTGATTAAAATATGGACAGTAATAGGAACATACCACATATTTTCTATCAGGAATATGCAAGGCAAGCAAAGGGTTCCAATAGACATCGTCGTAAACCAAGTCCCAAGGTCTCGCAGTAGACCAAGTAAAGCTTGGCCGACAACTTGGACTTTACTTTCGACGATCTCTTTCGGATGACAAACGGATAGTCTTGCCAGAAAAAACTTCAATTCTTCTGGGCTACAACTACAGGAGATCTTACCATTTCTAGCTTAAGTTTTTATTTATACAGAGCTGAATAATCACAGTCCTGATGTACAAAAAGGGTCCTGCCGTGCTAGAGAGATAGTGTATTTTATGAAAATATTATAATCTTCCCACATTAGGAATTAGTTTTCTCAAGGTAAAGAGGCGAATGAGGTCTATGAGACCCAAAGCCTCTATAAATAAACGGAAAAAAAGTTTTCTCAAGAATTGTAGTAGCATGCACTTGTTAACGCTTCCCAACATTAGTGACCTCTGCTCGGTAAGGCCGAGGAATCTCTACCTATCCGCCGCTGTGCCATTCGTATCATAAATCATATTTCGCACATTAAAAACACTTTCCGTTCGCAAACGCACGATTAATAATGCATGCCCTCGCCTTCGACAGCAAACACTTTTTAATGTTCCGCAAAATCACCGAAATTGGTGTTTAAAACTGCATATTAAGCGCGGCCGAATCGTAACATGTATCGTACCCCTTTGCAAAATACATCATCAAACTCATTCACACATCAAAGCGTACACGACACGCGGTTACCACCAGAGAGAGCCTTTATTTCATTCACGTTCCACATTTACGAGCATTTTTGGGATGGCGAAATTCGGTTTCTGCAAAATATTGTTCTTTTCGCGAGGCAACCGGAATGTCCATCGGCAATTGCTGCACGCCTTCAGCACCATCCATCGCATCCCCGGCACCAGAGACCAGCCACCGGCACAAGAGAGTCGGCATCGTAAAAATGTTTCCACCCGAGAGGGTATCGCCACAAAGCCAAAGAGCAGAATAGAACCTCCCTATGTACCACTTGCCACTTAGAACGACGTGCGAATGTGCGCGTTCCGATAATGTGCATTTTTCACGACAAGCGGCACACAAAATCACAAAACGGCACAGGTAAAAAAAAAACAACCACTCAATCGATCGTAAAAAATAATGCAAATCAACGTGCTCGCCAAGTACGCCTACGCGCAGCCATGCGTTGGCCACCCACGCAAAAAAAACCCTGGCATACGTCCGAGAGAAGTGCGCGATCTGGTAAAACCGACCCGTCAAACCGATCCCTATCTGTCAAAGTGGGGAGGCTCGCGTGTCGCCCGCATGTACCGCCGGCAGCAGCAGCCTTGCCGACGCGTTCGAAAGAGGCCATAACCATTTTTACGATCACCGTGCTACGTGTGGCTGGCTGGTGCGGATCGTCGTAACGATCGTATTCCGAAAAGGTGGCCAGCGTCCACTTGTCACCGTGGACGGGAAGTTGTGGTCGGTGATCAAGAAAAAGGATGATGCATGATGTCCTTTTTTGCTGGTGCACTGTAGTCCGTCATCTTCTTAATTGTATCTTAGCTTTTAATTGAGTTTTAATTAAAATGCAACGATTAACGAGCTTGCAGGAAGTGCGGAGCGCGAAGCATAGCAGATAAATTGTCAACGTTTGTGATCGTACGTCACTAGACCGTTGGAAGATACAACCGTCACAGACAGACGAGTAAAAAACAAGACATAGAAATCCATAAAAGCTGGATCGTTCCAGCACGAGATCAAACGCTTCACACCACCTGAGCTAAATGCTGATGCGCGAAGCCACATTAAAACCTCTTAAAAACTAACCTCACTTTTCTCAAGCTCCCAGCAGCATCCAGCAGCCTCCGCTCATGTCAATCTGCTCGTCCGAAATCCTTTCATCATCATCATCATCATCAACCACCACCAGCAACTACTAAAAATGCATTGCCCACGTAACCAGGCGTGCATTTTATATATGCAAATCATCTAGAATTCGGTTTGGCCATTTTTTGTTGCCTCTATGTACTTCTCCAGCTCTTAACGCCACGTTGGTTATGGTTGGCGCAGAACAAATCAAGTACCCAGCGCGCTACATCAATGCTGGTTTGGAGTACAGAACCGCACCACCAAACAATAGACACCGGAGTCGGAGAGAGGAAGTCGGGGCTTGGAGTAGGTTGCACCACCACCTCTCGATAAATGCAATAAATGCGCGTATGACTCTTTCC